>JAODJU010000041.1:4121773-4132080 GCA_026776725.1 Gnathonemus echidnorhynchus
GCCTCGGCCGCAGGTCCCGTACAAAGGACAGCCCGCCTCGGCCGCAGGTCCCGTACAAAGGACAGCCCGCCTCGGCCACAGGTGCGCTTTCCCCTCCGTAAAACTGACAATCACTTTCACCAGCAAGATCTAAAGAAGCGAAAAGGCCTCCTCGGGCTTATATGAAGGTCCTGTTTGTTCCTTAGCTGACTTCCCGGTAGCAGAAGTAGATCAGGGGGGCCGTGGGAGTTTTGGGGGGGGGGTGATGTGCGGTGTGGGCTGATGATATAATTTGGTCGTGAAGGGGGACACGGGGATGCTATTGTCCCGGCTCGGGGGGGCAGAACACCGAGTGGGTGGGGCCCTTTATTACCGTCACGACTTTACCACTGACAGCCGGCCTCTGGGACCCGGGTGCCTTTCATCTTTGGCTCCCTGTCACTCAAAATTAGTTACCCTCTGAAATGGAAGCTGCCTGGTACAGCAGACCGGTGCAGGTTCTGGGGAATATGCCTGCAAGTCTGTATGAGTGTTTATGTTTGTGGGCATACGGGACGCACTGTCAAATGAAAGATAAACATTTTGAGAAATATCTGCTGAAAAAGGCTCCTTGTGGTGAAATGAGTTAGTTTTTAAAACAATAAATGTGTTAAAGTTCAAGTCAGGACTGATGTTTTTCTGGATGGGATTAGGGTCTGTGGGTGTGTGTCTGTGTGTGTTTGTCTTGTATAAATTACATTATGGGGACCACAATGTGATAAAAAAAAAAAACTGTCATTTTGACTTTGTGGAGACAATTTTTCTCCAGTTTTATAAAAATCTGTGAATGCAATCAAAAAAAAGTAAAAATGCCAAAAGTCTCATATTTTGTTTGGTTACTTATGGTTAAGGTTATGGCTGGGTAGGGTAGGGGTTAAGGTCGTCATGTTGGGATTAGAGTTTTGCCCATAGAAATGAATGGAGAGTCCCCACAAAAATATAATTACAAACCTTCTGTTTTATAGGGGTATGAAAAAGTTACACTTTCTCCACATGTTCCTAGGTGCTGTAAACTCCAGGTTTACACCAGCTAGTAGGAGGAATGCAGGACCTGAGGCATGTGACAGGCACCACGATAAACGATTCACCACTATAAAGGTAGAAAGCGGAAAATGGAGCCACGCTAATGTGTATTAGGACTGACACATTTCAGCAATGCAGTCCACCATTATTATGTATGAGGTTTTGATACAAAAAAAGATGTTGGTTATAGAGCCATATAATCCAAAGTATACTGTGTGTTCCTTCCGAATGCACAGTACCCATCAGGATCAGATAAACTCAGTCACCCACAACATGCCCGAACCTTGTGATGTCTCTATGACATTTCATTTGCTCCATTTCTAACGGATAACACAGAGCCCCATTTGGGTAGAATTACATCTATAACCTATCTGAGAGACTAATTTTTCAACATCCAGGTTCTTTTTTGTTTTGTTTGAAAATACTTTTCCAACCACAGCGGGTGCCTTTCATTATTCTTTTTCTGGAATTACGGCAGAAGACTGTTAAGTAACAGGGTCCGTGATCAGTTTGTGCTTAAGCCCTTCATGTATCCAGAAATCATTTAATCAGAAACGTGCAAAGAGGAGAATGCTTCATTAGTCAAATATTACAGCAGGTCCTTCAGCAGACCACAGACATTATGAAGTTTCCTATCAAGTTGCCTTGGTTCTCAGTTGTTTTTAAGAGTGATAAATGAGGGAGCCAGCCACACTCACTGAAATATTTGATACCGCTTCCCCCATGGCTTGGGGGGAAATTAATTCATTTTAACACGGAACCCAACAGCAAGAAAAGCAAAGAAAGGAAGTTCAGGGTTCAAGACGGTCGACTTGTATCTTACGGGGCACATACAGCACATTTAACAATTGATACATATATTCTGAGCAGTCGAGCATCAGTGTAAATTACGGATTGATAAATAGCGTTTATTAAAAGTGCTGGAATGTGTCTGGATGTGTACGCTGTGGAAATGGCGGCCATTCTTTCTTTCGTTCCACGTGCCACACGGTTTGTCAGCCACCGTTTGTGCACTTCGCCCTCATTTCTACATCCCCTTTGGTTTGCTTTGACGTTTCCGGATTACAGTGCATGTATTCTGTGTAACGGTAATATACCATGGAATTCGCCCGGGACTCAAAATTTAAACCCAGAGGCACCCTTCAGTCGAGACGCTAACCTGAGGCATTTCCCGCGGCGGGTCATCACAGGACGCGGTCATCTATAAAGGATCGGGTCTCCTTTACCGCGGCCAGATCAGCTGTCTGCACGTCTTTCACACTTTTGTTCACCTGTTGAAGGAAGCATTTTGATCAAGTGGCCAATAACAGTAGACAGACTGCCAGGTCACTGGACGGGGGAGGGGGGGCATTGCTGCCTGCACTGATTTTGATGAATCCAGCCTTTAAAATAAAGTTTGTCTCGGAGTGAGCGACCCAAATTCGTACATGAGGTAAAGCTGTCACGTCTATTTTAGGAGCTATCCCATCGATGGTCACGCGAAATGCATATTCACTTTAAGATCTTACCTGAAACATTAACTGTCAAAATTATCGGAGTTCAGATTCACCAAATCCATCATCTTTCAAATGAGCTACTAATAGGCCCCCTTAAATCCAATTTCTAAGCATTCATTTCAAGAACGAAAAGTAAAGGCCTTCAGATGGTATTAAATAGGCTAAATGTTACGTTGCCATTTGGTGACTGCTACATAAAGAGGAAAGAATGAGAAATATTTGTTTTTACTTAGGTTTAGTATAATTGCTTGCTTATTATAAAACCGAATAATAATCTAAGTTCAGGGTGGTCAATAACATAGGCGACCGCCTAGGGCGCCAACTTCTGAGGGGGCGCCGACTTTCCAGCCAATTTTGCTTTGTCTCAGTCGGGGGGCGCCAGTGGTGATGCTCGCCTAGGGCGCCACATCGGCTAGGATCGGTGCTGTCTGAGTTATTTCAAAAACATTGTAGACAGACAGGGCAACAGGTTTCAATTAACCGAATGACAAACATGAGTTGCATACAGTCGATCCTTTGTGAAGTTTTATTGCGCTCATTTTGAACAACCAATGGATTGATAAATTAGGTGCTGGTGCATTACGAGAAAATATCAGAATCTCCTTTCCGCAGTCTGTTCCTCCAGTTGAATTTCCGAATGAAAGCGACTTAATGACAAACTTCGTTCAGGGGTACTGACAGAAAACAACGCTTGGCGGCTCCGGGAAAAGTGCCGTATGAAGCCGAGCGGAGATTAGAAACAGGTTGCGTAACTGGAAGGAGGCTTTTAGCCTCGGATAAATGCCTTGCGGAGCTTGGTGTGACATGCCGATGACAGAGCTGTGATGGACCTCGTATCGCCCGGGTGAAAAATGCAGCAGATCGTTTATACCAGAGACAGTTTCCCTCAGAACCGTAGCACTCAAATGAACAAGGTTACAGCTTTAAATCCTGGGTAATCGCAGGACAGGCCCACAGAGGCAGCCTGGCGCTGGCATTTTAAAGTTTATATGAGGCTATTGACTATGTATTATTTCTGCACGGCTGCCTCGTATTAATGCTTTTATAGTGTCAGCATAATGCATTAGGCTACTATTCATTTGTAATAGATAACATGACCTCTATTTAGCTGCGGTCTAATCTAGGAGTGCGATACAATAGTGGTAAATGAATTAGAGCTATTTGTAAACTTTTCCATTACAAAGTTGTTTTGCAAAAATTTGAGCCCCTTAGAAACTGCTAATAAAACTAAGTAACACACACACATACACACACACAGACACACTGTTAGGGCTACTCGTTTAATAAGATAACGAGGACACGGGTGAGAAAATTACACGGACTGGGCTGTGGCTAGAACCTTTCACAACACTTCTTAGGAAGGAAATCAGACTGCCCGTTTTCCCACAGCCATGCAGACCTTCACAGACGAAACGCAAAATGGAACGATAATTGGTTGAAATGTCATCGAAATACGTAAAGTCACTTAAGGTAAACTCACAAGTAATTTAAGTTAAACTCACAAGCAATTTAAAATACAAATAACTAGTTGGCAGGTCTTAAATGGAAATAAATGAACACTGAAATGATGTAAAAAGAATTCTTTCCCAGATCCGATCTTTCAGGTTGCATTAATTTAATGAGGTAGATTCGAAGGCAGTTTAAAATGATCCAGATTGCAAAAATCGCTAAATTTACTTCCAGCACATAAATGTTAAGAATAAAATACTTATCCGACATACACACTTCCAGACTAAACCTCGTAAGAATGTGTACTTTTCTTTGAGAAATACAAAATAAGGAAAGCAATTTTGAACAAGGAAGCTGAACATAGGTTTTATGTGACCTGCCATCTGGAATTGTATAAAACTTTCTTTAAAAAAAGTAACGAGCTCTAATTTAGGTAAATATAAGCTATGCATATTTCCAAAAAACCCTGACAGGATAATGTTACAGAGTAATGATTTTTTTAAAACCTTTTTTAAAAAACCTTTTTATGAGTGATTGGTTGCTGAACAGCGTTTTCTTTGTTTGCTTAAATATAAATTGTGCTGCGCAGAGCGGACTTCGACGCTGTAAAGTTAAAATAATTAAAGGAGTTGGCTATCGGCTTCAGAATGTAGTTTCCTCCCTGCTTGACTTCCACAGAGGTCCGGAGGCCTCGCTCCGAAGGGGAAGGTCGCACACCTCGGGGCACACCAGGAATCGCTTGTTTATATACAACTTCGCTTTAAATGAGCATAACCGTTTCCTTGTTAATGTGACAACGTGATGGCGTCAGTCCTATCCGATTTTGGAAAACCTAGAAGATCCCCCCTCCAAGGGTGGTAACTTCACACGACCTAGGTAGCAAACGGCTCGGAAAACAGTAACTGGCCAGTGATTCATAACATAGCGTGTGGAAGTAAAATCAGCTTTCACGCCGGGCCGCTTGTGATTCAGGCGCTGTTCGTAGGCTAGATCATGACCACTCTCTAATTCCACTTTGAGCTTAAGGACATTATTCTTAAAACCTGGAAAATCAATTAACGGATTTTCCAAAGGATTCCTATTTTGTTAATTTTGTTTGCGCAAGAAATCTCATAAACGAGAATACACCCAGATATTTAGGTTTTGTAAACACGCTGGTCAAGAATGGTTCTTGAATATGCTAATACAGAATAAAAGTGTATAAAAACAAAATGCTAATATTGGATAAACAATATGAACGATATGCATTTATGACGTTTTTATTAAGCTCTTAAATGCAATATGAAACTAATGAACCATGAGCAACGAGGAGAAGGTTTTCAGCATATTATGGTCCACAAGGTCGGAGCTGAATCTCTGTAGGTCATTCCTCCCCATTGGCAGCATTAATAGTATCTTTTACTCTTGTTTCCCTCAGAATTCCCAAGGAGTTTTGTAAGGCAATTGCCTGAATTAGTCATGGTAGCCAGTTTGCCCGATGAGCCCAGCTTCTTCTGCGGAGCATGCTAATTGGTAATACTATACCTATAGCAGTGTTTCCCAACCCAGTCCTCTGGGACCTGCAGACAGTCCACGTTTTGGGAGGGAGCAAAAACCTGGACCGTCTGGGGGTCCCTAAGGACCGGGTTGGGAAACACTGGTCTATAATGATCCATTATATTATATAATATAATCTATATATATTCACCGTAAATATCAACATATTGTCTTACTTATCAAAGTAAAGCCTTATTTTTGAGAATAGAAATGCTTTAATTAGTATAGTTTGAATATACTTATTTATTGTCTTGCATAGACAAATTAGAATTCTATGGACAACTTCAGTTCATACAGGTAAACGATCCCCTCTGTCTCCCAAAAGATCTCTGTCAGTTAGACAAGGCAGCGCACATGTTGGGAATTATTGTTGGCTTTGAGGATCATTTGCATGCACATTACAGTTCGCTCCTTCGGCTGCAAAAACAGGAAAAATGGAAAAAACATAGAGGCGTCCTGTCTGCTGGCGACGGCCGCTATACCGGCATCTAATTACAGAATGCGCTTGGGCCTTACGCCTCAGACATCAAGACGACGCAGGAAGAAAAGGCCTCGCAGCTCACCGACACCTTGTGGTGTTACTTCAGGGCCACATCCAAAATCATACCTCCCCAATATTAGACTCCACCCTGCAGTTGGGGGAAGAGAGCAGACACCTTGTCTGTTTTGGGACATCAGTATGAGATACTCAGCAACCTCCTAACTTGGACTGGACTTTTGAGCAGCGAGTCCAAAGCAAGCAGGAGGATCAGCTCACTTCAGCTGCCTCCGTGTCAGGGGAGCACGTAACCATCTCTGTGAGCTCTTGGGCTGCTTTTATAGTCTTTCTACATGCATGTTTTTATGCTGATCTACCTGCAGCTGCGTGTTTGTCAGCCATACCTGCCTTCAGTCGGATGTCTTTGGGCGAACTTTCAAAACGGACCCGCGTGAACGCTGTCGGTTTCCCTGTTAGCAGTCGTGGTAATCTGAACAGTGATATGGAGTTACATACACAAGAGAGGGTCACCACAGTGACCAGTGTTTTTTACTCATCACTTCTACCCACTGAACAGAGTTCAGGTCCAGTAAAAAGTAAAAAACCAGTCCATGATTTTGTTTCAACCAACCAGCTGTGTATAAAGAGTCACAGTCATAGAGTACTCAACGTACTCTATGACAGTACTGGTTGGTTGAAACAAAATCTTGGTCTGGATTTTTTCTTCCTGGACCTGGACTATCCACCTCTGCCACCAACCTAACAGGAATAAGTCTAGACAGGATATGTACTGGTAGCTGCAAAGTGTGGAGGTCTGTGTCACTGATAAGGATGCTTCTCCATGCAGTGTGGTCGTCTGGACAGTGTGATCTCTGTAGTGGAGACAAAGGCGTATCTTGCCTGCTGAGGAGTTGTCTAGGCAAGAGCAAGAATCCGTGCCGGATCACTGCCCCGAGCTGTCAGACATCGCCTGGGATCTGGCTGAAGACAACATGGCTACTGTACTCCCGTTGGGTGTAAACAAGAAGTACTTTCTACCCATAGATCAGTCTCGTTTTTGTTTTTGCCCCACAGAAAAACATACAACTTACATACCTGCATAATTTGCATAAGTGTTTATAATATGCAAGAGAATTGTTTTTAGTTTTTCTGGAAGATACAGGATGTTTATAAGTCAACATATAGGATGAGTTACCCATAAGAATGAAAATTTATGATGTCAGGCACAAATATGAAATCTAAGTCATTTAGGAGGGATTATAAAGAATAAGGTCATATATTACTGCTGCTTAGTGGTACTTTCATGAGATTAAAGTCACAAATTACTGTTTTTGTAGTGAACTGCAAGATATATTTACGAAGTACCCTGTGGAAATACTTTTTGTTTGTCTTCAGTATTAGATTGATAAATTTATTAATGCCAAAGGAAATATTGGGAGACATTCCAATCCCAGGATCTTCTGTTCAGTAGTTTAACCAACTAAACCATGGCACCACTACAGCATGCCCTCCCCTCCCCCCCCCGAAGTAAGCAGCTGAACTGTGCAGAATGCCTGTAGGAAGGTCACAGCAAAGTCAAAATCACGGCGGCATGAAGGCGTTTTCATTTGAATGTTCAGAATATTATAAAACCAGACCATCCTGTCATAAACAGCAGCTCCTGTGCAGGTAGATGCTAGCTTAGGCACATGTTAATCCTTCATTACTCTCCCGATGCTGTAACACGCATTTAAAAGCTCAAGTCATTTGGGGAATCTCTTTCACAGTTCCATTTCCTGTTTGTGTTTCGGTTTATAGATACTGTCAGTGATGGGGGGCGGGCCGCTGCTGTGTCCGGTAAGAAGACACCAAGTGGGGGGGGGCGAGGACCACAAATGGAGCCAAGGAGGATTACAGCTGGCGAGGCATGGTGGCAGAGAACAAGAATAATAAAAAAAAGCTTAAAATTCCTAAGAGTTTTCAAGCAAAGCTTGAAAAAAATGAAAAGCTGTGAGGTCTTCAGTTGCTCATTGCTCTCACTGTCACAGCTGGCTCTTATATGTTTGTCACTTTCATCACAGAGAACTGGATCAGCTGGGCAGGCGAAGCCAGTGCGAAGGCTGCCCCACCCCCCCTATTTACAGTTACACTCCACCACCAAAAGACTTTTCAGCTAAAATGATAATGACAGTATCAAACGAGACAAAATTCCGGAAGAACCTGGATTTTCTTTGGCAAACTGAGGGCTGCCCCCCGCCCAGCATCCCAGCTCTCCATCCCCCACAATCCTCTGCTTCTACCGCCGCCCGTTAGGATTGTGGCTTCCACACAGCAGTGGCAGCCAGTCCATGGCGGGCAGTGCTGGCAGTTAGGGCCTTTCTAAGCCTTTGTGGTAAGGAGGCATTGAGATTTCCCAGAAACCCACTGGGCTCGCATAAAGGATGCCCTTACATCAGTGCAGGCATATTTAAAAAAACAAACAAACAGACAAACAGGAAAAAGTCCAGAGCAGGCAAAAAGCACCATTAACACACAAGACGATGTCAAGAGCCTTAGTTTAGATTCACAGTTTGTTTTGGGCTATTTTCAACAAGTAGCTGTTTGGGTGGAATTGCCAGCGTGCTCCCCTAGAGAGGAGAAAAAAAACAAAAACCTTTTCATTACTCAAAAGACCCACAAAATCACAAATACTACAGTTTCGTCCGAGTTACTGTTTAGTTAACATTTTTAATTGTTAGAATCTGTCTGAAAAAAATCCCATATTCAGGAGCACCATGTCAAGGAGAAACAAAGAAGGAGATGCTGACCAGCAGGGGGAGTACTAGTTAAGGGATTTCTGATCAAAAGGCTAAAGGATTTCGTTGACTTTCATCAGTACACAACCAGTCACACATACTGGCAAAATAATAAGGTACTGTGTCCCCTGGCCTGTCTTAGGGTGACAAGTAGATTCGGGTTTGATTCTTAAGAAAAGCATGTGTATTTGAGTTATGACATAGAATAAAATCCCAGACGAAGACTAGTTTTTGAGCTCTTGAGTCAGGTTCAGTAGCGCAGGCTGGAACCTGTCGAGATACATACTATAGGCTGTAGGCTGCGTAACGCAGTTATCAGAGCTGACCCAGGTGAACGGCGCTGCGGTCGACCTGCTGACGGTAACTTTACGAGGTCATTAAACACCTCGGACATGTTTGGCAGTGAGCGGAGCTGGAAATGTGGTCACAGGAGAAATGGGAGTTTCCTATTCTTCAGAAAGCTTTCTGAAACGAATTCAGCATCAATATGCATTTGATTAACCCAAAGTGTGTGTCTATATATATATATATATATATATATATATATATGAAGGCATGATGGAGGACTTTTGAGCTTCTGAACACAAATCCGGAGGTTTCTACCAGCACACTTTTTCGCAGTGGAGGCACCTTCCCACAAAAAAGGGTAAAAATCAGAAGTTGAAACTCTGCCCCCCCCCCCCGAGGAGCAGCCGCTTTTCGGGACCCTCCAAATGGGGGCCAGATCGTACCAGTCACTAGCATCAACAGCACCTCTCGGCCCCGGGCAGCGTGTGGCCTGCAGGCCCAGGCTGGGGTACGTGCCAAGGCCTCTCTGGGGTTTATCTTGGAGCGTGCCAGTATTTTTACACCTTTCATAACAGCCCCCGCGTCTCCCGTGTGCCTCCCACCCCGCCCCCCATCCTGTGCCTGCGTCTCCCTCACCTGGACCGCGGCCTCACGTCTACCTGCACATCCCTGCTGGGGGCCCACAGCCCCGGGGAGCACGAAACTCGAGCTGTCCAGCTTGTCGGGAACACATCACCATCGCCCGCGGAGCCACCCGGGGAGATGAACTGAGGTCACCTGACTCCCCAGGCTCCTGCTTTAACAATTCAGACAATTTATTTAAAAAAAAACACACTACAGAAACTCTCATAAAACCTGCAGTGGAGCCCCAGGACCGGTAAATAAGGTTTGCTAAATTTCTCAAAGCTGAACGCGAAACAAACATGACCCCATATCAGTGATGAGCGTATGATCCGTGGACTGTGAATGAAAAAGAGCAGCACTGATCAAGGAGGAAAGGAAACAGGCGGCACTTTTTGTAAGGGCGAGACCTCAAACAAGACTGAAGTGTAACTCAACTACGCCACTTAATATAAATATACTGGCCTTAAATGGACTCTTAGCTGGGGTGATGCTTTTATGCTCATAACCCATAAAGTACAGAATTTCCTAACGACACGTCATTGATCCCTTGGGTGTTCGCCTACCCCATCTTGCTGTCTATGACACACAGATACATATATAGGTGAGAGCAGGGCTAATGGC
>JAODJU010000041.1:4133809-4154275 GCA_026776725.1 Gnathonemus echidnorhynchus
CCAGCGTGAGCCAATGGCAGAGCCCCACCTCGCAGGGGCGGCCAGCGTGAGCCAATGGCAGAGCCCCACCTCGCAGGGGCGGCCAGCGTGAGCCAATGGCAGAGCCCCACCTCGCAGGTGCTCCTGACATGCCCCATGGGCGCCACTGTGAATCCCCAGGGGCCCCCAACACCCCGCTGGCGTGACACCATCATACATAGGGATGGAGGGGGCATGGAGACCGATGTGGGGCCTTAAATGAAATTAATTACTCTTACGCTCCAGAGGGAAGGCAATGAGCATACGAAACACCCCCTGCACCCAACTTCCAGCACGACGTCCTCATTGTTGTGGTCAACGGCCGCTTCCAGAGCAGAGCTGCTGAACCAGTAGGGGTTACAGGAGGTCCGGCCCCCAGCTCTCCTGCTGTTCAGTGACCTCAGAGGGCCCTCAGTAAATCAGCACAGGTTTGAACGAGAGTCACCTCAATGAACAGGAGACGAGACTCACGGCAAGACTCATATCACGCGTCTCCCCTATCTGGGTCCCGGTGATGCGGTACTGGCAGACTGGCACGTTCATTCCTCTTCTTTGCTGCCATTTTCCAAGAAGCTTCCAGAAAGTATGGGGCGAGAACAGGCTGGGATGGCAGTCCATCACAGGGCAGCAATGCACCTGAGCCATACGTCTCTCTGCTGGGAGGACAGCTGAAATTCCCACACATGGCACACACACAGAGCCGGAAGCAGAGTGAGCCGTATGCCTCTGGCTAATCCCTGCCACCTGCAGGAATGGAATATACCACAATCAGTCCTGAGCTTCCTCACTTCCTGAATAGGCGGTGGGAACTCCAGAGCGGAGAATTTGGCACGTGTAGCTGTGCTCCACAAAAAGGACATAAAACAGGCCCGTTAATTAGGTCCCGGTATCGGTGCTGGGGGGGATAATTACAGCGCCGCGGCCCTCGGGGATGGAGGATTTGTTCGGGCAGGACGGCCGAGGGGATAATCGTGGGTCCTCTGTACCGATGAATTATTAAAGGACAACATCGCCGTGGCGACGAGGCAGGGAGGGTGGGGGGTGGGTGTCTCTAAGAGGCTTTTCAGTGCGAATCGGCGCTTCCCGCATATCGAGGAGAAACAGGGATTCCTCGTGTAGCAAAGGGGGAACAGGATCGCAGTCCTGGGCTGGAAAGCCATCAGGGTCCACGCCTGCTTTCCAAACCACAGAGCACCTCCTTCCAGGAGAGCTGTCTCCACGAGGAACACTGTAACCTGTTCCCTCACCATCTCACCTCGATCCTCTCCAACCAAATCCGCCCCCCCCCTTCCCCCCGAGGTCTGCTGGGTATTCAGGAAGTTGGGCGGTTGACTGACAGGCAGGGCCTTGTCAATAAATAATGGAGAATGAACAAAAAAAAAATGTCAGTAAACACGCAGTCGGTAAAAAAACATAAGAAGCATCTGGGGAGGGCTAGAGGATTTCGGAAAACGCTCCCATCCGTTCCCGGTTCTGTACCAGGCCTGGTGTTGGGAATCGCTAATGAGGCTCCACGTGTACGAGAAACCCGCCTCCTGGTCTGGCTTATTCCACATGGCCGACCTTGGCGCTCGGGTCCATCGCTGAGGGAGTGCCCAGCAATTTAATTAGTCTCCGATTTCTGTTCGATTCCTAGTTTACATATAGCTGCAATTAAACACAGCATACTAAGGGATTTATATAAAAAGGTGTACTTTAATTAAATCATACTGGTAATTGCAGAGAGAGCAAACACATTTGAAGGTGTTACAGAACGGGAAATATTTCCATGACCTTACAGGTGAGGTCTAATAACATGGAGTAGCAGCTAATTACCGCTAACAGTCACAGGCTTACACAGCAGATGCTCCTCTTTAGGACCAATTAAGAGGTTTCCTCAGACAATCAGCCATTTTGCTGCTGGCCATGGCATTCTGCAGAGAGTCAGAAACTGCTGAGGGCAGAGGTGACCAGAGTGTCCCAAATCAAACCGCTTTATCAAGCTCAGCTGCTCCAGGGGTGTCATGGTTGGACCATCTATGCTTTTTGGGTGGTTTTCATGTACAGTCCCTAGCTGTGTTCCAGATGGACAGATGATTGTTCCACCACCTCAGGAGTTTCATAGCTTACAGGCAGGGTGTGAAGTCCCGTACCACTACAGCCAGGACACCGGCATCAGTCAACAGAAAGCTCATGTATTGCATCTACATTTATTACATTTATCCATGCATCTGATACTTATTCATCCAAAGTTCATACCAAGAGGCAAGAGGATTCGAACCTATGACCTATGCTCCCTGGGATTGGACCCTCGTGTATACACGGGTTTAGTGCAGACACATATCTCTCATATATTACTTGCTATTTCTGGTGCCTGGGTGTAACTACTAGAGTTTATTACTAAAATTAGCTGTCAGACCCATTTGGGTATTAGATATGTTTGTTTGCTCAGTCACAATTATGTCGGGGTGAGGGTTAATGGAGGAGGGGGACACTATCAGCTTTCTAAAAGCCCCCCATGCTTGTGGGAGTGGATCATTCTACTTGGCATAATTGCACCTCTTAATTAACCCGGTCCACCCCCCCCCCAAACAAAACAGTGAGCAGGACACACTAGTCATAATACTCGCTGTGTCCACCTTCAGGAGACTGCAACCCCAACCAGCTAGTTCACATGCACAGGCACGAGTCTGCGGCTCACGAGGCATCCAGAGAGCTACCCACCTTAGCGTCACAATGGACAGCGGTGAGCAGCGGACAACGAGTGACTCTCCACACAGCTACAGACGCCACTTACTGGGCTAATGGCCCCAGGCAAGGGAGGAAACAAGAAATGAAAAACAGGTTCTCCACTCATGAGCATCGCTACGGACCCCAGAGACTCAGCCGGGCTCTCCAGCCGAGTGCATGACAGAGCATCACCTGTGGACTGGTACGGAACCAATACTGTGCAGAGCTTATAACGCTTACAGACCTGTAATGAAAGGTACACGTCCTGCTAGCCTGTTTATACACACACACACACACACCACACAGCTTGATGAGCGAAAACACCTAATTAGCAGGATTATGTCCACCCGTATCCAGTTCACTAAATCTGGCACGTGCACCAGGTAATGTGGCACAGCTGTTGCACGCTTTGGGGTGGGCGGCCGTGCCCACGCTGAGGGTGCCGCGGCAATGCGCCGGGTACTCCTCTGCCAATGAGAGCATCCCGGCTGGTAATCGCTCGTCAGGGGAGGCGCACGGCGATTTCGTAGAAGGAGTTCACCAAAACTCAGGTGAAGCTGCTAATTATCTCGAAGACGCACACGATGCTGGGCTATGCTTACACTGAGGTGTTTATCTGGCTCTTCAATCCGAAGCGACGTTTCCACAGCGTGTACGACTCCCCCATCCCGTGCAGGAAAGATGACACTGTCAGCATTCCCTGTCCATCCGTCACGGGGGCTGACAGGAGAGGCTGTCCTCCTCTGGAGGGGTACAGCAGACTCTGTAGTGGAGCATGACTGATACTTGCACACACACACATGCAAACACACACACACACACACACACACACACACACACACATATGCACAGCAACAACAAGAACAGAGTGAAGAATCCTTCTGTCGGCCTTGGGCCCGGAGCCTAACCGAATGTCACATCAGTGAGACAGAAGGACCCTCTTTCCTGACAGGAAAGGCAGCGGACCGTGCCATCGACAGGCAAAAGCATAACAGATGCCATCAAAGGCCAGCAATTAGGTCGTTGATGGAGGAGCCCGCGTCTCCAAGCTGCGCTGGCGAGCCGCAAGGTGATATTTCAGGCTCAGCAGGGATAACACAGACCAGGGGCAGCACAGACTGATGACAGCCATCAGCTAAGGACACACAGCACTGACACAGGTTCCTGTCGCTTGTTCTAACAAAACTCTCTATGAAAGACCTTACAGTCCCTTTCGCAGTGCCACTTTGAACCAGACCTCAGTCTGTCAGCCATAACTGAAGCCTGCCCCCTGCTGTTCAGTGAAAGGCATTACACATCTTCATACAGTCTGGGGACCACGGAAGGGAAAAAAAAAAGAGCAGACAAACCAATTACAAGGCTCAGTGGATAATGCTCTGTTATAGCATAGAGAAAGCAGCCTTTTCTCCTGTTGTAATCAGGGCTCCTCTCTATCCCTCCAGAGGAACGGGCGCTCAGAACAAAGAGGGATTTGTGTTTCTCCGGAGGGCGAGGCGGTGCAGACGCTTCCAAGCATTACTCTGTGGTGAAAAGACTCACCATGCTGTGCCAGAGAGCCGGGACACAAGCTGAGGACGGGGAATCACAGTGCTGATGCTCCTCGCAGGACAACGGTTCAACTTATCATGTTTCAACTTTACAAAGGTGTGATACCAATGAGCATTCAGCAGTCAACTTTGAATTTTCATCTTCCTGAGCTAGCGATACGTAGTATGATACTTTATGATACTGTCGATGGGCCAATGGCAGCATCTACCCAACATGCTAAAGCACATGCACAGGTCTACAGCATACAGAGGCACACACACAGATCTACACCATGCCGAGACACATGCACAGGTCTGCAGCATGCTGAGGCACTGACACAGGTCTACAGCATACAGAGGCACACGCACAGGTCTGCAGCATGCTGAGGCACTGGCACAGGTCTACAGCATACAGAGGCACAGGCACAGGTCTGCAGCATGCTGAGGCACTGGCACAGGTCTACAGCATACAGAGGCACTGGCACAGGTCTACAGCATACAGAGGCACAGGCACAGGTCTACAGCATACAGAGGCACACGTACAGGTCTACGGCATGCAGAGGCACACATACAGGTCTACAGCATACAGAGGCACATGCACTGGTCTTCGGCATACAGAGGCACACATACAGGTCTACGGCATGCAGAGGCACACCTACAGGTCTACAGCATACAGAGGCACACGCACAGGTCTGCAGCATGCTGAGGCACTGGCACAGGTCTACAGCATACAGAGGCACACGCACAGGTCTGCAGCATGCTGAGGCACTGGCACAGGTCTACGGCATACAGAGGCACACCAACAGGTCTACTGCATACAGAGGCATACAATCAGATCTACGGCATACAGAGGCACACGCACTAGTCTATGGCATACAGAGGCACAGGCACAGGTCTGTAGCATGCTGAGGCACTGCATGAAGAACCCCAACCAGGAAGCTTTCATTCCCCCCCCCTCCATCCAGAACTATGGGGGCTGGTTTCAGCTCCAAGCAGCTAAAAGAACTTGCGGTCCTTGCCCTTTGTGGTTATGAATGGCGTGCGGGGGCTCATAAGCTGCCCGCTTTGTTGGTATCCAGGCAGGACATCTGTGCTTCTTGGCCGCCTTATTCAGTCAAAGATTTTACACACATCGATGTTTAAACTCTTGGACTGTCCGAGTCTGCAGTCTTTCTCAGAAGCCTGGGTAAAAACAACTGGAAGTGAAAGACAGATTGCTTGTTTCAGCTTGACCCCGTTTTTATTTTTAATTGGTTAATCAAAAAATTTTAAAAGCAAACATTTATCGAAAACTGGCGTTAAACGGCCTGGTTAATCTCCTCGACACGCAGGTTGTGCCCAGTCATGTGTGGCAGTGGACACAATGCACACAGACACTAATTCTGGCCCCACGGTGCCCGGCGTTGGCAGAACCAGAAAGAAAACCAAATCTTGGGAATAGAAACTGGCTGATTTAGAGGGAGAGGGAAAAAACGAAGTGCGTTTCAATGGCTTGCTTGTGGGATAGGAGCCTCACAGAAGCAAGTAGAGATCCCTAAACACTGATACCACCCTAAAAGCATGAAAACCTGGCAGCAAAAAAATAATAAAAAAAAATCAACATCTAAAAACAAATCACCTGCCGCTTCATTTACCACCCGGGCGTCGTACCTTCAAACGTGTCATTAGGACCTTTTGCGCACAAAAGAGAGCTCCTGGAAGAAAAAAGGATAAACATTTTCTTTGGAAGCGACTGCTGTCATACGCGTAGGTTCAGGCTTTCTCAAAAATGCCGCGCGCATGGATGCAAATTCCCAGTTTTTAAAATATTTTCCCAGTGCAGGCGCAGGAAAAAGGGAGCGATTGTCTCCAATATCCTTGATTAATGACTCATATCTGGATGAGATGTTGACGAGCGGACTGGGGCGACAGCGCTGCCTTTTCATTTAGACGTGCTGATGAATCGAGTGCGTGCGTGTAATTTTAGCCCCAGTTCCGGGGCATCGCCGGACGACGCCGGTACAGGCACGTCGCTGTCCCTTTTAGCAGCACCGGCGCACCGAGCTACTGTTACTGCACCACGCTAACGGTCCGGTGGGCTGCCTGCCAGACCCCGGGATCCGAACGGGAGAAGATTCACTGTGGGGTGTGAGGAACGGGTCATGTTTTGTATATTTTATCTCTGCAGGATGAGGCAAAACCCGCGTGGTTTTCCCATCTGAAAAAGCAAGTCGAGGAGGGCGCAAGACAGACAAATATACACCTGGCAAATAAAAGCGGATGATACTCACACACTACCCCCTGACGCACTGGGAAGTTCAGGTTTTAAGATAATTAATCATTATGTTAATGTATATCAGCTTTCATTTTATACCTGTATTAATTTCGCTATTGGTTAGTATAGGCCTGATGTTCCTACATCAGATATCACTGTTTATCAAAATTGGTATATTTACTGAAAGAGACTGGGACATCTCATGTGACGCAAATGTACGTATTATTCTTGCTGGTTATTTAAACAACGGGACACAGTATATTAAAAATAACAGTCACAGTAGCTGTTGGAGAGGCACCTTGAATACAGAGGAAACGCTGCATATGAGCGATCGCTCGCCCAGTACTGTTTTAAGGTGCAACTGGAAAGTGCACTGGAAGGCTGCAAGTTAGACTGCATGAAAGGATAAAGATCATAAACACAGCACTGGCGGTATTATGCCATACTATGTAATTCATCCTTACGTGTATCTAACATTGGAGTCTTTTACAATTTTACAAAGATTTATGGTGTAAAACCTGGTTAAGTCCAGGTTAAGGCTGATTTGCGCCATCTACCGGTCAAGTTTATTAGTGAAAAGCGTTGCGCGCTGGTTGTTTTGCACGTTTTTCTGCGCCACAAACCAAAACAGAGCATTAGAAGTGACTTGTTGTCAGTGCAGCTCGGCGTATCGGGCACTTTACGGCCGTTTCGGGGTTGCGACAGATCCGTGTCACGCATTTAGCGTGGATCATCCCTGACAGGTGAGAGCCGCAGGTGTGCCGTTGCTTCTCCGTTATGTAGACGGTCCGCTTCCCCGGTGCTGACAGCAGTTTCCCTTTCGGGCTCTCATAGTGTCACCGCAATCAATCAGTCGCCTGGAACTCAGACAAGGGCCCTTTGTGCTCCCCGCGTCACATCGCCGTGATCAGGGCGGTTTCCGTGCTCCGTACCCGGACGGCACTGCCAGGCGCTCCGGCCCGTGCCCGCCCTGGCTCCAACCCCGCAACTCCCAGTTAAAACTAACATCCCAGGACCAGTTAAGCGCCAGGAACCGGGGTCTGCCGTGCTGCTGGACGATGCTGCTGACAGACACCCTGGGATTTTTTTACATAACATCCGTAACAGCATACATTCACTGTTTATGCTAAAAAATCCATAGCAAAAATATCGTAAAACTGCACAAAGCTAACTAATGTTAAGTCTTTCCATTAACCGAACCAATCCGTCCCCCATTCTATACAATCGTGTTATGCGCTCCATTTACCCTACAATCCATAATCCATACTCTGTTAATTTTTGGTTTATTTAGCTCGCTGCCTTATTCTCGAGAGCTTAGGTCTTAATTATTGCCTACAAATATACGTGTATATAAAACAACAGTTTATATGAAATTTGGCAATGCATGTGTTTTACAGTTATTTCTGCAGCGTAATTTTTTCTGGATCTGAACTCCCAAGACGCGCGTTGTACTCTCCGGTGCCGCACCGTCACTCACCGCCAACAGCGAACCTATACGGAGGAGCACCAGGTAAGGAGACTGCAGATCTTAAAATAACGTAGTTTATTTTAACACCAGTAACATACAAGATACCAAAATGGATGACTGATCGTACACCCCTCTAAGTCTCACACATATAATTTACCAAAACCGTTATCCAGCTAAACCAAATGAATAACAGGTGTAGACATTAATCACCATCCAGCTCACACAATTAAACAGTCAGCTGGAAATAATATTCTGGTATTAAACATGATAATAAAGTAATCCATCCATCTTCCAGCTGCTTATTCTGGACAGACTTTCAGGGAATTAAATAATTTGTCTAGGTGAAAAAGTGAATAGTTCTCTATGTGAAATATTCCTATTTACCATGATTAGCGATCCCGATGATATCTAGCCAAGGAATGACAGCCTGGATAAAGATATTGGATTCTTATAACCATACTGTAGATTAAGGAACCTGGCATATGACCCATGAGGCTGAAGGTTCGAATCCCAGCAGAGCCTTCACTGTTACACCCCCCAAGCAAGTCCCTCAGTCTGATCGTCTTAAGAAGGTGAAGCTCTGGCTGTTCACACTACCCGCACCTACAGATGCTTAAGCACTGTAAAGACATTCTGCTTGTTATTTCTGTCACATCATGACGTGGCGTTCCAGGTGCATCATGGGAGTGCGGACTCAGTGAATGCCCGTCACCTTAAAACATAATTAACTATCTCAGTAGACAGTTTTAACCACTGAAACTCAAATATGCATATCTGAATGTATTAATATTAACATCAGTGCAGATATGTGTCTCACACAAGGGTTACATTTTACTTATTGTCTGTAACATACCATTGAGAAAGCTGGAATGACTAAAAACCCAAAGGTATAATCACTCTGCCAACTATGGGACTTGACCCAGCAACCTTCCAATCACAGACACAATGTCCTAATCCACTGAGCCACCCCCACCACCACCACTAGCTTACAACCCCCTCAGTCCAGGGACTTGGACTGGGTATGCTTTTGTCTGGGTCCACAGTGAAGATCCTTACCTGCCGTGCTGTGATGATTATAGCTAATGATAAAATCACATGCTGTTGTTTTTCCTTGAGTCCACTCATCTGAATGCTGCTTAGGCGACCATACTCAGTTTTACAAGATATTGCAGTGTTGAGTTTCCTGAGAGTAGTTCTGTGGCATTCGGCATCCACGTCTCACTTTGTCGGCCCACTGTTTTGTAATCATGCGTATCGTGGTTGAATGTTGTTTGAGAATAATGTACTAGTGTATGTATTTAAAAAATGAACCCAGGGAAACAACATTGTTGGACTCAGCAGGAACATTTCAAATTCAGAGCCCTCTCTCATTTAGCTAGCAGATATTTTCTGTAGGAGCATGCACTGCCCTATAATGAAGTCCCAGACTGCTTTTCTTTTGACATCAAACAGAGCCTTGGGGTACACCAAGTTTTAAAAACGCAGCGTGAGCCCTTCCCATTGGTAGTTTATTTTCCCTTGAGTTTCTGTAGTTTTCACTCCTCCTTATTTTTTTTTTTGTTCATGCTTTTTCTTTAATGCAATGGGGGGTTTTCTGCATAACTGTTAATGAGGCTACACGCCCAGAATTGCTAATTTTCAAATGGGACCCTTTTCTTCTTAGCTGCTCACCAGCTAAGGGTGACTGGGCAGCCACAGCGTAACCGCTGGCCTGGGAGAACAGGTGCGTCACTGAATCTCTGCTCTACGATAAAAGCTATCGAGCAAAAAAAATAAATTAAAAATGACGATGAAACAGGGGGATTTCACAGAACTCAGGGCGGTTAGGATGAAAGCTTAGTGCGTTAGCCTGCGGGCGATGTTGGCATGAGTCGGTGCGTGTTCGGCTCATTACAGCAGTGTTAATTTGGGCTCTCCTGCAGGATAGCCCTCCGAGGGAGGGGGTGGGGGGGCTAAAGACATGGTGCCAAGTGTGACTTTTTAATTGGAGCGCGGCTTTCCACCCGGGGACGCTCCCGTCAGCTACCGTGCGCAATTAGCATCCAGCGTGCGCATGAAACGTTCAACTCGCGGCGTGAAACATCAATCAGTCAAGCCAGAAGAAAAAAGGGACGTTTGCTTTTCTTGACCCCACTTGCTCCCTCGAACGGGGCCCGGTACTTGACACCTCACGCACGCTTTGAAGAATCTTCTGGAACTGACGCGGTGCTGCTGGCAATTACTTCATTACCTGAACGTATCCTCCGCTCCCAGAAAAAACGGGGGCACGATTACCTCATACCTCCCCCCTGAGATAAATGGCTTCACGAGAGGCTCTACGTGATAATTGACTTCTCTTGACTTTTTTTGGTGGGGTGTAGTGGGAGGGGGCATGAAGGGCTGGGTTGGGGGGGGGTGAATGGTTCCTTTGTACATTACCGGTGGCCGCCTTCAGAGTGGAGCTCGGGGGGGGGGGGACACACACCTCCCACGACGAACAACAGCACAAAACAAACATAGCAGCCACATCCCCAGCTGCTGCTCCACAGGACAGACGCCGCATTCCGGACCCTCATTCAGCAGAAAAGCCATTTCAGGCACTAAAGCCATTGTGTTTTTACTAGGGTTCTGCGGCCAACACGCAGGACAAAGGCCTCATTCTTCACACGCTGCCTCCTTTCTCCGACTTCTTCAAAGAGAGAAAAACGCCGAGATTAACTGGGCAGAAATGACTAGTACTGAAACTACGCAGCATACTGGTCGTGCTGGTAGTTTACACAGGGGCATTGAAGCCATGAAGTCAAAGAACAACAGTGAAATGTATATTTTTCATGATTTACTGAGGTGACACTTTATATAAAAACTTATAATATTTTCTGATGCTGTTTAGGTTATGAAGCTTAATTGTCATACTGGAAAGTCATTTTTATCTATTTAGTAGGTGCTGTTATCCAAAGCAGCACAGAATCGGGACAGTAGGTCAGACAGTCCCTGGAGCAATTGGGGCTTGAGCGCGTCTTAACCCACTGAACCACACCCCCCGTGCCTGAAGCCCCCACCTCAAGCGCCATAATCTTACTGCTCCACCTAATTTTAACACTGATGCACTGAAGAACACAGGGTAGGGAAGCAGGTTAGACCCAGATCTATTCAGGATCATTACAGCTAGTAGGTTCTACTTATTCTGTAACCACAGACTTTTTTTTCCAGGAGTTATGACAGGGAATTGGCACGGCTACGTCAGGTCGGCGCCAGCCAAGTCTAAATGAGAGCCGTGAGAGATTTGAAGATTCCTACACTTTTTTTTCTGTAATCACACTCAGAAGTTTGCGTGTCGGATCTTTGGTTGTTTGGGTCATGGATGAACAATCGGTGGGTTTGGTCTGACCATCCAAGCTGGGATTCTACAGGATGGTGTTACAGCAGTGGGTGTACTGACAGTCCCAGTAACTCGCCCCTAAAGGCCTCTACTGGTCATGGGACCTGCCCTGGATCTTTGTTTTTCTATGCAATATCAGATGGTTCTTAACAGCAGTTACTGTTTTATCTGTTTTATCTAGTGTTTAGAAATGGTTTTGCATCCAAGTTGAGCAAACATCAGCCCAAAAGTAGCAGAATGCAGTAAGTCTTAAAATTATCGATTAGCTTCCGAAAGTTCCTCTTAAGAAGATGCTACTTAGATATTTGGATACTAAACATTGTCACTTTAATTTTGCCCCATTCCCCCCCCCCCCCCCACCAGCTCAACTTTGTTTATTATATTTTACACAATACACAATTACAACCGGCACATTTAGAATGCATTTATTCCTGCATTTAAATAACAATGTTATTTTCCCGTTTGTAACCCTTGTAAACCTTGTGATCCTTTTCAGCGTCCATTGTGGGTGACTATAGGTGTAACAGTTTTACGCAGTTTTACTTTTACAAGGGCAAGGGTGTGAAATATAAACTTGTCAGCTCTGAAAATACATCTGCATTTTTATATTGTGTGTAGCTGTGTTGGAAAGCCAGTCAGCAGTTGTTAATCACAGAGAGCCCCTTGTAACAAACTTTCGATGAAAACTGGGACAGTTACCATGTAACTTTTTTACATTACTGTATATAATTTATTTCACATCTGCATGCTTCTGAGAGCTCAGCTCGTCTGATTCATGAGGAAGCAGTGAGATCACTTTCCGCAGATTTGGGTATCACCACGTCTGACTCAAATGACTTTTCCAATCGACCCAAGACTCTCGTAAGTGCTTTAAACGGCAGTAAAATGTTTTTGGTTTTACGATACCGTCCCAGTTAGCCATCACCCGCCGCGACCTTGGCGCAAAGCAGCTCAGACACCCGCAAACGCACAAGCCTGTCACGTCTGCCACTTTTACCTCTTCTTTCTTCACTATTACCAGTTCCTCCTGTGCCTGAACTGTGCTAAGACCCCCCAACTGTTACTTATCAGGCGATTGAGGCTCGTAGCTGCGCCACGGCGGCGATACTGTGAGCAGAGTAATAATAATAATAAAAAAAAATTGGGAACAAGGTTCCTTTTGAGGCAACAATGTGGCATTATTGGTACTGGCTAATTGAAAACACCTGCGCACATCTGTAAAAGAACAGCAGCTCAGATGTAGACCAGATGGATTTTTGAAAAATATAGGAGGCGTTATTTAGAGAGGTCCGAGGGTGGGGACCATGTGTCGCATAGGAGTTTGTCTCTATCACTAGTATTATGTTCTAAGCTGGTCTATGGGAAATGATGTTATACTGCATATAGCCTAATAGCACAGCACAGACCCTGTGTAAATGCTGGATACAGAAGTTGCAAGTGCATTGCTTTATAAATATACACTAATTCTATCTATCTATCTACCTACCTACTATCTATCTGTCTGTCTGTCTGTCTGTCAACTTATGTGATATATATATATAGAGAGAGAGAGAGAGACACACACACACACAAAACCCCGTTTCCGAAAAGGTTTGTAGAATGTAAATAAAAACAGAATGCAATGATTTGGAAATCATATAAACCCATATTTAATTGAAAATAGAACAAAGTCAGCATATCAGATGTTAATACTGAGAAATGTTATTGTTTTAAATACAGATACATGCTCAATTTGAATTTAATGCCAGCAACACATTTAAAAAACAAAACAAACAAAAAAAAAGCTGGGACAACAAAAGACTAGAAAAGTTGTGATGCTACCTGGTTAATCTAACTAATTAGGTAAATAGGCACAGGTCAGTAAGATTACTGAGTATAAAGAGAGTCTCCCAGAGAGGCAGTCTCTGTGCAGTGAAGATGGGGAGAGGTTCAGCACTCTGTGAACGACTGCAGGGCAAATAGTGCAACAATTTAAGAATAATGTCGCAAAGAATTTGGAAATTTCATCATCTATGGTACATAATATCATTAAAAGATTCAGAGGATTGGGAGAAATCTCTGTACACAAAGGACAAGGCTGAAAACCAACACTGGATAGCTGTGATCTTTGGGTCCTCAGGCAGCACTGCATTAAAAACAGACACGATTCTATAGTGGAAATCACTGCATGGGCTCAGTAACATTTCTGAAAATGTTCGTCGCTGCATCAACAAATGCAGGATGAAACTCTACCATGCAAAGAAGAAACCAGATCTAAACGTGATCCAGAAACGCCGCCGACTTCTCTGGGCCAGAGCTCATTTAAGATGGACTGAGGCAAAATGGAAAACTGCCCTGTGGTCTGACGAATCGAAATTTCAAAATATTTTTGGAAATCATGGACGTGGCGTCCCCCAGGCTAAAGAGGTGAGGGACCATCCAGCTTGTTATCAGCAAACAGTTCAAAAGCCGGGATCCGTGATGGTGTGGGGGTGCATTAGTGCCTATGGCTTGGGTATCTGGCACAGCTGGGAAGGCACCATGAATGCTGAATGATATATACAGGATTTGGAGCAACACATGCTGCCATCCACACTGTCTTTTCCAGAGAAGCCCTTGTATATTTCAGCATGACAATGTGAAGGCCACATTCTGTGCATTACAACTGCAAGGCTCCGTAGCGGGAGAGTCTGGGTGCGAGACTGACCTGCCTGCGGTCCAGACCTGCCGCCCATCGAAAACATTTAGTGCATCATGAAATGGAAAACAGAACAAAAGAGACCCTGAACTGCTGAGCAGTTGAAATCGTTTATCAGCCAAGGAAGGAAGAACATTCCACCTTCAAAACTCCAGCAAACTGGTCTCCTCAGTCCCCAGACGTTTACAGAGTGTTATTAAAAGAAGAGGTGATGTAAGACTGTGGTAAATACGCCCCGGGCCCAAGCTTTTGGAACTTGTTTCTGACATCGAACTCAAACTGAGCGTATACTTGTCATAAAACAACATTTCTCAGGTTCAACATTTGCTCTATTTTCAATTAAATATGAATTTTTGTGTGTGTGTGTATGTGTGTGTGTGTGTATGTGTGTGTGTGTATATGTGTGTATGTGTGTGATGCACATTCATATATTAAAGTGAAAATGTGAAAAGTGGACCGATGTAGCTTCGAAAGATGCACACATGTTCACACACTGTGGCCAATTTAGTTGCCGTGTCCCTTAACTGTGTTTTTACACTGTGGTAGGAAACCTGAGCAGCTGGAAGAAAACACAGGACGGGCAGAGCATGCAAATTGTTCGAGAGAATGGGGACAGGATTTAAATCGTAAGTATCATTTAAAAAAATTGTAGCTCAAGCTGTATTTCGATCTAGACATGAAAACAGGCCTAAGGATCAAATCGCGAACCGAATCGGTTCAGAACAAGACAGCATTGCGTTTTTCAACGCAGGATGACCCTATACAACAGAGGATGTGTGGCAACTCTGGTTTTAAAATATTATTAAACGGGGCTAGTTGAAGCCCCAACAGTATTTAGAGGAGGCCCCTGTTCTTCAGCCCGGGTAAACCTGTGCATTAACCTGCCCCTGCGGATACGATACAGCCCCCGCTACTGGCCATTAGAAATCTGCAGGTGATTTTCCGTGCAGCGGACCGTAGATACAACCTTGCCCATGCAAAACTCCGTGGAGGAAATAGGCCAAGCAAAGGAAACATCTCAGATTCTAACTAAATCATAACTTAAAACCTGAACATAAAATTCATGTGTCTTTAATAAACCTTACATGAAGCTCTTTTGTCGACTGTTTAACTGAACCAAAATTTAATCAGATCAATATGAAAATAAACAAGCATGACATACACTGACATAAAACAAATATAGCCTTGCACTGAATATGAACTGGTGCAATACATGATTTTGCATAGATAAATCATCTGTTCTTTTTCAAACAGCTTATCCATATGATGTTGCAGTTACGTAAATTAAGCTTATACAACTTCCATGAATCACATGACCTCAATTTCATTTGCACCCATGAAACCGTTTGTAATGTAAACAGTAAACTAATATTTCAGTGGTAATAAACATAGAATATTGAACTATTCCTTTAAAAGATAATGATAGTGACATTTAAAGTTTTTTAACTGCCCTTAAAAGGGAATTTGATGCAGAATTATTTAATTTAGTTCATAACCAGGGATTGTTTTCATTCCGCAACCGTGTACTGGATGATTGGATGGAATATACCGTAGAAGGATGGGCTGATGTTTTTGATATGCAGGGTTTCATGTTCCTCATAAAGATTTTGTGCTGTGAGAAGGTAACGCGATACAACCAAATGAAGCAATACAAGCGTTATTGGGTTAAAATCATTGTACTTTAGCCAATCTGGAGCGTGTTACACAGCCAATCACATTTTTATAGAACAAATGCAATGTGCACATAAAAACAAGCAAAATCTCAGCGTTTGTAAACAAAGGAAATAATTATTAAAGAAATAACTTTTTTAAAAGGGGGAAAAATATTGGACAGTAAAAATAAGTCCCAAAAGATTATGAATAGCGTACTCCAGGTCAGATACGGTATTCTGCACAGTGAATCAGGAGACACAGCTGGAACATTAAAGTAGTAAAGCCTTCCCTCTTGTAGTACATGTAAAGTAAAACGATAGCATATGTACGACATATTTCACAGCACATGTGTGCTCTATGAACTCTGCGTAATTGTGGAGCGTTTGGCGAAATGAGAAAAGCACATGAATATTTATGAAACGCAGGAGCATCTCTGTCATTTAAATTCCCTTTGATGGGTGTTGAAAACATGAAGCTTCTGCAAAAACCTTGTGATTCAGGTTATTTTTTTTCCTCTTGTTGCCATGACAAACATTCTATAGTGTCACACCCGGCTTGATTCTGATTGGTGGCGGACGGAAATTCCATTAATTAACATTCCATGTTGATGATCCTCTGACATATATATTAGTCATCATAACTGGCCCCTGGAAGATGCACATTAATTTGAAAGATGGCTAAAAATGTTTAACTACGGAATCGGGAGTTTAAATAGCAATTAGCAGGAAAATTACCTTGTGCTGGCTTCAAAGTGGCCTGAAATGACTGATTAGGGGGCAGAGGATGAGGTGGAGCTCGTTAAGTCTATTTCGGTCATTCAGAAGCCCGCCAGGGCTGCGTACGGATGGGCCTGGAACTAATACACTGCTGTTCTGTGATTCAGTCTGGATGATGGCCTCAGGGTACTGGGGGGGAGTGGAGGGTATGACAGCACAGTGTGCTGGCTTTCAGAATTAAAAACCATCATCATCTCCATTCTGTCTCCCTGCGGCCTCCCCACGAGCACGCGGCAGTCTGCGGGAACAGCGGGGGGGGGGGGTGTGTGGTGGGTGAATCCCCCCCCCATCTCACTATCTCTGGACTGAGAGGAGCCCTGCTGTGGGCGCAGTGGGGGTGGGGGGGTGTGAGGTCACCTCTCGGACGTGGCATACACTGCGTTGGGGCAGAGAGGAGGAGAATGACCGTGGTCCTGGGTGGGGGGGAGAGGAAGGACAGGCTGGGTGAGGCAGTCTGGTGGTGGGGGGGGGGAATCTCCAGGGGTGTGTTGGAGGAGTCAGGACGAATGAATGGATGGAGGAGTAACAGAATAGAAGTGGGGAAAGCAGACAGGGCCTGGAGCGCGTTCAGGTTCTTTTTGGAGGGGGGGTGGAGGAGAGACCCCCGGAGAGCACAGCCCACGTGGAGTGAGTCAGGTTTGGGTCAGTGCAGTTTGTGGGGGGACACGGGGTGG
Organism: Gnathonemus echidnorhynchus; assembly: GCA_026776725.1. Taxonomy (NCBI): domain Eukaryota; kingdom Metazoa; phylum Chordata; class Actinopteri; order Osteoglossiformes; family Mormyridae; genus Gnathonemus; species Gnathonemus echidnorhynchus. The sequence continues at coordinate 4,150,923 of JAODJU010000041.1, forward strand.
TGGGGGGCGTGTATCCTGTGGTTAACTTCATGAGGTGTGAGTTTGCGTTCTGCAGTAAGGTGTGGAGACTCCAGAACAACACAGCACAAGACCTCTTTTCAGTGCAAAGCCCCCCTTCCCCTGCCCGCCCCCCCCAAAAAAAACCATGTCTCCTGAAATGGGACCCTGAACAGAGCCCAGAAGCATCACATCAAAGCCCGGGACAGAACTACTTTGAACCTCCATGTCTTTGACACACTGCAAAAAAAAAAAAAATCACCATCTATTTTTAAATGCTTAGAAAGTCATTTTAATGTCTTCTCTTGTCTGGCCGTCGTGTTGGTGCCTGTCGGGGCAGCAGCGCCATGCGGCTCCCAGCAGTGACCTCTCCCTCACCTGAGTGCGATTTAACAAAAACACAGTGCGAGTGTGAACACGACGGGCCGCAGCGCCAGGCAGGGGGGCCGCGCAGCAGCGCGGAGGTGCGACTCCCCCGAGGCTCCCCGGCGCCCCCCTCCGCCCCCACGCCGGATGCCGCGTCCGATGGCTGCTCCTTTTCTTCCTGATCTGCATTCCCGCCGATCCGGAGCCGTTCCCAATTCCTCTAACCAAATATCCAGTGCATGTCGTGTGGGGGCCTGGAACTTATGCCAGGAAGCAAAGCAGGGGTGCAATAATAATATGCTCTGGACCCCCGTGACCTAACATAGGACAGCAGGTATACAAAATAGATGGAAAATAATAATAATGATAATGTGAATTCTTCTAAGGCAGAATAATCTGGGAATTGCCTATTTCCTCCATCGCAGATCATATGGGTTTGTGAAAAAGGCACAGGGGGCAGGATGCCCTGATAACCGTCTGCGTACCCCACGCTGTCGCGCCCCCTGTCCATGGGGCGGCCGTTGGGAAAGGGTCCGGCGCTCGCAGACCCAAGGAAAAGAATAAGACATTCATTCATCAAATCGCTAAAAGTCTCCTTTTCGGGTAATTGATTTCATATGGTCTGGCATCCATTGGCCCTTTTGTCCCTCGCCTTGTTGGCTAAAGGGAAAAAAACGTGTTGGGATTTTTGTGTATTGGCTTAAAACGCAGCAGAATTCAGACATGTGAAAGGAATTACCGCGGCGGCCGTAAGAATAGGCTGACCTCCATCACCGGTTTTCCACAATAAAGACCCCCACACCCAGCGCGAGCGGGCAGCCGTCCAGCGGGTACATACTTTCAATGTTGCTCCGACATTGCGCAACAAGGCGACGTGGGCTGTGGGTATCACTAATGTCTGTAGGCGGCGAGCTTTCGGAGAGGATGAGGGCATGGAGAACAGCTACACATCATAATGGTTTACTGTATGTACAGTAGTGTACAAAAGTCTTAGGCGGTCAAAGAAAATGATCTTATAATGATCTTCATGGTGTTGCAAAACTACTTGCCCCTCCTAAAGTCACTCCAGTAATTTGCTGTGACCGTCCAATATACCCAAGTATTTTTTGACTTGTCCACTAATCATGTTTGACTAATCAGTCCCTCATTAAATGATTAAAATAATTTAATTATGTGACCTGGTGGAATCTAACTCCAACACAAAAAAATCATTAACATCATAACGGCTATTTCAGTAAGGGATAGCTAATTTTCTCAGGTGTATTCAGAGTGCTGATTGCCATGCTCGCAAAAGATGCTCAGCAAAACATGCAAAAATGGAAATAACATACTTAATCTGAAAAGCAAATAGATTTCATTACTCATAAACGTGAATCCAATACCTGTGTCTTTTTTTTCCGGAATGGTGAATATTGTCTGGTGAATAAGATGTATAAATGTATATAAACAATTTAATTTCTGGGTGGGCTACTCATTTATATTTAGATTCACAGATAATTATAGAAAGCATATGCCTCATTTCATTTTAAATTTAATTCACAGAATGTTTAGTATAGATGAATGAGGTTACTGGGTGCTGTCATTAATGCATATAGAAACCTTAAACGAAATCTCTTTTCTTGATAGAGACAGACCAGAGCAAGAAAGCCGATTTTCATCTGCAGCTCAGTGCTGCCACCCTCTGGATAAACACTGAAGCCCTTTATTCATTGATATGCTTGTCAGGTGACCGCTACAAAGCTGTGTTGATATAAAATATGCTGATCAAAACTCATCAGATTTAATGCATCTCACAATACACAGCTTCATAAAAGTCTTAGAGTCTTAGATTTCTGTTGCCCATGCATCAGCTGTATCCCCATCACCTTCAGTTTCTCATAAACATTTTCAGTAGTTTTCACCTGGTGGGTGTGTTTGTCGTGTGACCCCAGGGAACTGCAAGGAAAAGGTGGCAGAACTTTTGCAGTAAGGAACCTGGACTTGGTCAGTAACTGTAAACTCAAGAACAGACAGGTCAGGTCAGGTCAGGTCAGGTTAGGGAGCAGGCACTGATGCAGTGCATCACACGGCAAAACTCCTCAGAATTCCGGCCGGCGACCCCCCAGGAAGACACACGGTCCAGTCCCACCCTCTGGGAATGGCCATCCATCTGCCGCAGCCAGGTGTTATGTGGGCGTTCCCTCGGCCTGGTCCAGCTGCTCGGGTCCTCAGCAATGTGGATCCTGCGAGCTGCATCACCCATAGTACCTCGGTATAAAGAGAAGCTGCCAAACTGGTTCAGTTACAGGCATAATTAGCTTGACTATTTTATTAATGACACTTCATTGATCCCTGAAGGGAAATTCTCACCTACCCTATCTTGCTCTCCATGACACACATATAAGTGAGAGTGAGCTTGGCAGTGATCAGCAGTGCCGTCCATGGAGCTGTGGGAATTAAGACGAGAATTCACAGACGTGTCACTATTTTGCCAAGGCTGGGCTCAAACCAGCAACCTTCAGATCTCAAGCACAGAGGCTCAGCCCACAGAGCCACCTGCTGCCCAAACTTCACAGATAGCTCACATCCAGTGATCCCCCAGGAAAAACTTAGTCTGACTAATATGATGAATCACAAAGGATGATTTATTGGGTGAAGTTGCAATGAAGGACAGAGGCAAGTTCTTGTGAGAAGTTCAGTGGAGCGCCCCCTTGTGGTTGGCAAGGCTGCTGCTGGGAATTCTGCGCTTCATGAAGATTCAGCTTACAGCAGTTGTATTCAAATGTATTTTTTAAGCCCACCCCCCCTTACAGCTGATGTGCTTGTCCTGATCCCGCTCCCCCCCAACACACACACACATATGCCCTGACCCCAAATAGACGTTTCCCTTTCAACTCAATCAGATGGGTGTACCAGTTTTCCTGTGCAACGCATATCATGAATGTTAGACACCATCTCTCTGTGTGAAATATTTCTCAAAGTTGCAATTTCAAAATAGGTCTGCCTCCACT
>JAODJU010000041.1:4163840-4179357 GCA_026776725.1 Gnathonemus echidnorhynchus
GGGTTTGTCCGTTAAGCACTGGTGCACCTAGCTGACATTCACCCGAAAGGATCGGGGTGCGTAAACGGACACCGCTGATTAATATGGATGGTAGGGAGGGTTGGGCGGGCCGCTGCCAGGGTGAAGCGGCGTTTCCGTAATAGCAGCAAGTCTGCTGCCAGCGTTGCCCAGCAGAGGTGCATTGTGGGTATTGTCGTCTTGCCCCGACGGCCAGAACTGGTCAAGGTATTCTCAAGGGCACAGAAACGCCCTGTTTTCTGACGTGATATTTATTGTTCCCCTTTATACTTAAGAACAAGCTGAAATATACAGCAAAGCTGAACAGGAAATATTTATATCCATGTACGTAATGCGGGTGGCGTAAGGAGCTCGGTGGTTTATTTATTTTTCTCTAAATCAGGTTGGACGGTGTTCCAGCAGAAGGCTTCGTCATGCTGCAGTTCTTCATAGCCAGTCAGTTGAAAATACATGGTTTGTTAATTTATTAATTTTTTCGTGTGCCTCCTGGTGAGCATTGGCCCTGCCGGACTTTTGCGAGTTCAGCTACCGTGGAGCGTCGGCGCTGAGGCGTAGCGGTCGGAGGAACCCTGGGGTCTCCAGCGTCATCCACCGGGATGGGTCTGTGTCCTCTGTCCTGCAGGAGGCTCTATCTGGGAGTTTTAAATGGGCCAGACACTTAGGTCTCTCTATTGCTTTATCTCTGTCTCTATCTCTCTCGCTCTCTCTCTCTCTCTCTCTCTCTCTCTCTCTCACACACACACACACACCCCCGCACACCTCATATTGTCTTATTTTGTATGTCTTTAGGCTCCAGTCCCTCGTTGAGTAATTGCCTCCCTGTTCCCATAACTAGGGGGAGCCGTGATGAAAAGGATTTTCTGGAAGCTTCCCTGCTGAGTTAAAAATAGATTTCTGTTTTTATATTATTATTATTATTATTATTATTATTATTATTATTATTATTATTTTACACACATTCCTTCCATCCACAGAGAGCTCCATCCATTGCCCTGTTGCCTATGCCTTGCATTTTGGGACCTTTAACGTTGCTCCACCCCCCCCCCCCCAACCGTACCGTCCTATGGTGGTTGGGCTGTTATCCAAAGGCTGCATTTTAACACAAACCTTTGATCATTTCTGTCCTGTACTCCTGATTTCTAAAGCTGAGCATGTTTCCCTCGAGTATAAGAATCTGTTGCCCTCTGTCATTCCACTGATGCCATTTCCTGTTTTTTTCCCCCATGCACAGCATCCATTCGCTGTGGCCATGTCATGTGACCACAGCATGCAGTGGAGCTGCACTGTTCAATGCAGTGTATAACCTATGTTGATAGATTAGCAGTGGAATGGCTATTCTCCTATTTATCTTAATGGGCCAGTTTAGCGGCTCCTCTGTCTATCCTGATGCCACTCAGTGTTTCTTTTAAAAGACTGTTTCCTTCTGGATTTGTGTTTGAATAACCAGCATGACAAGATAACAAAACGAAAAGATAACGAAAAGGTTGTTGTTTTTTTCTTTTAAATCCTCTTCTGGCACTGGGCCCTGCTTGGGGGTGGGTCTCTGGGCCCACATCACAGCCTGAGAATTCTCTGTGAGACCAGCCCGTTTTCTGTAAGACTCCAGATGGATGAGACGCTCCCTCATGCTGCGAGATCTCATCCATGTTCTCTCCGTCTCTTAAACACGCCGGCTCCCAGTACGCATTCCCAGTGCGCTGGCTCATTCGGGGCCTATTCCTGCACCAGATGCATTAAATAATTTAGTTTGCCTCCCGGACATTTTTATCTGGAGCAAATCGTACACGGCTCGCAGTTTCGCCAGCTGCCCGTGTATGCAGCTAAAAGCCGTTCAAGTACCTGCCCCTCATTAAGCGTGTTTATGACTCTCTGCCCTCTGGTTACAAATCCAGTCCATAAATCAGAAGGTGGGTAACGGCTCAGAACAGAGATGGTTTTTCACTTCATCTGTGTCCTGCTGCTGCTTCCTGGTCTGGACATACCTTTAGTAATCTAATATTGTTTCCTCAGTGGTATCATTTACTGGGACAATTGGGGGTTAAGGGCTTTGCTAAAGGGGGAGGTCACTCTGCCAACCCAGGGATTTGAACCAGCGACCTTCAGATCACAGGCACAGCGTCCTAATCCACTGCACCACGTCCTGCCCTCGTTTTTGCTGACGGGTTACATCCTAAATCTTTCTGTCTCGTAGGTGTACAGGAGTAAGGCTTTTGTGGATGCCCAGACAAGCACGGTCCGTCCACTGTTTTCACCATGAATCGGAATAAGCGCGAGAAAGAATACTACAGCTTAGACGTCGGGGACTCGACGTTCACGGTCCTGAAGCGCTACCAGAATTTAAGACCCATCGGCTCGGGGGCTCAGGGAATCGTGTGGTAAGTCAGACAGCCATCTCCGTGGATAGAGTGAGTAATAAAAATATATATATAAAGAGGAGCCTGACCTTTTCATTTGTCTGAAAGTGGGTCTAATGCAGTGTGAAGTTTCCCAGCTTTTTATGTCTATGCTGATTCACCAGGGGAATTGGTATGATAAACGAATAAATGATTAAGTTCCCTTTTAAGGAGAGATGGTGGCATTTACGATTCCTCCATCCCTGACCCACTATTCCGCTTTGTTGTCCTGAGAGTTTAGCTCCTCAACCTAAATATGAAGGTCGCTGGGCAGACTCCGCCACGTGTCCTCCCGATTTCTTTTTTTGTTCCCAGCATTCCCCCTTTTTGTCCGCCCCCCCCAGCTCGGCATATGATCACGTCCTGGAGCGGAACGTGGCAATAAAGAAGCTCAGCCGGCCATTCCAGAACCAGACGCACGCCAAGAGGGCATACCGGGAGTTGGTGCTCATGAAGTGCGTCAACCACAAAAACGTGAGGCCCCCTCGCCATGTGGTTGTGCGACCTCTCGCCCAGCAGGGGGCGCCGCGCGGCGCTCCCTGGCCATTAGACGCAATCGTGAGGTCTTCGTCGTCTTCTGCTTCCACAGATAATCGGGCTGTTAAATGTGTTTACGCCGCAGAAGACGCTTGAGGACTTCCAGGATGTGTGAGTCGATTTGCCAAATTTGAGATGTTGTAGAATGTACCAGGACAAAGGAAGTCTTTGTCAATGTCAACTGAACTCGGCCCCCACCCCCCCACATGAGTACAGGTACCTGGTGATGGAGCTGATGGACGCCAACCTGTGTCAGGTGATCCAGATGGAGCTGGACCACGAGCGACTGTCCTACCTGCTGTACCAGATGTTGTGTGGCATCAAGCACCTTCACGCCGCTGGGATCATACACAGGGTATGTAGCTCTGCCCCCTCCTCAGTCTGCTCTTGATATTATGGAAATATTATGTTGGATGTCAGATATTATTGACGACCGTGTACTTTACAAGTGAAACGAAAATATCGTTCGGAAGAAGTATTGCTGTTTGTGCCAGTGTCACTTGGATAGGCTGTGGTATAGCTGCTGACGCATTGAGCTCTTTATATAGAAATGGGTGGGTGCAGGAATCTGACCATTCCTGATTGGCAGTGTAACTAACCAATCACATGTGAGCAATAAGGCAATGGGGTGTTTAGCCTAAAGGAAAACCACAATTTGAATTGTCCGGGAAGCAGATCATGATTCATGCAGCAGAACTGGAAATCTATCGCTCACGGGCTCCCGCAGTCCTTTTTAAGACTATATATATAAAAAAAAATACCTCAAAGTATGATCGGAGCAAGACCGCTGTAACTGAGCTGAAAGGCCTTTGGAAGATCAAGGTCCAGTTGGTGAAGTCGTCCAGTCGGAGTGGTGATGTCAGCGGATAGGTGAAAGTGGACCTTTTGGAGCCCTCAGCTGCTCTGGCATCCACCTTGATTCTACACAACTGTACGCTTTCGCTAGGATCTCAAGCCCAGCAACATTGTGGTCAAATCTGACTGCACCTTGAAGATCCTGGACTTCGGCTTAGCCAGGACGGCGGCCACCGGCCTCCTGATGACGCCCTACGTGGTGACACGCTACTACAGGGCACCAGAGGTCATCCTCGGGATGGGCTACCAAGCTAACGGTCAGTCGTTGGCCGGCGGTTCCACCCCGCACCCCCACCTCTCTCCTACTCGTGCATGCCTCGCGACCAAAGCCCCACCATCCCAGGCACCGGGGTGCCCCCTTTTCACCCCAACCGTCACCTGCACGTGCCTCCTCTAGTAATCTCCCCCCCATGCTTCTCCTGCATGCTAGCAAGATGAGTTTCACATTTTATGCTTTTTCTCTGACGAATTCTGGCTCGAGTAACAAACGTAGGTCTCTGATATATTTAAAAATAACTCTCGGTGGGGGAAAAAAATGTGAAAATCCCTAGTGCTGGCTTCACTAAAATGACGACTGAGACCGCCCCTGCTGACTCACCCCTTCGCTTGTCACTCCCCCCACCCTCCCTGTGCTTCATATATCTAGTGGACATTTGGTCAGTGGGGTGCATTATGGCCGAAATGGTCCGGCACAAAATCCTGTTTCCGGGCCGGGACTGTATCCTTGTGCTGTTTGACTGTGGGTTCTGTGCGGTCGACGCTAACGGCTCACTGGCTGTGCTTTCTCTCACTTGTGTTTAAGCGGAATACAGGGGGGTGCTGGGGTCTCTGACACACTCCATCCTGGGGAAATAAGTGGGCGTAGGGGTGTGCTCTTCACGGTGGGTTTTCCACAATGTCGGCTCTTGGGCTTGCATCGCACAAAGGCACCTTCCGCGCATGGAAACCTGCGACGTCTTCGGACATTTTTAAAATACCCGTGAAGCTTTCCGCCTAGGGGTGCGACATAAAATCGGACCAGCCACCGGCAGGTTTCAGTCACCCCGTGAATACGTACGTACTGTCGCATAGGTCACTGTTGACCGAAAACGTTCTGTCTTGGCTCACGGGTGCACACATGCATTTTGCGCATTGTGAATTGACCTACTGGCAGTATGTGTCGGTCTCTGGTGCATTTCTGTGACCATAATACAGGCTAAATAGGCAGCCCTGCATCCTTGCCTTGCTTGTGCTAGGGCACGCTAAAGTCGCTATGCTAAACACTGGCTCTTAAGCTGTAGTTCTGATTTTCTGTTTTGTAGTTGCTCATGGGGCGTTTACTCACACAAAAATGTTCTGAGGGCAGAATGAAAAATTAATGATTTAGAGAGAGAACCATTCAGATTGTAGAGGGGGCAGGTCCAACCAAACAGATGCTTCAGTCCCACCTCATCTAGTTGCTTAGACCCACCTCCTCTACAAACTGATTGGTTGTCTCTCTGAACCAGTCAATTTTCGTTCTGCCCTCAGAACATTTTTGTGTAAGTAAAACTCACAAGCAATGTAGCTCCTGTAACTCTAAATTTACTAATATAAACCTGTTTAAATCTGCTAACGTACCTGTGGCTGGACCGCAGCAGGGTTTGCATGTTGTTGCGTGCTAAGTTTACCAGATGCCCGTTACTTCATTTGTGGTTCCTATATGTATGTTTGTCCTTTTTTTATTATAATTATTTTTTTATGTTTGTTCCGCATGCTAAATTCACGTGTCATTTCATTGTTTCAGTTGATGTCTGGTCTGTTGGCTGTATCATGGCTGAAATGGTCAGAGGTAGCGTTTTGTTCCCAGGCACAGATCGTATCCTTACCTGTACTGCATACTGTTGTCGTCCGTGTGCGTGTCCATGTGCGTGTCCGTGTGCGTGTTTGTGTCTGCCCTGCTTGCTATGGTCCGCCACTGCCCCGGGGTCATTGCCCAGACCACTAAGAATATATCCTGTGTCGTTTGTGTGGCTTCTGGGAAAATATGCTTTTATTGAGGGATCCTGTGCCTCCAGTCCTTCCGGAAACCCTGTTTTGGAGATTAGCTGCCAGTAGCATGATGACCCCAGCAAGGCGATACTCATTCTTTTGAAGTCTAATGAAACATGTGGTGGCTCACTGGCATCTCAAGGGAATGTCCTGACAGATGCTCCCATTTACCAGCCGATAAGAAATAATTTTTTATTTGCAGAAACCCAGTTAGGCAAATGAGTAAAGGATTACCCGCTCTTTGAGTCAAGTTTAAAGAATTTCTCTGTAAATAACTTAAATGTTCTTAAAATCGGGGTACTGTAGCTGGTTAATAATTTTGGCCTCATATTGTTGTTCAGGAAGGCCATCTGTAGGTGACCAATGGGGCGTGACAGAAAGGATTAGTCATCGAACATTATGCGGCCATTGCAGGTTTAGTTCTTGCTGTTTTTTTTTTTTTTTTTTTTTTGTAAAGTGTTATGAGAAAGCAAACCGGACATGGTATCAGTTGCTTGCTGATGCATTATGGGATTTTATTTTGACTTGCCACCTTGGGTGATTTTGGCCACCCTTCAAAATTAAGAGGTGCTTTTCTATTGGCCGAGCCGCTTCCCTTACATGAGCCATGTCAGATATCGATCAATGGAACAAGGTGATCGAGCAGCTGGGGACTCCGTCGCAGGACTTTCTGATGAAGCTCAACCAGTCCGTCCGAACCTACGTGGAAAACCGGCCCCGGTATGCTGGATACAGCTTCGAGAAGCTTTTCCCTGATGTCCTCTTCCCCGCCGACTCAGATCACAACAAGCTAAAGGGTACGGTCCCGTCTGCTTTTTGAGGTTTCCAGATTCCTTTCCGAGTTTCTCCCTAGAAATGATTTTCTCCAGAGGCTCTGACCCGTCACCCTAAGCCAAACCCGTGTTACCTTCCAGCGAGCCAGGCCAGGGACCTGCTATCGAAAATGCTGGTAATAGATGCATCCAAGCGCATCTCGGTGGATGAGGCCCTGCAGCACCCCTACATCAACGTGTGGTACGATCCAGCTGAGGTGGAAGCGGTGAGTGCTACCTGTCCCATCTGGAACTACATAGCTGGGATTGGGCTCCAGGTTCTGTGGCTTGTGAGCCTTGTCTGGTAGGGACCATGCACTCTGGGGCAGGGGGGACTTTTTATGCAGGTCTTGCAAAGTGTATGTGTGTGCAGCAAGTTCTGCTGCTTTGAGATTTCAAGAATCGGTCCACACAAGCATAGTAATTAATATAGGGGATTCTTTTATTTGCTGTTTTTTAAGTAGGGTTATTAAGTTCAATTAAATTTATTTATATAGCACATTTTCGCAATATTACATTGTGGCAAGTAAAAACTCCCAAGTAGAAAGAAACCTTGAGAGGAAGCAGACTCAAAGGGGCAGTCCAGCCTCCTGGGACTGGCAGAGGAGGTCCATAACAGCAAAGTTCCAAAGTAAAATTGTGTATAGTCCAGCAATAATTGTGGAAGGATCATCTGATGTCAGGACAATGTGGTGGTGGGGTAACAAGAAGGGTAAGTGTGTGTGGGAGAATTCGCACCATCGGTGAATGCGGCGTGCTGAAGCCCAGATAGATGCTGGGCTTTGAGCGGCGTCTCCATGCCGCCAGGCTGTCGTCCACCTTGCCTACCCGCGGGTGACCTGGCCAGAAAAGCCCTTTGGCCGTTAGAGACTTGGGAAAACGCCGAGCTCCCTGCCGGCATCCTGATCTGACGAGGGCCATTACGCCATTCGCTCTCCGACCGTAAACACTGGGAGCCCGCCCTTCCTCTCTGCACTGTGACTGTTTGTGCTCCGGAAGTCAGATGCGTGTTCCAAAGGTGGCCTCTAACCCACATGGGTCTGTTTTCTTCCCTCAGCCACCACCGTTGATCAGCGACCAGCAGCTGGATGAAAGGGAACACACGGTAGATGAATGGAAAGGTACTCATCCTCACCTGACACTTTATTTCTATTCTCTGCTAGTTATGGGACAAATATGGACTAACCCTGTGCTTTCAATTTAATGAGCTCACTCAGTGATTGACAGCTTGGGGTAACTTCAACCAATGCTAGGTTAAAAGTAGTGAGGACAAAATAACACTTCGTGACCCATTTCCTGTATTTTGTGACCCCACTAGATGGTTCACCTTTTTCAAAAAAAGAGCATAAAGCATGCCCCAAAGCCAACCAAGAGCACCATCTAGTGGGGTCAAAAAATACAGCAAATGGTTCATAAAGCGTCATTTTGACCATCTCTAGTTAAGACACACCCCCTTCACTTGTATTTAAGAAATTAATGTATGTGCTCAGTTATGAATTAACTCTGACTTCTTCCACAAATCAGAGCTCATCTACAAGGAGGTCCTGGCCTGGGAGGAGAGGACAAAAAATGGGGTGATCCGGGGACAGCCGGCTTCTTTAGGTTAGTTAAAACGGACACTGCTGTTCTTGTAGCATTTTTGCCTGCATTTTTGTAGTCTCCTGTAGGGGGCAGCGATAGGTGTAGATGTTGTGGTTTGGATGCAGGTATAAGTTCTGAATGGTGCAGCCTGGTTCTCCTCACAAGGCCTATAGTCTCAGCTTCTGACTCCGCTGCCCCTAGCAATAGCGAGTGTAATGTTTTCGGAGGTCCCTTGGGGACAAGAGGGGACAGCATCTGTGTGACGGCAGGGCGCTGCTGATGTCTCTCTGCTTATGTAATGACCACCTGCTTTTCCTAACGAGATAAGACCCATACAGGACATTATTATGCTAATCCCAGCTGTCAGTACCACATTTTGACCACTGTATGGTGCTGTTTACCCACGTGGTTTTATTTATACCTTTTCAATGGAGAAGCAGTGGCTCCGTATATTAATACGGTAACGGCATGGTACATTTCTGATTTAATACTCTGTTTCTCATAGCACAGGTGCCGCAGTGATCAACGGCTCCCAGCCCCCGTCGTCGTCCTCGTCTTCATCGTCCTCCTCTTCCTCCGCCAACGATGTATCCTCCATGTCCACCGAGCCAACCCTGGCCTCTGACACGGACAGCAGCTTGGACGGCTCCGCGGGAGCGCTGGGCTGCTGCAGATGACTATCTGCCCGCATCACCGACACAGTCTCTTCCGTGGTATAGAGTCCGGGCCGGTTTCAAAACGAACACGCTACGGTTTCGTTCACTTGCGTTTATTCCACTCCCCTCCAAGAATGTGCATTGTGTTTTATTTTACTATTATTTTTTAAGGCTGTAAAATATTGAGGCATATTGTTTTTTTATTTTATTTTTTGTGGAAATGGTCTAGGAAAGTTGTGATTTTAAACACTAAGCTATATACCGACTATAAGGACGCTTGCGTTTTTTTTATGCAAACGGTTACACCATTTCAAAATGCTGAAGAATGACTTAAGGTAATTTGTAAAAATTTTATGGTAAATATATTTTTTAATATTTGAAATTTCCGTTCGTGCTACACCTTTTGTCATATTTGTTACTTCAACATGTTACTTCCTTCGCCATTTCTCCCATCGCTTGAAATGGTTTTATCTCCATCTACCAGATGGTTGCTTTATTAAATGTATCTATTCGATAGATATTTGGATTGTACTCTAATAAGCAACTTTTTTTCCGTTACTCTTTCCTTCAATGGTTAAGACACCTTTAAATCCTTTTGTTTGTGTGTATTAAAGTTTTTAGATGCGGTTTGATTCCTAAAGCTATCTGCTGTTTCTCAGGCATTTTTATCGCTCGATTGCTGTTTGCGGGTTTTTTTCGTGGCTGTCTGATAGAGATTCGTGTGTTTGGTTTGAATTGATGTGCGAGGTGAAGTTAGTGGGGGTCTCTGGATAAATGGGGCGTTGGGGTACGGGAGCGAATCGATGCAGATCGTGTGTCTCCCCCCGTCCTCCGGGCTAATCTCACCAAACTGCAATGTTGGGGCAAGTTGTGGGTCAGGCGGCGTGAGAAATAGACTTCAGTGCAAGGCTTTAAGAAATATCTGTGCCGTATCGCGTTCACCCACTTTGCGGGCGCATTGGAGGGGAAAATCGCGGCTCCTTGTAATGGTGTTGCAAATCGAGACAGCGTTGTTCAAGTGCGTGTGTTGAGAGTGATGTCACTTTTAACCCCCCACCCCCGTTATTATTTGCGGTCTTTGGCTTGCAGTATGTTTACATTTTTTACAAACATTTAGTGCTTTCCCTATCCAGTTTCATCATAGAGAGGAAACAGAAAAAACTGGAGTTGGTAAACGTAAACCAGAAATGCACGATGCAGGATGTAAATGCATGTGTGCACTGTAAAGCTATTTAATTTGAGCAATGCTAACAAGCGCCAGTATAGAAAGACTAAGATAATACTGTATGCAATAAAGGCATTCTTTTTTTAAGTTACGAATGGAAAAGTGCCTGCAGTTGTGGATTCATTCCTGAAGTATCCAAAAGCAAGGAGGTTAGGTTTCCTAGCTACACGGTTTGTGACAAGTACTAGTATTTCTACTGTGTTTAATCACACCCAAAGTGGCCCATATCGGAAATGGAAATTCTATTTTTCTAGTTGAGGAAAAGGAAAAAGTTGGCTTCAGAAAGTTATAACATACACGTTTCTTTTAAATATGCTAAGGGTGACTTGCATAGGTTTTTCATCAAAGTTGAATGTGTTTTATATAATAGCTATTTGGTTTGTACGCTTTTCTGCCTAAGTTAAAAAAAAACGTCAAACTCGGCACCTAATGTGAAGAACGTACAGTTCAAGTCACGTTAGGAAGACTGTTTCCTTTTTCCGCTTGTAACGGGTCTTTTTGGGTTAACTGAAACGATGTGGACTGTTCGGAGACGTGTCGAGCGCGGGGAGGCAGGGTGCCGAAACCGAGATGCCTGCTGTGACGTTTGGCCACACGGGGGCGCCAGCTACTCACAGGCAATACCCTTTCCTTTTTGTGTTCTTTTTGTTGCAAGTGCTCTTATTTTCTGGCGCTGCTGGCCCCTCAGCAGATGGACGCGCACGATGTTTTAGGAGACTCGTGCTTTCAAACACTCAAAACACTCACAAAAGTAGGCTTTGATGAACTACCTCACACTAAATTTCTTGGATACATAGACACCCACAGGATTCGGTATATAAAACAATGTGAATAATTTGTTTTATTTATTTATTTCAGAGTGTAATATTGTCAATGTTAGGATACTTCTAGTATTATATGTGATGTATACTTCACCTAGGAGTGAGAACTGGTCGTTTTTTTTTTTTTTTTTTTTCTTTACAGTTTATGTGCAATACCTTCTGCAAATTGTGCAAATAGTGAGTGATGGATGTGGCCACATAGATGTATGTTTTTGAAGGTAGAGGATGTCTGGTACTGTCAATACATGTTTTTTTTTTTCTATTTTGTAAATTAGAAAGATTCTCTGTGACTTGGTGCAGTCATAATGTGATGTATTATAACGTAAACAGCCTTCCAAACCTTGTCCTCGAAGTCAGCGGCCAAAAAACAAGAGAATTGTAATGAGGTCAGGGGTGCTGCCCCTGCTTGATAGTAAGACCGGACAAGTTTGAAGAATAAATAAATATATATGAGTAATTGCCTAAAAGAAGTTCAAATATTCGTGGTGCTGGTCCGTAATGTTTCGCTTGTGTAACCAGCCCGAGCAAGTTTTGTTCTGAGAACTGAACCGGTTCTGTTCACCCCGCTGCCCGAGGTTGTGGAAGAAGTGTGCTGGAGATCCAGTCCAGCCCAGTAATGCCAACTTGGAAATGTACTGCAAATAAACCGCTGAATTCAGAACGAGCTTTGGCTGTCCTTCTCTGACGCTGTCGGCCTCTTCAGTCGTGATGGTGGGGGCTGTGATCCGGAAGGAGGAGGTAGGGGGCGAGGCGGTGATGTAGCAGGTGTTGGATGTTAACGCAGCTTCCCTCAAACGCGTGACTCAGAGCTTCCGAAAACACGTCAGAATATTCAGGCCCGGCCACAAAACCCGACATCTTAGACTGTCAACAGGGTCATAAAATTCCTGAGTAATTGGCACTTATTATTGGACGGGAGAGGAATTTTAAAATCAGTGACCACCAGATGAATGCCACGCTACATAAGATTATAATTAGAGCCTTCAGTCGGAGCGAGTTTCCATGCTTAAATATTCTGGGTGAGTATTTGGTGACGAAATATGAAATCCAGGAATAGTCAGAAACCGTATCTCTTACTACATGCTGACAGAAACCTTCCTCTGTGTGCTTCAGTGGGTCTAACGGCGCCTCCTGTAGGGTATCTTGCTTCCAGGGAGATTAAGGGTTAACCAGCTGCGACATGTGATCTCTCTCTCCGGGGTGAATTTGCTCCCCCGTCTGCCACATGGCCACTCAGGGGTTCAGGATATCTGCCCTGGACCAGTTCTTGATACCCGATATCAATCGATGCGGAAAATGACATTTTCCATTCCTGCCTTTGCAGGGATCAAAAAGGAACAGTACTTCCCCTACACACTTTGTCGTCCTTTTGGGCTGTAGGATGATAAAAAGGAACATAAAGAAGACCCCGCCAGTGTGATAAATGTATTTGTCATTCCTGCTGTTAAATGATGGTAAAAATGTGTACTTGTGTCTGCATTTCAGTGACAATTAGAATTAAATAGGGGTATCTTCAATTTTCCACATAAAATAATGGGAGACAGTTTGAAAACTAGACATTTCAAAATAAATTTTTGCAGACAATATGCAGTCCAAAAAAACCAGTCTCTGTGTACTGTGTGACCAGCAACATCTCCAAGTGCAAACACAGTCTGTGGCTTTTAAGGTTTTGTTGGTTCTTCAAGTTGACCTGGAAGCTACTGTAGAACGTATTCCACATTGTACGTATACAGAAACGTGAATATTTTAATATGCAACATATTCTGACATATTAAAAAATAAACTCCCTTTGATAAATTAACACACATTATTGACATTTGTACCGCTGTACTGTTCATTAGGACTTAGCTGTCTGGTATTCCATCTCATCCAGAAAGCAAAAGCACGGTATAACTGTGTTATAAGTCAGAAACAGTCACCCCATGCAGGGACCTGTGAAGGTTTGTTGTGGTGTCTGAAGCAGATGCCACAGTTGGCTTGTGTCACATGACTGATATCCCGTTCCAGCCGGCTTGCACCGGAAAGGTCTTGCTTTGGTATGGTTTGTGCGTAGGCAGTGGGTGTCGAGGGGAGGGGGGGAGGTTACCACGTCGGGCAGCCTCTGGGCTTCATTTTTAATATCCTGAGACCCTCTGTGGTGTGTGGGAGGAGAGCCCCCTCCCCCCCCTGCTCAGATGTCGCTGGTCCGCACCCCGCCGGATGGCTCCCCCAGGGTGGAGAAGAAGCCCTCCATCTCGCGCTCCAGAAGTCGGTTCCGAGTCTCGGCGTCCTGCCTGGCCCGCTCCGAGTTCCGCAGCTTGATCTCCAGCAGCCGCTGTTTCCGCCTCTCCAGGTCCATCTCCCGCTCCAGGTGCTCCAACTGGGAGCGCAGTGCGGTGCTGGACTCCTCCAGCCTGCAGGGGGCAAACCACACAAACCTAGATGCTCAGTTCCACCTGCTTCTCTGCTAAGAAATGCTTGATTCTTTAGGTGATGCAGCACACAGCCTGGACTAGATACCAATTCATGGAAAAAAGCACAATATTGGGCAGTGGCCAGGATATACATCTTTTTAATCATTATGTCACGAGCTGGGCTCCGTACATCCGAGCAGCCATATGGATAAAATTAGTTTAGCTATAGCTAACACTATGTGGTGGCCAGTGAAAGTTAAGACAGCTTAACTCCTATTCTAAAGTTGAGACCTTATTTTGGATTTTGGAAAGTTAGGAACAGACAAAATGAGGTTATAAATAAGAATTCAATCAACTAGTTGAGATGGATCTGTTGTAACTGAGTTTGCAATGTAACCAATAAGATGTTAGGTTTTGTTTAAAGCCCGCCCACTGAGTTTGATGGGTGTCTTACAGATCATTTTAATGGTCATTTAAATTATCAATCATTTCAACAGCAATTTAAATGATTGTATAAATAATTGTTTAAATAACACATTTATCAATAGTAGTTTAAATGACACTTTCAGTAAATTATGTATTTATAAATTGTCATTTAAATGTAATTTATTTATAGAATATCGTCACAAAACACCCTCCATAGAAGAGGGACGGTGAAAAAAAATAAACTGCTTGAGTAAAATTTCCACCTGTACAACAGATAAAGGCTATAAATAAGGTAATGAATAGACATCACTGGTGATATATCATTTCTGTGTGGAAAATATTTTTACTTTACTGTAAAAACTGTAAAGGCAGAAACGCAGAGGTCCTCGTGCCGTGGTGCCCCGTGAGTCTGCCTGAAAGACCCATTTTCATCAAACAAAATAAATTGTAAGCAGGAGAAATGTCAAATTAATAGCAATAGCCTGAATTTATCAGGCAATTTAAAAGTCACTTTCTCCTGGCACCTGTAATGTGGGTGACAATCAAAGGCTGTTCCTGCACTGCTGTGGACCAGTACGATATAAGCTAGCAGCAAATATGCCTGACCAAAAATAACATTTGTATCAAAAGAAGCCGTCGGCATTGGGTCATCCCGAAATTAAATATTTTATTAATAGCCGATGATTCATATAATACCATTTAGGGCTCGCGATTAGTCGAGAACGTCGATGCAGAAAGAGCGTCGACATCAATATTTTAAATCGAAGCATCGTTTTTTAAATTATTTGAATGAAGTTACTATCGTGATTTCCAAGATTTTTCAAATTTTATGACGGATGTTTTCCTTTAATATCACTACGTAATTTTAGACTGGTTTAAATTATCAGAAAATAAAAATGTGGCTTTAAAAGTTCGATAGCGTACTACAGCGGTACAGTAAGTATGGTCTATTCATGTTTGTTAAATGATCATTAGTACGGAGAGCTTTTTAATATTTTTTTTTTGCCCTTGTAGCTGGTTAATGCACTTATTATTAAAGCCATAAAGTTGTCTGCTTGCTACCTTAGAATCTCCAATGAATAAGTGTTTGAAAAAACGTTTAGGCTAAAATCAGGGCTTATTCTATGTGGACTGACGGTGCCAGTGTTATTAACTAAAACTGAAACGAAACGGACGCTACATAAAGGAAAATAATTAGTGAACTGAAATAAAAATTAAAACTATATTTACAAAACAAAAAAAACAAAAACGTGCCGGACTTTAATTAGCAAAAAGCATCCCCACGCCATCATCATGTTTTTGCCTTATTCACAATATCTCCTCCTTTAAGAGAGGTTGTGGCTGCTGAGCTGTTCCTTTCCACACTGCGACTTCATTTCTTATCGCTTCCATTATTTACCATCAGCGTGCCCCTCTAACCGAGTTCAATAAGCATAAGGACACGCCAAATTTATCCAGATTACTACATTTTGGGCATCACAATACGCATCTCATTAACATTTTAGGCATACTAATAATCTGCTCATCCAATTGTGGGCGAAAATAATGTCTGTGTAGTGCCGAAAAGCTGGCGTCCATTATCTAAAACCCTGTAATAACATACAGTTTGTTGTTTTCAAAATAAAATTAACTTAAACGGTCTATTTGATTTTCTAGAGGAAAACTGATCATTTAGATTAATTGACCAATCGGTATAATAGTTGATAGATTAATCCAGGGGTCACCAACTCCGGTCCTGGAGAGCTACTATCCAGTAAGTTTTCTATCCTACCTGGCTTCTGATGAGCCAC
>JAODJU010000041.1:4231617-4254956 GCA_026776725.1 Gnathonemus echidnorhynchus
GCACTATGAGCTACAACAGGGTTTGTAAACTGCCATTTCAATTAAAAGGACCTGGATTTCATTTTAGCACTGAGTTCTTGCTGTGTGCTGATTGGCCAGTCTGCTATAATCATGCTTGTGTCACTAATGTTAATGTGAAACAGCTGGATGGGTCTTTCAATCAAGGAAACACACGAAACCACAAGAAGAATGGAAGTAATTAGCCAAGCAGAGGAGCCTTTCAGTTTTAAGGCAGTCTGTAAAACCTGAAGCAGCTTCCCCCGACAGGGATTATCTGATCAGCCTGACCAGACATTACAGTCAGATAATGAGCTTTCAGTCCCAGTTCTCATGTTTCCTCATATTTCTCTCATGTCCACAGACCTTCTTTTGTTTTTGTTGGCTAATAAGATGAACAAAGTGGCTTCTCTGGAACTTCATGTCACAGTTTACATTCACTCACAACATTTGAATGTTTCTTTGACTCCAGTGCATAGCTTCCGCATCTAAATAATGATAATAATAATAATAATAATTTTAGACCAGAGAATTGAATAAGAAATGTCAAAATGCAAACTGAGTTTACTGCTGTACCCTTATGGAATGAATGTGTATGAAATATCCAGCTATAAAAAATGATTTTCACCAGTAAGTGCAAGTTTTTACAACAGTAAACTTAGTTCATCATTTACTTAATAAAGATGCAGGAGCACTCTAACAGATACTCAAAGCACAATTACAGCATTGAAAAATAGGACACTTGCCTCATATATGGTGGTCTTTTATCTGATTCTGCCTCTGGACAAGAAGAAGATAATTTGATGATTGCATTGCAAAAACAAGGCATTTTTCTTCGCAAGCACACGAGGAAAACACAAAGAATGGACCATATAGACATGTCTTACCTGACAATTCATTGTCTAGCATGTGTTTTCTAAGCATGTACAGCTTCAAGGCAACAAAGCATAAAGAAAAGAATAGTCCGATCCCAATTCCGATGACTGCATACTTAACATCTGAGTATTAGGGGGGAAAATAACGTACATCACGTGGTAAAACAGAAAAGAAGCACATTAATCCGCGAGTGCATTTGGTCAAATTTGTCAACGAACATCATACAAAACCAACGTACCTGGTTCGTCAGATTTGTTAGGTTCATTTCCATGCGCCTTCGATAACAAAAAATCTGCAAATTATGAACGATTATTAGTAAACGTGTCCGTCAGATAGCTTTCAAAAAAATGCAATACGCCCTTTATATGAAAATAGTGCATTCTAAAACTGTTTCACCCAATCTGTACACTTAATGGTGCGAAAGATGTACTGATCTGTAAGGTGTAGCCTAAGTGTTATAGTGTAAGTAGTGTTAGTTTTATAATTTGCAAGTTGCAAAGTTTGAGATCAGACGAAAAAAGGAGAAAGATCTAACGAAAGCAGGAAACGTAATGCTGCATAAAGAAATGTAACCCTTAAGAGCCAGGTTTACCCCAGATCTTTTCACTGGAATTGCATTTTCTAACAAATTGAGAATTTTGAGGAAAAAAAAACACCATACATGAAGTCCCGTAAGCAGATAAGGGTGTTAGCAATCTTCCCCTTTTGCATCACTTTCAGTTTACTTGTTAACTGTAACGTGTAGTAGTAGCAGTCCTAATATTGGTAATAAATTTTTATAATAATATGCATTAATGACAATATATTCATTACAATATATTGCAAGTGCCATATTCATATAAAGGAACCGCCTATCGTTTGCCGTCTAAATCGACCGAGAACGATTTGTTAATCTACTTCGGGGTGGCTGTAATTCAGAATATATTCCAGATGTAAAACGTACGTGTGCAGAATACTCACAGTCAAGTCCGAAATAATCATTGCACATTCTTCCTTGTATATTTCCTATCACGCTTCATACACCAGTGCGATAGACATGTACGAACACGACATTTCTTTCAGTACTTACCAATGAGCCAAACGCTGATCCAAGTGGAACAAAATCCCGAATGACTAAACATCATTTAAACAGCTACACCAGCTTCTCCACCATTATGCACATTCTCTTGAAGGAAGATAATGAAATCTCTTTCTCCTCTTCAGCTCAAGAGACTTCCTGTGGCTGTGCAGCATAGAAACTAGGTCGAAGATAAGATCGCAAAACAGCGATCAACAAATATAATTCGTAGCAGCTCTTACGTTTTTGTTTAATAGGACTCTGTGCCCCATTTGTGACATCATAATCATTTACAGAGCAATTTATATGACTTTAAACAGTTTAAACAGCCTTTCATCTATTCTGTTGATTTTTCATAGAACCCACTCAGTTTAACTTGATGTTTTCACTTTCTAAACGACATAAGAAAGACTGACCGTCTGGCTACTGGTCCTGTTCTTACTTACTATAATACTCGCGTTGCATTCCAAAACAACGGAAGTCCGCATCGTTTATTGTACAGGGTCATTAGGAAGAACAGGCGCTGGGGGGCGCTAAGGACGATTCCAAGCGTCCCTTGCTGACAGGGGCCCTAAAATTTGGAGCCTAATTGGATTGGTCTGAGTCGGGGGGCCAGTATGGCTTGCTCTCACGCGGTCCAAAATCTCTAGCGGCTCCCTCTGGCAAGAAGTGTCATTGTTCAGCACATTAAGCCGTAACCCATAATTTAGCAGTTCATGTGTTATATCCAAGTGTAGGAATTTGTCCAGTAAAATACAGTCGCGTAAATAAAGAAAACGCCACGTCCAAATGAATAGGTCTAAACAAAAATTAGAGTGATTTATTTATTGTTGGCTAATGTACTATATGCGCAATTGCTTTTTTAACGTAAATGTAGATAATAGACCTAACTCACTTACAGGACACTCTACATATGACTCATGCTCATTTTAAAGAGCACAGTAAGACCCCATTCAGCATTAAAGCTCGCAGAAAGCGCAGCCTATTTAGGGGTACATGAGGAGCAAAGGGAGGTGTCCTTACTTTACCCTAGAAGGTTTGTGAGGATGTCACGGCGTTCACGCACGCGTGTTGGCACGCGGTGTGATATAAATATTAGCACTTAAGACGGCGATTTAGAAAAGTTATAAAAGCGGAGTCACCCACAAAGCGCCAGCAAGAAAACATCGGCGTTTCATCTGTTTCATTTTATCGCTGCCAGCGAAACCCATACATTATAATGTATGAAAGGGGAGTTTGGCAGATGTTTGGCAGTGGGCGTGATCTGAGAAGCGCTTGTCGGACTCACAGCTGTCGCCTTCTCCAGATACTCAAGCCTGCATTGTTTTGACCTTGTAAAGCCTCGGCGGTAAATTAATAGCCGGCGGGATTATTTCAGGCGGCCCATCGACGTGTTTTGGAGAGTCGAAGCGCCCTGGGCTGCAGCTGCAAGAAGCGCTGCTGCGGACGCGCTCGGCCCGAAATAGCACTGGAGTGGGGTCTGCGGGGGTGGCGGCGGAGATAAATAGTGGGGGGTAAACATTAGCACATGATTTGCCATTTGACACACTGTTGTCAACAGCACGACACGCTTGAGAAGATATGCATGAAAGGAACCGGGTTCAGTCCGCTTGTCCTTAAATACTCGTGTGTGCAACTTTAGCGTACATAACATAAGAAACTAAGTTTATTGTGTCTTTCAAAGGCTAAAAGACACGGTCTCCACAACTTGACTAAAGATGGCGAAACTCAAACACGTACAGTATGATGAAAATTCAGTGTCTAGTAAAAGAAAACTGCAGCGTCAGTTGTTTGTTTTCTAGCGTTGGGTAATGGTGTATTAGCTGCATGATCTGAGGTTAATGCCTAGTCACCGTGATCGCTTAATACTGGGCTTAGCACTGTGATGTGGGGTAATGTGACGAGGTGTGATGTGCTGGAAGAGACCGTGTCCTTATGTAACATCAGGCTTTGCACAACTTTTGTTGTCGCCGGTCAGTTCCCCAAATGATTCGACTTGCAAATTTAATCTTCGGGTGTAGCATAGGTCTGCGTAGTGAATGTAATGTCATTATTTCTCAAGACCAAAATAACATTCAGTGGCTTCCCGTAAAGTCAGAAGAAAATACTGAGAAATTCGTTTGCACGCAATATGGCGCATATTAAACTTAGTCGTACAAATGATAACATTTCAAGACTCTATTTTTAATACTGCTTACCACTGCAGACCTGTAGACCTAATCAAGCACATTTTATGTTCTGGGCCGCAAGAAGACATATAATCCCTTTACAAAACACGGCCCCTCTCCCCAAATATCACACATATGTTGAAATGACATCGATTCCAGAAAAAAAGGTTGAAACAACGTTGATCTTCAATGTTTCACATTATATCAATATTGAATCAAGGTTTTGCCGTCATCAATTTTTCAATATTGAAAAATCAATTCAATTTCAACGTTGATAATTTAACACTGACCATACTGCAACGCATTTAACTATAATTCAACGCTGAAACAATGACGTAGTGCTATCTGTGTGACATTCTTAGTTTAAGCACGTAAAATTATCTTAAAACAAAAGGTTCCATATTGAACTTTTAAGGGTTCTATAGCTTGGTACATATATGGCACCCTCAAAAGGTTCTATATAGAACCATTATAGATAGTTCAACTAAAAGAAATTGCACCTTTTTGAAGGCAATATGGTTATATTTCCTAGGGTTAGAACCCCTATAGTTCAATATAGCACCCCAGGAACCCTTTTTTTCTAAGAGTGAAGGACAGAAGGTTGATAAAAACAGTCGGGTTATAGGTAAATGTGACACAAAAAATGCAGTACTTTGCGGTCTAATGTAGCCATTAATAAAACAGAAAAAGAACTGAATCCGGCCGCATTGTTTAACGTGGCACTCAAACATTGCGTCATTGATTTTAGCATGTGTGTTCTTAAGATGACACCCGCAGTCTGCTGAAGTTACTGCACCCCCAGTATGACAATATAAGTAAAACCGTGCGACAGAAACATGACGGAAATTTAGATTTCAGTGAAGTGTTAAGATATTGAATATTGCATCAACTTTACGTGAGACAATATAAAAGACATCGGTGGATAAATCCATAAATTCTTTTACGTTTGAACTATGTGACACTGTTGACCCTGTTTGTGGCAAAACCATGCTTAGGGTATATAAAAATGTGGTGTCCTCGAGTGAAGAAAGTGATAATGGTAGATTAGAATGCAAACTCGTGATACACAGAATTGCAAGAAGCCTCCCCCCCCCCCACCTTCCTAAAATAACCCTGGTCTGGCGAGGTTGGAGCTCTCCCGTGACACTGTTGCCTGGACCTCAAACTGGGTCGTGTGATACCAACGACTGGGTTGTGTGGTAAGATTATCTTTCGCCGTGCACAAACAGGTCCCCAACCGAAAACGTGCCCCGCGCTTCTATAAACTCTACCCTGCATGCATTATTTTTCAAGCCCTCTATGAAGTTGAAGATATGTGGTCCAAATGTCAGCCTTACAATCCAAGTATTAAAACAGAACGTACAAGAACGTAGCTTTTATTGTTCGATTCTAGTGGGTAGATAATGGAACACTAATGAAAATGCTGAGGCGCCCAGACACTTAGTGTAAGGAAGGCGCACTTTGAGTCTTCTGTCCTTAAGTCACCCGTGTTGAGTGTCTGGGTGCAGCTGGTCGATGTGGCTGGGTAATTCATCTCTGCTGGCTTCCAGCGCTGAAACAACAGGGAGGGAAGGGGGGGGGGGTCACGAAGGAACGGTCAGTTTAAGTCGAATCCCAGCTGTGCCAAGAGCAGTCAGGGGCAGACTCGCCTGCCCTCACTAAGCAGCGGCAGCAAGCAGCGCTGAGTCGGTCCGTGAATGATGGCCAGCCCTCCTGCCATCTCCTAGTGCAGGTGTGGGTGTCCATCACCAACGACAGCCTTGGGTCCACGGAAGTCAGGGCTCCTGAGAAACTGCTGTGAGGCCAATGTCCTATTATAGCGCGGCCTTCTCCCAGAATAAGGCAATGAGGTGGCCGCCAACAGGAAAGCCATTTCTGCCGTCGGGTCACTGGAGTGATCCTCTCCGAGGTAAGTGATCTCAGAGAGCAAGCAAGAACAATTCCACCAAATTCTATTGATCTTCAAATTGCTTCAAATTCTGACGCTTAACATACTCAACCACTGCTACAAGAATGACATATCATTGATAAAGGTTATTCTATTGCTAGACACCGCAGCTCTTATCGATAGTGACGTGCCAGGCCGGTGAGAGAAATGTAGAAAAAAAACTGCGTCTCGACATTGCATTTAGGCGAGACAATATCAAGAAACTAGCGCACAAGGTATATTAGCCGTTCCAGCTATTGCCGCAAAAAGTAAATTAATTTAATTTTGGTATCTTAAATCAAAATACAAATTAACTTTAAAAATACACATTAAACAGTCGTCTTTTGGGACAAGAGATTAACGAACTCCTATTCCGTCCAGCTCAGCACAGGTGCGCTGCTAATAAATTCTATTTGTAGACCCGTAATTCATACGGTAATGACCTGTCTTTCTGTCACAAGCGACGTATCTCACGCGTCGGAAAGACAAATTTCAATAATTCCCATTTGGAATCATTAAAATATATACTTATCTCTGGAGTTTTCATTGGTGGCAAAAAATAAAAAATAAAAGCCGGGTTTATGAAAATAACAAGCGTAAACTCTAAATGCTGAATTGCTTCAGATCTCGCTAAAATTTTCGTATATATAAACGATGTATGAACTCCTTCTGATTATGATTATAAGTTTTCAGGTTTTCGAACTCTAATACTCCAAATATTGATGCATGGATACTAATCTTTTATATTGGCACTGTAACGAAAAATATTGAGTTATAATTCATTATGATGGTCCAGGCAGGCTCACCTTCTCTCCGATGTCCGAGCCGGTTTGCGCACTTTCCGCAGTAGTAAAACGCAGAGAGTCGTTCCTTCATAATCAGCGCCGGTATTTACATGCCATTGGTTAACACAGAGTAACTCTTTTCCTATAACGAGTGGATGACACAGGGGCGGATGATGCAATTGGTTATTTTTAAGGCTGGACACCTGTTTGCCGAAACACAAATGAGCTCATGGGCGCAGGCTTAGCAACTAGCGAGTCGGGAAAGGCAGTTCGCTCCGGTCGCCTGTGTACTTCCAGGGAGACATTATACTCTCCGCTGGTTGTAAAGGTGAGGACTGTTGTGTATTTGGTCCTATTTATTACCGGATCCGGTAATATTAGGCTACTTGATGACAAACGCACTTTGCCGTATCAAATTGGGTTCTTATAGAGTTCGTCTAACGGTTTCTCATGGTTTTCATGCCTGTTCATTTTTGTGTCACTTCTTCAAGACTGTCTCTGCTAAATTTTGCTTTATTTTTCATTTCTCTAAAACCACACAGTTTAACTACACGTCTTTTCAGCAACTGCCTTATCCAAATGGTCTTGAAAGTCCGTCGAGGGTGACCAGCGCTACAGAATGGATCACACCGGTAAAAGGTAAAGAAGCTTTTCAGTGTTTAATTCAAGGCCCTGTGAAAGTTTAGAGGAACTAATCAGTTCCTGCGACTTTTTAGTGCTGCCAAAGGGATACACGATGGAGAATCTGTAGTGCATTTAAGTCTTATCCCAAAGGAATGCTGCACAATTATCGAGCAATATAAAGGTGAAATAAGAACAAGAAAGTAGGCCTATTTTGTGGATATATTGGGGGTTTTTTTCGAAATTGTGAACTGAATGTATTAATTTGTTAATGTTCCAGTCCAATCTGGATTCTTTGGTGCCATCACGGTGTTTTTGGACGGTAGGCCTTCAGTATCAGTAATTGTGCTATTTGTTTTCGTGCTTGACTCCTTCATTGCTTGACTGAGACTTAGATTCACCTTCTGCTGTGAAACGACGTATGAGACTGGGGACTAC
The DNA here is from genome assembly GCA_026776725.1 of Gnathonemus echidnorhynchus. Taxonomy (NCBI): domain Eukaryota; kingdom Metazoa; phylum Chordata; class Actinopteri; order Osteoglossiformes; family Mormyridae; genus Gnathonemus; species Gnathonemus echidnorhynchus. Next base: position 4,239,487 of record JAODJU010000041.1, read on the forward strand.
TGTACTGCTGAGCCGGTGGGGTAAAAATAAACTTCGCATGCGACCAGGCGCGGGGAAATCACCCAAAATGCAACGGGTGTCAAATGGTAATCGCTGGAACCTTTTTTTAAATGGCGGCCAGATTTTCTTGGATGGAGAACAGATTATATTCATGCGCATAATTTTATCTGACAGGTGTGTCAGCAAATGTCAAATCTTGAAAGAGCATTTGCTAAATAATGTTTGTAGTAGGAAAAACATTCTTAAAATTAACTAATTTCAGAGATAGAGATATTGTTCTATATACGTACTCTTTACAAATTTCCTCTAAAATTTCTGAATGTTTTATATGCATCAAGATTTAAAAATTTCAAGCACTATTTTTGACAAAAAATATTGGCATAAAACTGTAAGAGAACTACTGAATCATTTAGTGTATGATTGTGAAAGTTCTCACAGATGAAGAATATGGGACCCTTGGCTATCTGTCATGGCCCTTAAGGAGAAAGTTGGGGAGCCGCGGTAAAAATACCCGCGCATGGTGCTATATTTTGCAGGCATTCTTGAAGGTAACAGGAACTGAGAGTGAAGCTACTGTACTTCGTCACAACGCCTTCCCTCTGCTTCAGCCTCTCGTTTGACTGCTCCGTAGGTAGCTGGACATTCCATAACAATGTGCTGTGGGACATTCCTTCCCACAGGGGTAGTTTCAGATGGACCTCTTTATTCCTGACGTCATTATTTCAGGAACCTGACATTTTGCGCATTAGCCTGGGTGACACAAAGGATGAGAATGTGACGTTTCGCGAGTCATTTTTCTCATTTAAGCTTTAGTGACGTTTCATTTGCATTCAAAGGTGCTGGATAATTGCCGGCTGCTGTCCGCCAAAATAAACAAACGGGCAAATATAGAACCTCTGCTTTTACGTTCTCCTGACTTCACCGGGTTGCTACTTTCTGAGTGATAAGTACTAATAATCCAAAAGGGTTTCTACTTTCTGAGTGGCAATGACTGATTATCCATCTGGCTCTCACATTTCTCCACCTGTTTATTAACAGCGCCTGCCCTGTCGGGATTATAGGAGACTCCAGCTACTCTGTTGCAGACACACAAGTACTCAGTTTTAATTCATCTAAACAGCCCTCAGCTCTGCACACAGAAAGCAGGGTAAGAGTTTGAACCCTGATAATTAGATGCCACAGCTGAAATTTGTATGCATAATTTTGTAAATACTTGGCACCAGTGCCCTTTAATAATAATAATAATAATAATAATAATAATAATAATAATAATAGTAAATTATATTTATAAAATATAAATATATAAAAAATAAATATATGAAAATAGAGTTACTATTATTGTTGTTGCTTTGTTGTGGTTGTCATTGTTGTTATAATTACTAATAGGATATGTAGATGTGAAAAAACTTCAGCTGTGATAGGAATAGTTTGATTTTCTGACCCATTCTTACCTTGCGGTTCTTCCAGATATAAAAACCCACCGAACGATTCCAAATAATATTTGTGGAATACATTTATGGTCTGGAAAATCGTCCCGCTTCTGGCAAGATTGATATCCGCCGCCAGGATGGTCTGGGGTGGCACCTGTCAGCAGTGGCCAAGTTCAAAAGTGGAAACTCTTAGACTCCCTCTTGCGATGTGTTTTAAATTACGAGCCAGCGGCAGGCATGCGCTGAGGTGCACAGGACGCTCGCTGCTGCCCTGCACCATCAACATTTTAGGTTTAAGGGCTGGCAGCCAAAAACAGGGGTATTTCCAAGGGCACATTGGTGCCCATCACGTCGAGATCGTAGGGTCGCCAACGTACCCGCCACACAAATATGCACAGGGATTAGTGTCGGAAGGCGGTGCATCATTCTTGCCTAAAATTAGCCCCTGTATGCAAAAATTCTTGTCTATATGCCTCCAAAGTGAATCACAGAATGGGCAGTAGGAGAGACGGTAGAGATTGGGAGGAAAACAAATCGATTGTTATATATCATGAATCTTTTGTGTGGCAATTCATGTATCACACACTAACTCTGCAATCAATTTTTAAAAATTAATTTATAATTTATATGTGTTTGGATTTGAGGTGGAGAAACGTAGCTGTTCCTCAGTAATCCTATAGGTGGTGCACTGTAAACTGTTCCCACATCATCCTGTATAGTAACAACCAATTTCTTTCTGACTTTGTTTAGCAATAACAAAAATGGCGGATGGCATAGCAGAGATTTGTGCTGCTCCTCCGCAGTTTAAATTCACTGTATGGTGAAAAGGGCAGCACTGTGCCGCAGTGGTTACCGCTGCTGCCTCACAGCAAGAAGGTCTTGGGTTCAGTCCCCGGGTCAGCCGTAGGACCTTTCTGTGTGGGGTTCGCACACTCTCCCTGTGTTCACGGGGGCTCCAGTTTCCCCCCACAGTCCAAAGGTGTGTACGATAGGTTTATTGACGACTCTAAGTTGGCCCCGTGAGTGTGTGCACCCTGTGGTGTGTTGGCGACTGCCTGTGCCCATTGTCAATGAGATAGGCTCCAGTCCCCCCCCCAGGTGGGATTAAGTGGTTACAGTGATCAGTGGATGGACAGTAAACAGTAAAGAGGAGTTGAACATGAGCCATGCTGTTTGCAGGCTTTGTCCTGTAAAAATTAAGTATTGTGGTAATATGATGAAAATACAGGGACATTTTGCTAGACATCATCCTGAGAAAGACAAGGCAGGAGAAGCAGAAAAGCTCAGTGCAGGTTATGCCAGGACAGCAGCAAATGTAGCTTTTTGTTAACTTCTAATCTAACGCTGCCTAAATGCTGCCTTTGGTTTTTTGAGGAGGGAAATTATTTGGAGTATACCATGGAGTATGCTACGTTTACTCATGTTCAGTTCAGCTGTGCAGCTATTGAATAAAACTTAAGCGGTATGACTCAACATTTTTTTTTTACATGGTCATGGTTTTTAAATTATAAAAAAGAAAAAAAAATCAGAAAAAAAACATATTTTGAATCGGGATATTCATTGAATCAGAATATTTACAGAATCGCAATGCATATCGAATCAGCATCATGGTATCGTGATAATATCGTACCGGGAGGTCACTGATGATTCCGATCCCTAAGAGAGAGTGTAATCTGTGACTCATTTTTAAAATGCCTATGGTATTCCAAGAGTGTTTCCCTGGTAGCACTTTCTATCAGTGCCATGTTTATAAGAATCGATGGACACATTCATAATGCATTATAATGCATTCATAAAGCATTATAAACATGTCTATAAATATTAATTAAAAAGCATAACACATTATAGCCTTCTTTATTATGTATTATGAATGCTTTATGAAGCCCTCATTTACAATGCAGATACCTTCATAATGCAGTTCAAGACATCTTTAACTCTTATACGGACCATTATAATGCATGTGGTTGACTTGAATGGATCAAAATGTAAATTATTGCTCCTTTCTCACATGCTTTATATTTAGAACGCATAAATCTTGAGAATTGTTGGAAAATTTATAATATTTATACAAAATAACAGCAGCTCTAATTAATGTAATTAATTTATACTGACCTTTAAGGGCAATATATGCATTAAATTTTACTGTATATTTTAATCCATTTTAGCATGTATATAAAATATATTTCTGTGAGTATTACTGTCCTGTTGATTTAAAAAAAAACAATATTCTTAAACAAGATTATGGGTTTCCATTATAGCATTGCTATATTCATGTCACCCTGTTTTTTGTGCCTTTCCTTGCAGGAAAGAAATGAAATCATATCGCCTTTTGAGAGAAGATTTGATTAAATTCAAGCCGGTGTAAGGCAGACCGTCCTGGAGACAGACTGAATCAGGTAGCAGTAAGTGTTGGAAATGAGCTGCCTGGAAAGGAAACAACGGGTTCGACACAAAACCAGGTCCTGCAAGCACCCGGATGGTTTTGGTAAAGCGTCCTGCGCTGGCAGTGTTATGGACGAGACGGACCGTGAAGTCAGCAGCCTCACCGACCGTGCCTTTAAGAGCCTTTGCATTGGCGATGAGGCTGTCTACATTGAGCCGGTGCTCATATCCTCTCCCACTGAACGCCAGCGGGCCTTCATGGAGGATGTCAATGGCACAGAACAGAAAACCATGCAAGGTATACTCCAACTAGGCACAAAAGGGGAGGTGGGCGATACGTCCAAGACAGCGACAACATTCCAGCATCCAGTTGGGGATTTGGCCAAGCCCCGGAACGAACGTGTCCCTCAGATGAACAATGGTGCTATCGAAAGCATGTGGGTGCAGAACAACAGCAAATCAAAAGTGTCATCTCAGATTAAGGCATTCGCTACAGACAGGAATGACGGTCTTGTGACTGGAGATGGCATTAGGCCAACAGACTGTAAACAAGTGGAAGTAACCTGTCAGTCATGGGACAAGTCAGCCCTCATGAGCATCCAGAGGGAACTGTCTGAATTCTCCTCAGCCGTTTGTCCACAGAACTTTACGATGGGCCATATTGCACCAGGAAAAAAACCCTCCAGCAATAAAACCTCGAATATGGATATGGCCACCACCACAAAATCCTCAAAGGGCAAAGGTCGCAAGTCCAGCAAGCACAAAAAGCTCGTTGCCACAAATTTCTTTCTACATAGTGAATTCAGCCCATTCCAAATTTGGAGGGAATGCAAACAGGTCCCATTTGAAAACTCGGACATCTTGTCCACAAATAATTTTCCAAAGTGGTATGACTCCTCACTCTACAAGGAGTTAAAGGCAGTGCATGAAGACGTCCATCTCAAGGAGCGTGTTCAGCGCAGGAAACCGACTGAGAATGCTATAGCTGCCTTAATGTCTTCAACCAAAAAGCCATCCAAAGCCCAGAAGGTCAGCAAGCAACATCATTCTTCTAAAGACCAACAAAGAGCTGAGGATATTGAAAGGCAGAATATTTCACTTAAATACTTAAATGAAGATTTGGCTGTTGGGAAAGGATGCCCATCTCCTAAAGTCGTACAAAATGGCAAAGCTATTGACAAGATAAGCAACCCAGAAATGGTGACGACTTGTGTCCCCTGGAGAAAGAACAGGAGCCTGGTTAAAAAAGCACATGCTGCCAATCGGCCCTGCACCATGCCCCCTCCTCAAGAAAAGCAAAGGGAGGGCACACAGAGTGCAGTGTTGGTCATGTCAGGCAGTATAGCCCCACTCAGCATCGCCAAACTCCTAACTCCCACTTTATGTGACAGCCAGGAGATGAAAACTTTGGTATCCTTGAAGGACACATTGCCCTTGGCAAAACCTCCCCCCGCCCCCTCGCTGGAGACTGAGGCCAAGCCGAACGAGGTCCGGCTGCGTGACAGCTATAAGGCTATGGCCTCCAGCTTGCTTTTCAACATCAAGGACAACAGGAAACGTGTGAAGAGCACATACAACCCACCGAAGTTTAAAAGTCCAGACTCCTCTGGCCCCAAGAGCATCCTGACTATTTTGGAACTGTCGGGTACAGGGGCTGGCACTGTGGCCCATCCCAAAGCCAGAGACGGCAAGCCTGTTAGCAACCCCGCTCTGGAACCGAGTGAGGTGCAGACCAGCCATCGCAAAGAACTTGCTGAAGTCTGCATATCAGATGACTACTTGACATTAAGCTCACCCCCAGCTGTAAAAGAAGCTTGTAGCTTTAAAAGCTTTCCTGGTGCCACGCGCAAAAGCACAGGCCAAGCCCAGCTTGTGGACCTTCACGCTGTCAGCTCTCCTTTAACATCAAGAGATACTCCGCAGAAATGTCTGGCACCAGACCCATACAGACCAGCTGGCCTGACAGGGAAAGAAATCGCAAATGGGCCATTGATGGCGAATGCCTCTCACCGGTCCACTGTAAAAGAGGAAGAGAGTCCAGAAAAGGAACCACCTCTCTCAAATGCAGTAGGTTTCTTTGGAGACTCAGAAGCTTTTGGCAAAGAAGCGAAACAGGCAAGCAACCACACAATCAAAAAAGGGCTCAGCGAGGGGCAGGACTTGTACCTGGATGGATGTGTAGTCAGAGGAAGTAGGCCGAATGCCATGACAGGAAGTGGGAACCCTGAGGGGCCATCAGCAGAAGATAGGGCTGTAAATCCCGTGTCCACTGGGGAAAAAGAAAATGCTCAACCAGGGATGCATGATAGGAAAGAGAGGGATTCTAGAAAGGAAGATAGAGTAAAACATGTCTTTTCAGCAAAACAGAACCAATATATAAAGAATGAGAGGTATGCAATGAAAGTAAACAATGGAGAAGAAGAGGGAGGTACAGAAGTGCTCATACCGAGAGCAGACATTGGTGTAATAAGTCATCAGTCAATAACTCAGGAAAAGCGGAACACCAAAGTAGGCGAAGAGAAAAGAGGCCCTGAAAATGACGTGACTCTAGTTATAGACCAGCCAGAAGTTGGAGAGCATATGATAGCTGTAAATGGGGACATGCTTAATCAAAATGTTCAGGCTAACAAAGACACGGTGTGGGTTAAACCACATTCACTGTCATCAGGGGAGAGTGAACTTATTCTACATAAAGAAAATGAGGTAAGGAGAGAGGAGAACATGACAAACACAAGACATGCTCAGAATGACTGGGAGGAACAGGTTAGAGACAGAGAAAACAGTAATCTGAAACAGACCTTTTCCAAAAAGTCTAGTATAGTCTACGATAAAAACAGCAAAGCTCAAGCCCATCTACCTCCCAAGAGTGTCAAAAAGGAGAGAAATTTGGTCAGTGGGAAAGATGAGGCTGATGTGGTTACTGAAAGAAGAAGACGTCCTACTGGAAAGGATAGCTTTGCCATCGACAGCAGGGGCCGAGATGGAGAGCAAAAGCAAGGAAGGCGGGGTGCAATGGAGAAAGGCAACGTCAGACAGAAGGTACTCTCTTATATGAGTATAAAAGAGCATGCTGATGGTCTCCAAATCGAAGGCGCAGGGTCGGCAACTAGGGTACAGTCATCAAGAAAAGGGTTTACTGGGACAGACAAAGGAAGTGTGAGTCAGAGGGAAAATGCAGGTATAGTTGGGGGATATGGGAGGAGGCGGGAAGTAGCATCTATAGGTGAATGGACAGCAAAGGAACATGCAAGCAGGGGTCAAGGCAGAACTTATGGAAAGGCAAATGGCAAGTCGAACGGGGAAAGAGAGGTGCCCGCTACGCCAGTGCAGGACAACTGGGCAGAAGGGCAGTTGGCTCATGCCAGAGAGGCCAAAAAAGCTTCAAGGGACTTGTACTTGTTGCCAGTGGTTGATTCACAGAATAAGGATTTCAAAGCACAACCATCACAGCAGTCAGAGGATTTGCACACTAAAGGGGACAAAAATACATCGGGGAAGGATTCGCAAATGATGGAGTCGCAATATTTCAGTGTAACCGATCACAAGAGTGAGGCGATGGCTAAAGACGGTCATGCAGTCTTGCTACAGAGTGATGGGAGAGCCTCATGGACAGGAGAAAGCACACTATCACCCAACGAGATGGAAGAAGGCGGCTGGATACGCTGCTTAATTGAAAGTGCCAAAGCCCAATCGCAAGCACCCTTGTCGCCTGTGGGGAAGCCCACTTTGTTTAAAGTGAAAGACAATACTTTCCGGAATTCCCCGATCATCAGGACAGTGAAGCTGCCCTTTCACCTTCCATGTCCAGAGGAATTCTGCTTGGGGTCACCTAAGGAAAGCCTGAGTGGGTCCGAGAGGGGTGATGATGAACAGGATCACTTGCAGGATGCATCATTTCCGCATAGCATTGGGTTAACTTCACGCTCCTATGGAGCGTCTGCTCGTAGTGCAACATCCCATACTGCTAAATCCCCTGAGGTATCTGGAGAGCCTAGGAGGAGCCATCAGAGACATGTTCCAATCCCAGAAGAGGAAGAAGAGGCTTCAGAGCAGGTGGAGAGTTGTGCCATGATTGTGGTAGGCATGGAGGAAAAGCCAGCCAGCACTGTGCCCACAGAGGATACCACGTGTTCAGAGGAACCCAGTGAAAGGTCAGAGTCCGCCTGCAGCGCTGCCGGATCTCGGCCGCAGAGCCGCCTGCCAGTTGTGCCCCCCAAGTCAGAAAAAGCCCTCCGTCGTGCTCAAAAGCTGAATACCAGGAGAAACAGAAAAGTGGACTCCCATAGGAAGTTACAAGGGCAGAATCAAGCAAATCAAACTGCTGCAAAACCCAGCCAACCTGCCTCAAGTACATGGTTGCCACCCACTGAGCCACCAGTACCTCAGCAACCAGTGCCAAACTCTGAGCCAGCTTCCTCGTCCTGCAATGTGCCTAACCTCACCCCACCCCCTGCTGTCGATGCCATAGTGCCACCCTGCTCGATGACCCAGAGGAAGGTCCTGCAAGACCCAGATTCCGGGCAGTACTTTGTGGTTGACATGCCTGTGCAAGTCAAGACAAAGACCTTCTTTGATCCAGAGACTGGAATGTATCTCCAGCTGCCAGTAAAGCAATCTGAGGAGGCCTCATCGCCTGTGACCTCCAGCTCACCCCCCACTTCAGTGGAAGCCCCCTACATGCTCTACCATGGATTTGTGCCTATGCCTGTCAATCTGTTACCATCACAGGGGCTTGCCTGCAATATGTCAGTAAGAGTCACAAATGGTCAGAAGAACCTGGAGGATAACACCCTCTATAGGCAGATGTGGGACAAGCAGAACAGCAATAAAAATACTGGGCCTGATGGGACACATGGCACCCTGCATGATGGATCCTTATATAGTGAAGATAGGGACAGCATCAGTTCTAGGAACATGGATATCATGTCACTGGGTGAAGTGGATGACTTAGCAATAGAAAATTAGCTGAAACCAGCTATTTGTTTGAAATGCACTGTATTTTTAAAAGTTGTTTTTTGGGATTAGTAAAACACTGAGACAAGTGAGCACAGTTTATATATATATAGCCATATAAGTGATCAAATATCAGTATTGTTCTTTAGTATTTATAGCCATAAGAGTATTTTAAAATGTAAAGAATGACAATGTAGCATTTTATTAAAGAATGTTAACAATGTTGAGAATTGCCAACTTCTATTATAGCGTCTGTAAAGTAGAAATGTTGAAGATGTAATTATTTTAATAAAGTGTAATGCAGGTCTTTGACTAACAGATAAAGCAGGGATATTTATTGAAACAAAGTTTTATGCATAAGAATATTTTGAAAAATAAAACAGTCATCCATTCTTCCATCCATCTTCTAACTGGAGCCTGTCATGTAAAAACCATTCCAATAAAATAATTCACAATACCCCTTCATATAGGAACTGCTTTATTAACTTAACCCTCAACAGCACCGATGTTCTGTCTTCATTTTCCATCAGCGGCTGAATTATACTGTAGTCATTGGATTGGCGCCCACTAGCGGAAATATCTGGTTTGTATCATTTTTACTAAATTTCGCAAGCATCGGGAAATTAGCAGAAAGTGTAAACATTGTCTCGGCGATTTGACAAGATCGGAGAAAGCCCAAATAAGGTAAGCAACGCCTGAAAATTTTACACATTTTTAAATGTTGATTTTATGAACCCATCGTAATAGGTACCAGCTGATAACATACGGTCTTTAATAGGCTGACTTGCTATTTACGCATTCTTGTGGCCGGAATTGGGAATGAATGCTTAAAATTATGTGTGAATATGTCACAGGGAAATAATTATTAATGACATTTTGTATTGTATCCTTACCGTTTTTTGATTTTTAATATTGTAGGATTAACACCTACATCTGGCTGCACGTGTGAGTAGTTTAGGGGAGCGCAGGACCGCCCAGTTTGGAAGGTTTAAAGGGGAACTTCGGTGGCTTCGAGGTAGGATGCATGAGAGGCGAGAGTGATTTAACTAAGCAATTTGTACAGCGATTCTTTTTTTTTTTTTTTTTTGGGCGCGATGTGAGGGTGCCCCTCGCGACTGTTTAGGGTTGTGGTCCAAAAGTCGCTATTAGGCAGAGGTTTCGTTGTTTGTAAAAGCGCAAATGCGTACTTATTGTATATGCATTTGCGCTGCTATGACAAGGAAAAAACCTTGCACTTTAACATGTATACCGCAAATGAAGTAGAGTTAGCATATAAAGATTAAAATGCATTATATTTTGTTTTCATATCAGCGCAAATGCAAGTAGGCCTACGCATTTACACTGTTTCCACAATCGATTGTCGCACGTATCGTTTTTAAAGGTGAACGCGTATTTGCGTACCAGTTATGTCCATCCCTGATTATATATTAGGTTTGTCTTTATTGCCTCCCAATTGTATGGGAAAGATCTCATCACATTTTCCTTTTCAAGACTGATTTGTACCTCTCTCTTTAAAGTGACCGACGTGGTTCTCACAGGATGAGCGACCAGCTTCAAACCAGGAGGCGTTAGGGTGTTTTGGGGGCATATTGTAGTATGTCAGTTTTACCCTTAACATTAAGCTCTTTGCAGCTGAGTGTGTGTAATTGCTTTAGCTATACCCCTAAGATAGACTTAATACCCCCAATCAATTTCTGTGGTTTATTTAGATTTTTTTATTTTTAATTTGTGAATAGGTCAACCACAATTTAATATCTCACATTGTGTTTAACACTGAATTAACGGTCGCGAAGTGGGTACCTGGCCTACATGTTTGCATGTGTGTTTGTGTACGTGTGTCGGGGGCAATTAAACGCTAAATTCCAGAGCACCAGCAAAAGGAAAACCGGGTACAGGAGGGGCGAAATAACTTCTCTGGGGGCCCTAGGCTGACCAGGGTAGAGCGCCCCCCCAGTGTGCCATTTCCGCTATTTTTGGAGGCGAGGGACAGAAACGACGCATCAATAATATGCTGATAATTATTGCGCTGGGGGATTGACTGGCCAAACTTAAAATGAATTATAACGCTTTAACCTAAATTGTCATATGAATGGAGTGGAAATTTTGATATATGTGTTCTGTTATGAGATCAGCACCCCCCCCCTAGTGCGGCGCCCAAAGTTGTTCGTCCCCCCCCCCCCCAAATTCCGCCCACGGGTGCAGCGTATGATGCAGAATAGTACATTCGAGGCTGTTTGTACTGACCCACAGTATATCTCAAGCGGCAAATTTTATTCCACAAAAATAGGTCAATTTCCATATACAGTGTGTGAATATTCATATAGGATGTGGTTCTACTCAAAGGTTGTTTAAAATAGCTCTTTAGATAGCGATTCACATTGCAAGACTCGCCCTCCTGGTTAGTGGCAGCCACAGCTGACCACCACCATGTCGTCGTACTGCTTGAGAACCACATTCTCCTCGTCGTCGAAATACAGCAGGCTGATCGAATGGAGTTTGTCGGGCACGCAGCACGGCGCGTGCACGTCCGGGGACAGCTTCAGCGCGTTCACGATGGACTGCACAGTGGCGTGGTTCGTGGCTCTGAGACTCTCGCCTAGCGGAAACGGGCACGACCCCTTGCAGTGGTATGCGTCGTAACCCCGAGGAGAAATGATCCAACCCGACCAGCCGATTTTCTCGAAGTCCACGTACAAAGGCTGCCTTTGACACGTCATCGACTGCCATTTGGTGTAGTATGGCGCTGCCCGCGTCTTCCGCCTCTTATTCTCTGGAGGCTTCTCGTCGCTGAATTCCTTCGCTGCCGGTGACTTTCCAGGCCCTAAAAAGACAAAAAGAAAAAAAAAATCATACTCTTGCCTAGGTTGCGGCTGGTCGAGTCTGCAGTTCTAAATGCTGCCGAAATTACCAAAATCCAGCTTACTCAAGTTACTGCTTTCAGAATGATGGCCCACCCTGTTCACCAAACACATTGCAACAGCTATCTACAATCTGTCGTTAAATGAATGATCTGGCCCCTGCATGTTAATTTCTGCTTTGTGTTTAAGTTTATCAACATTTGAAGAAGGTTTGGCACTCCACTATGAACAAAAAACTTGGCAGATGTTTGACAGTCATGACCACGATCTCTGGCTGTTACCGACGGTTTACCGTGAGGGGGCGCCTGATTCACGTTCGACCCTCTTTTGCCGTCATCCGAGAAAATGACCAAATAAGATTTTCTGCCCTCGCTGCCACTGCGCACTTGGGATTCGATAAGTTTTCCGGACCGTAAAGTTGTAACCACTAAAAATCCTTTATTTGTGTCATTGTTGTGAATCCACTTTGAAACCTGTAGTGGGTCAAAAAAACGAAGAAATTAAACTGGTTCGCGACTCGGCATACAGAACATGTTTTAACGCAGAAGCACAATAAAATGTGTCGATGGTCGCGCCCTATGAAGAAATCACTATGACATCATTTGATGTTGATCAGCAATATTTATGTAATTAGTGGCTACCAGTCACATCCATTCATATTTTTAGCCACTCGTCCTGTTTATGGTCGCGGGGGTCCAGAGCCTATCGGGAAACTACGAGTCCAAGGCAGGGAACAGTCCAGTATGGCAGAGCGCGCGCGCACACACACCCAATTCACTCACGCGTGCGGGCAATTTGATGACTCTACTTAACCTCGTGGAAACCCCACGACAAGACGGGGACAACATGCAAACTCCACACACATGGAGCCATGGTGGAGACTTGAGTCCCAGAGGCAACGGTGCTAACCACTGCGTCAGCCCGACTGCTAACTGTATTATGTAGTAGCCTAGTAACAATCATACTAAGCCAAAGTCGTCAGTAATACAGAATGTGGTCTTACAGTTTTTGTAACGTTGAACACTTCCCATCCTTGGTTGTACAGCGGCAAGAACCGTGAACTTATCAGGTCTCCCTGCCAAGGTGACATCCTGTTTTCTGGGACTTCATAAACGTCGACCTAATTAATGAATCAATTAAATAACAAATAAAATAATAAAGCAGAACTATTCAAAGATGTCAGTGATTCAAACAGATGATGTCTACTTACTTTATAAAAATGTGCACTATATGACTTTCCAGTAAAAAAATTCCGCTTGCACCTGAACATGCGGAATTCCGCTTTAATCATTCTCTCGCTCTTGCTGAACGACGACAAGTTGAAGAAATGAAATTTCCGATCGAAGTAAACTGCGAATAAAAAAATGACGTTTAAAAACTTGTAACCGGTTATCTGAAAGGGACTTATAAAGTGCTGAAGCTTGGTTCGTATCTTATCAAACGCACCTCTGTCTTCGAAACTTCGAACCACGTTTCCCTCCAAAATCCTCGGGTTCCTTGTCACGCCATTGTGATCCGCCACTGCGTTGAACAAATCCACCATAAACTGGGGCGGCTTTTTGTGCGGCAGGTAGTTCTGCGGCTTGTCTCCAATATTAAATATTTCGTGCAACCTCTTCAACGCCTGCGAGACCACGGCCCGTTCTGGCTCCAGTAAAGACACCCTGGGGCAGAACGCCGGTCTCATTAACAGTGACAGGACGGAGCAGAGCCGCAGTAACATCCTAGCGGCGGGTGGCCTCTGGTCTTCGGGAGTCTGTGGTGCGTCTAGCTCTTAATCCTGTGCTGACACCGACCGGGACAATGGGGACTTTTAAAGCTCCATAAATTTGCCACGTTTTGCATATAGGCCTATAGCGCTCTAATAAAACCAATGCAAAAGGGGCAATCCCTCCGTTTGACAAGATAACATATTTTGTGTTGATCGCGGTACTTAAAAGCAAAGCGGGAGTTACCCTATTCAGAAATTCAGCTTTTGTCATCCAAGGGAACATGCGCAGCCGTTTTCAGACATGTTTCCATTATTTGTAATATTATCAATTGTTCGTTGAAAGAGCCGTTATTTAGACATTTATTAACGTATTGTTTAAAAGACTCTTTTGTGGTAAAAAGGTTATTCAAGGACTGTAAAATAATTATTTATTCGGTGTTTCTCTTAAATCCTCTATCCAAAATCAAATACAGTTTATGAAAATTACACCCGAGAAGCACAGACATATGCTTCAGAATTGAATGTTACAAGCTAGGCAGATTAGCTGTCTGTTCTTCCCCATGACGACATCAGATGGACATTTATAAGGACTGAGTACTGATTTCTGCAGAATTCCATGTCTGTTATCAGTATGCCACCAGTCCCCTTACCGAAAAAGCAAAGTAAACAAAAAACTAGATCTGACGCAAATGAAAACAAAGATATACTCATTATTACCCGGCTAAAGCATGTATTTTCTCGTCTCCATGATACCACAGCTGCCTCTGGCAATCCTTGAGAAGATTAATGGCTAAATGATATCAAGGTAGTGATCTATTCAGTCTCTTTTAAACAAGCGACGGATTATCGTCAATCATGCTCGTCAGGGGTGTGAACAAAATGTTGATGGGCAGGATTAGTGAGATCGCTGCCCTGTTCAAAAGGGGGATTTTCCACTTGAGGGCGACATCAATTGTCACATTTACCACGACAAACAAGAGCAAACTATTCTCAGTGATGACCTGCTTTGGGTTTCAGAACCGTGGACAGAGCTCGGCGTGACCGTGAAACTGGCTGCGAGATAAAGGGGTTATGCAAAATCCTGATCACTTGACAAAACCGATGGCCCTCTAAATGATACATTTACTGCACGGAATGTGATTTATCTTAATTTACACTAATCTGATTAACGGCGATGGTTTACCAGGACATTGCGCTGGGCGACGTTCACCTGTTTAAGGTACACCCGACCACAATTACTACACGTTATCAAGAGTCCACGTTCCTTAAATATAGGAACCATAGATTTCTGTCTGTAGCCTATTTATCCATCCATCCATCCATCCATCTTCCGCTTATTTTGGTCAATCCCACAATTACACGTGCGTGATAGAAATTTTCATGGAGAATCCCAGTTACACTGGGAAAAGGTTCCTCTAAGGCTCCATGTGTGAAATAATAATGTTTCAACATATGTAATATAAGCCAATATACCATGCAATTGTGTAAATTTCACCATACATAAGTGCATTCAAATTTTATTCATATTAATATCTAACAACAATATTCTTTGTCCACTGCTCTAAAAATTTATTCACCTAGGCCTAAAAGTCTATTTAGCCTACGGATATTTTCATTTTCTGTAATCCACCTAAAGGTCTCTCGTAAACAGAGGAGCAGACGACGGTTTATGTAAAGCGAGGGGACTTGCGGATGCTGGGTAAACGTCAGCCGCGGTCGGAGGGGGGCAAATGGCTCCCCGTACTGGGGCAAAAGAAGTGTTTGGGCGCAACATGTGCCGATTGCTGATAAAGCGGAGGACAAACAGCGCGAGTACATATGTGTGCTTTTCTTGAGGATCAATCACATCCCCGCAGAGGTGTCCACTGCCTCGCCTGCAGGGCCAGTGCGCTTTGAGTGACGAATGCCAAAAACAAATGGTCATTTTTAGGTTTTATTGTGAGCCGTGAAGTGGGGTTTAGATTTTCCATGAGGCCAAAATGTAGACCTACGCAGTGGAGATATAAAGAGTGCACACCCCTGTTAATATACCATGTTTTTGTGATGTAAATAAAATGAGACTACGATAAATCATTTCAAAACTTTCCCACCTTTAATGTGACACAATTCAATTGAAAAACAAACAGGGGGGAAATA
>JAODJU010000041.1:4271246-4301203 GCA_026776725.1 Gnathonemus echidnorhynchus
ATTATAAGGCGCACTGTTATTTTTTAAGAAAATCAAAGGCTTTTTAGTGCGCCTTATAGTGCGGAAAATACGGTAATCAGATTGGACTTGACTTATTTTTGCCATATTGTGAAAATATCCTGTACATTGATAAACGCCGTAATGCTTGGAAGAGGATGTGATAATATTCAAACAGTGTTTCTGTTTATTTTGATAGTTAGAAGAGATTTGAAGGCTTCCTATGCCTGTTTTTACTAGGAGATCCCGCTCACGAGAGAAAATAGAAAAAAACTAAACTGGAAATATATTCCCAAACAACCCTCACCAGAATAAGCAGTTGGAAGATGACTGACCAGATTTCAAATTTTCAAAGCCTTTCATTTCAAAGCCTTATAAAGGCTGGGTAAGAATTCAGGGGCTGCATCCTTCTAAGGCTACATTCAAAGACTGAATGTGTCACAGTAGTGTAACAAGGCCGTCCCATTTCAAAGGCTCCTTCAAATGTGGTCACAAAGAATCCACCCAATCGCAGCATATCCCAAGATTCATTGTGCAGAAGTAAAGCGGATGTGTCCCGGCTAGGCGAAAGGCGATAAGTGATAGGTATGACGCTTTGTGACTCAAGGGTAAAGGCGGGAACTGCTGGTGACGCAAATAGGAAATTAGACTGTCCCATTTGACGACATTTTCTGTTTGACCTCTGAAAAACACAACCTACAAAAAAGTATACCTCCGTAGACCGCATCCTTCGAAAGGTGCAGCTGATGAATTCAGACACAGCCTTAGTGACAATTTGTCAAGGCACAAGGGTGCCTTATAGTGTATTATAAGAAAAAAGAGTATTATGAGTACTATTTTTAATATATTTCTATTTTTAATTATACATCAATATGTCAAGGCAAATTGCAAATTATTCAATGACGGAATCATTACAGATTCATCCATCCATTTTCCAAACCTCTTATCCTTCTTGGTCGAGGGGGGTCTGGAGCCTATCCTGAAGGCAGGGAATAACCCAGGACGGGGGGTCAGCCCATCGCAGGGCACACTCACACACCAATCACTCACACATGCACCATTACAGATTCAGATAAAAATATTCCATTCATTTTGTCAGGCTTCATAAGTCATTTTAAATAACGTAACAGTTACAGAATACACAAAAAAATAGAATTTAATGTTCAATGTGTATCATGCATAAATAATATTTAGTTTAAGCCAAGGTATTGAAAATAATGTTTTTAGATAAGTGATAATGTATTTTATTTTGTATCTTGAACTCTAAATTATTCTTGCAAACTTTCTTTGATTTTGTTTGAAAGGACGGGCTCTTTAGGGTTAAAAGACCTTTAGCTTATAACCTTTATCAGATGTGACATTTAGAACTGTGTTTTTCAACAGTCTAATCAAGCCTTATTAAGATGTTTCTTATGGGGAAAAATCTTTCCTCTGAGTCAAAGTTCAGAATTGCAGGTTTAAATTAAGTATGGAGTGTATGGTCAATAATGGCAAAGTTAGCATTTTGGTGGTCAGCAATGATCTCCGCAAGTGTCATGTAGAGTTTGGTGTCAGCCCGGAGGACACATGCCACTGATGTAAAGTACGTCTTCATGATGATATGTACCTTCAGAAAATCAAAGTTTAAATTATTATCAGACAGAAATTGTCTGAACCTGGTCAGATTATTAATCATGAATCAGCATCAAAACTGTACCCTTAGGGTGTGTGACTGTGCGTGTGCCATGTAATGAACTGGCATCACATCCTGGGGAGGGCTTGCAAAATAGTTAGCCCAATGTCCCAGGACAATCAGGTTTTCCAGTCAGGCTATCAAAATGTAACACACCCTGCCTGATGATCCGAAATTATCCACTAAGTAAAATAAAATTCCCTCCTTTTCCACCTTACTATTTGGAGGAAAAACTTTGACCACAAGTTGTTGATCATAATAATGGTTTATCTGCCAGGAAGTGTATGTTTAAAGTCTTGATTTATAGTAGCGTTTATTTATTGTGCGGTCGCCTCACTCCGCCATCTTGGTGCAATGTCATTCATGGTACTCCGAGCATGTTAAAGCAAACAAGTCAAGTATGGCTTTATTATCACAACAGTTTTATTCAGTGTACACTGCATATGGTGACATGAAATAACGTTATATAAACGTTATATTAAAAGCAAATCCGAAAGTATACAATGTAAAGAGAAAACAGATATTATTGGAGGGTACCAAGACATACTGGATGCATACATACATACTGGACTGGATGGGACCCACACATGTACTGTATGGGGCAGTGGTGGTCTGATGGTTAGGGAAGTGCCCTTGTAATCAAAAGATTGCTGGTTCAAATCCCTTACTGGGTAAGTACCACTGAAGTTTTCTCAGCAAGGTACAGCTCTCCAGGCACTGCATTAGCTGCCCCCTGCTATGTCACATGTGTGTTAAATTACAAGGACACATTTCGTTGTGCTGTGGTGTGTCAACAATGACAACTAATCACTTTCACACAGTGAGAGCGAATTGGTTGTGAGACTCCCGCTATCTGTTATGAGGATATTGTTAATTATCTGGTTTTATAAAAGTCATGTGTAACACTGAGTCAAAAGAAAGGAACTAAAACTCTGGAGGTTCAATTTCTTTTTTTCTGGCTGGGTACAAAAATTGTGAACATGTTTCTCAAGTACCAAGGTGCATGATAAGTATAGGTTTAGACATGTTCTTCGACTACTACCTGAAAGTTAATTTCTGGGTTCTTTGGCTTTGGAGCATTAGGATGTTCTATGTTCCACCTGCATAGAAAATAATGGATTTGGGGGCATTAATTTGTACACTAACTGTGTACAGGTTTTACAAGTGCCAAAGTGCATGATATGTGTAGGTCTGGTCATGTTCTTCAACCACCAGTTGAAATGTGGTCGCATGGTTCTGTGACTTTAGAACATTATGATGTCCTGAGTTCTACCTGCAGATAAAAATAATGGTCATGTTGGCTTATTTCACTATTTGATGTTTTCACAACTGTTAGTGGGCTCTGTATGCACTGGTGATTTTGTGTACATGTGCCACACATTGGAATGGTGCTTCAAAGTGTTCTATGTCTTCAGTAATAACCATTTATTAAGAAATTCCTTGTTTTTCCATTTGGGACCAATGTTTTGAAACGTCAAGGAGAGTCAAAAGCCCAACGAGCACATGAATGCACAACAGCAGCTGGTTTATTCCACATTTTTGCAATTTATTAAAGGTAGTAATTGAATAACCAAGGTCCGTTTGTAATTTCAGAAATTTACATGAATTTCTGAATGCAGGATTTGCTTTTTTGTCGTGTTTTTAATACAGGGCAATTCCTGTGAATGTTTGGCGAATATTGAATCCACTGCTAAATATATCGGTGCTCTGGTATTGTTGATTGATTTATTTTATCTCTGAAAGTGTGGCTGCAGGGATTGTCTGAGGGGCTGTTTCTTTTTGCTTTCCTCTCCTGATGTGCGTGATGCTGACAGACTGCTCTGCTGGTGCCAGTTAATGTTGGGTCTGTCATACATAGTGGCCGGTTTGCCAAACTTGTAATCATAAGGATGGCCAAATGGGAGTTCTGATGAGATATTTCAGAAGCATGGTGTACAGTAGATAGGCTTAGAGCTCATAATGGCTTCAGTATGTTTACTTTTCCCTTATCTGTTATCATTGCTCCTGGCTTATAGGGATTTTTGGGAAATTACACCAAACATTATAACTTCACTGTTATGTATTTGAAAGAGTTCCTTCTAGAACAAACTCATATTACAGTCGGGTCCACTCACTCTCAGCCGTGACCTGACAGTAAGTAGAATGACGTTAGAGCATTAAGGAAATATTGTATAACAAATGCATCCTACTTGCCTTCTCCTCTTTACTCAAAACATGTATGAGTCCTGAGGCAATATACTGTAACATACTTTAGAAAATACAATAATATTTGGATTTAGTCGTGCTTTTTATAGAGGAAGGAACCAAAAAAACCCTGTTGTACAAAGAACAAAAAAGCAAATACGAAAGGTTCTAGGCCTGTTTTCCATCTGTACACCACGTTTTATATTTAACATATGAATGAGTGCTTATTGTAATTCACATATACTGTATATTATACAACAATTACAAGGAAATACATTTTTTAAATAGCTATTACAGGCATCTGAGAAGGACAGAGTGCTGACATCAGAGTACAGAAGCCATCCTAGTTAATGTTCTGCTATCCTTGAATGAAACCCCAGAAAATGTGCTGTCCATCCAGCCATAACCACTTAACCGGTTAGGGGTCACGGGAAGCCTGGAGCCTATCCCAGTCAACACCGGGCACAAAGCGGGGGACACCGTGAGCGGGATGCCAATCCACCACAGGACATGTGCTTCTACATTTACGTTTATTTAGTGGAGACTTTTTGTCCAAAGTGATGTACAAGTGAGGCAAATGACATACGGTTGTCAAGGGGTTGATTAGGCGTAAGTACAGCTAGGGTGAACATCCAATGAGTGTAAGAAATATTGGAGTTTAACTGAGGATAACTGAGATATTCACATTGCGCAAAGAAAGGCATTTATCGTCTCTGTTCCCTACTTACGATGAGTAACAAAATACTTATTAGCAAGCCTATTGATATCTGTAATCATATGCTGAAGCCTCTGTAAGAGAAGCTCTCCGTTTTGCTGAAGTGAATGAAAAAGAGGATGTTTTCTTAATTTGGTTCGGCTCAGCGTATTCCAAAAAAAAAATAATGACATTCAGCTTAATTAAAACGAGTCACTTCGTTAATTCATTATCCAGTGGTCACGAAGCATGCATTAATTATTTGGTAATACGCTGCAATGCTTTTATGCTCTTTAAAACTGGGTTGAAATCAAATTAAAAAAAGAATAATGTCCGTCTTATAATTGTGTCATTGTCATTATCAGAAATGTAATGGAATGAAGTTTGATATAATAAATAAAGCAGATGTTAGAATGAAACTCAGGGACATGTGACCATGCCTGGGGTTTTCCTGGGGGTTCCCCACTCTCCTTCTGCATTCCAAAAACATGCCGTTAGGCAATTGGTTATTTTTAAATTGCCTATAGTGAATGTGAATGTGTAATGAACTTCCAATGACATCCTGTCGAGGGCGTCCCCTCCCTTGCGGCCCTTGTTTCCTAGAATAGGCTCCAGGCACCTTACAACATAAATGGATGGGTGTTTTTAGATGGAAAACAAATCACAGTAATACTTAAAACCCGATGGCCTCGCTTGCATGACTGGGATTAGACAGAAGTCCCTCAGGTTCTACAGCACAGAGCAGCAGCCAGAATCCATTCCAACTGTCCTCTTTGGTTATCGCTCAAATACTTAATTGTGAAATAGAAAAAAACAGCTGTTAGTGTAAAATGTAAATTAAACATACAGAGTACCCTTCTGAACAATTAGCTTTTATTACATTCTTGGGCAGCATTTAATGCAAATCCCTGGAATATACTGTATATTAATACGGTAACTCATTCAGTGACTGACTTTTTTTTCCCTGATTTACTCTTTTTCTAATTTCCCGCTTTGCAATCGATCCGTATCTTCTGTGCGTCATTTGTTTCTGCATCAAAAGCAAATGTCACCGTACCAACATGTGTGACTGCTGTGCCATTTAGGGAGAAGTGTCCGATGGCAGGAAGGAAGCTTTCAAGTTGGGCCACAATACCGCATCAAGGAACATGGAGAACCTGCATGTTTCAGTAGCATATGCCTGCCAATCGATGTGCACATAGGTGAAACATAAAATGGGGCAGTTTAAAATGGCTTAATAAAATGAAATGTCAACAGCGTTAAGCCACCCATTAGATGATAAATACAATTCTGTGGCCATATCTCTGTTACCAGATGGACGTGAGTGACTGGCAGCAAATGCTCAGTAATGGGTGGCCAAAGGTCCTCGCACGCTGAGAGCACTCTGCAGGCCTCAGGTGGAACGCTAAGAAGTAATTATGGGAGATGCCGCAATAGGCTGTTTCCCTGGGAGTTAAAATGTGTGGCATTTCAGAGTTTATCCAGCAAAACAAAAAATATACATTTAATCCATTAAGACATACAGCCTTGGAAAAAATTGAGACCACTCTGTATTTCTAAACAAATCTGCATTCTTAAATCCTGGTTTAATCCTGGTTCTGCTGGCAGAAGGCTGCACTGAGCAGCAGGGCGCTTCCAGGTTCACAGTTTCTAAGACAGCAGTACAAATGAATAAGGCGAAGCGGGAGACACTGGGAATGATCAGAAACCAGCCAGGTAAAGGGCAGAAGCGACTTTCTAATGACTGAAGACCATTAACTTTTCTGACATGTCTCATGAATCGGAGGATGACCTTCAAAAGGAATGGGAAACATTAAGTGCAGGTGTGAAGTGCACTGCTAGGACAGTTCGTGTAGTCTGGCTCCTGGAAGCCGGACTGAAGTCACATAAGGCAAGGAAGAAGCCCTTCATTAATGAGAAACAGAGAAGAACCAGGTTGTAGTTCACAAACAAATGTATATTTTACACAGAAGCATACCCATAAATTGATAAATGAGTGAAACTAAAAATTTTGCTGCGGTCTCTTAATTTTTTCCACGTCTGTATTTCAATGAATCTTTCCACTGCATGCATTCAGTTGTAAATTCATAGTAATGAAAAACAGCTGGAAAGGAAGTCGATGTATTTCATACGGAGAGGGAGACAAAGTTATAAATCAATTAATTAGTCTGTACTGATTGTCACAATTTCGGCTCACACATACAAATTTGTCTGGTGCTTGATTTGAAAACGGGCATTAATATATCATAAATGGAGTCTGTATCACTGGATTCTCTGCGGGGCTGTAGGGTGAAACTTCATGTC
The DNA here is from genome assembly GCA_026776725.1 of Gnathonemus echidnorhynchus. NCBI lineage: Eukaryota > Metazoa > Chordata > Actinopteri > Osteoglossiformes > Mormyridae > Gnathonemus > Gnathonemus echidnorhynchus. Next base: position 4,278,098 of record JAODJU010000041.1, read on the forward strand.
TGATAACGAGCACTAGATAATTAGAAAAATGCACAATAAACTACAGACAAATAAGTATATAACTAAATAACTGTATTGCTCTGATTATTTACACATCTGTATACACATTTTCTGGCAAAACTGAATGAAAAGACTATTTCACAAAGCTGAATGAGAAGACTACTGAGCCATTACTCATATACCTAGCAGCATAAAGTAGTAAAAATGTATAATGACTAGATTTTTTATACACAAGGAGAGAAAGCCTTTACTTTTAAAGAAAATCTTTTCATTTCCGGACTCCGGATCTTGCCGGGAAGGGGCCAGAAAAGAAGGTACAAATCTATGCTTTAGTGTCAAAACCACTTCTCGGGTTTTTCAAATGTTCAGCACCCACGAATCTGCAACTAATGAAAACGTGTTAATGGAAAAAACACCCACCTCGGAGGCATTCGGGGGCTCTGCTTCCTGACGTGTCCGGGGGGGGATGCTGGATCAAACAGGACACATTCGCTGTGACGCTGCTGGTCGCTCTACCTGATCTTTTTTTTTCTGGGTTTTCTTAATTAATAGTTTGATTCTTATTGGCACCAAAAAACAGTACTAGGTGTATCTGCTATCTTTAATTTACTTGTGGCACGACACAGGGGAAATGGTGGTTCTGAAGGAGCATCAGCCGTAACAGTGTAACTTAATACCAGCAGAGATTGTACCACAGTTGGTCTTTTCTTATTATTATTATTATTATTATTATTATTATTGTTGTAGAAGAACTAGTCATTCAAATAATTTTATTAATAATAATATAGAATATTGATAACATAGTATTTGTTTTCTGAACAATAACATTTTTCATTTTGGTTTGTGAGTTTCACCTGGACATCTAAAGCTTATTTGGGATGTAGCGAGTATATTACTGTTTCTGCTGAGAAGGTAACCCCCCCCCCCCCAAAAAAAAAAAAAAAAAAACACATCTCTGTGAAAATGATTTTTTCAGTTTTATAGTGGGTGGGTTTAGGTCCCACCTCGGCTCTGTCTCTGTCTCTGTGTCCGTGTCTTTGTCGACGTCCTCATGCAGTGAGCTTGACGAGGCAACAGCCATGAAGCTTTTTAAAAATCTGAATATACAGTATTTCGCTCCAGGGACCGTGTCAGGGACTAACAGCACATATTACATAAACTGCTGAAAGTTGCGAAATCTGTGTTTTATCAAGTTTTACAAAACGTCTGTGGAGCCCCAGTTGGACACACCTGTTATAGCAAAGAAAAATCCCCTAAATAAATGGCAGCTGTGTGATGGTGTGCCCACTGCATGGTCATTCATTTGCATTTTGGTGTCATGCAGGCACACATTTTGAAATGAGATGAGGTTTCATTAATATAAGGGTTACGATCCATATAATCAACCAGACTGTCTAAATCAAAGTAGGCCAAGTTATTCAGCGTACTACCAAATTACTGATAATTACCAGTACTGGTAATTAATAGTGTCTCATAGTAATGGACCAGGAACATAATGCATGTTTATAAATATCCCTGATACAGGCATTCACGCCTCTGACAGAGACTGATTCATTTTAATTTATTATTTACTTTCAGCAACGTTGTTTTGATGTTATGCTGTGTCAAATTAAAGAGATTAACCATCTTTGTCACATTATAATATGCACATATTTATTTTTCATAATGATTTTTTAAAAGTCAAATCATGATGTGTTAAAAAAAAATAGCCATCAGAAAACAGATCCCCTGGACATAGAGACTTGGAGGATGGAAAGGGAACATTTATTGACTCCCTTGGGATATAACAAGTGAACATCATGCAAAATTATTTTGATCTGTAACCAGAAATAAACAAACTGCAAACTCCTGAGAGCTGGGCTTTTGCTCCCGGCTTCTCTCTCTCTCTCTCTCTCTCTCTCTCTCTCTCTCTCTCTCGATCTTGCTCTCTCTCTTGCTCTCTCTCGCTCTTGCTCTCTCTCTCTCTCGCTCTTGCTCTCTCCCTAGCTCTCTCTCTCTCGCTCTTGCTCTCTCTCTCTCTCTCGCTCTTGCTCTCTCTCTCTCTCTCTCGCTCTTGCTCTCTCTCTCTCTCTCTCTCTTGCTCTCTCTCTCTCTTTCTCACAGAGACCAAACTTCACACAATTACCAAATGATTAAAGTTGAGGTGCTTGCCCGCCAGTCTTGCCCCATCCCCGAAATATCTGCACCTGCCCCACATGTTACAACAAGCCCAACGAGCAAACAAATGTTGGAGGGCATATTCTATAAACCCAGTAGGATAAGGCCTTTCTCGCCCAGTTATGATCAAGACCAGGCATGAAGGTAAGAAATGCTGAGGTGTGACAATGAATGACCAATACATTTCGGATCCAAGATTGAATTGCACACTGTTGCAGAAGAACATCACCTTGCCTTTAAAATCGCAGGATTTTCCACAGATCTTCTTGACAAGATTAACCAGCCATTAACAAAACAACCTATATGGTGTGCATATGGAAAGCAGTATAGTGCAGTTCCAGGTTGTGCATATCATGTGCAAGCATATTAATGATGACTGAAGCGTCATACATTATTTCGTTTGAGATGATTTCGTATTATTTTTTTTGTTCGTTTAACTAGGTTTTTGTTTCTCAGTTAAAACAGTGGCAGAAAGAAAAAATTTCCTACGCAGAGGTTTGCAGTGCTCAGGAACTAGGTAAACCATGCAGATATTCAAACCTCAGTACTGGACAGAAGCGTCTTTGAGCTGACATCAGCCCCATGGTTTATTAATAACAACAAGAGACAGGGCTGCAAATAAAGAAAGGCAGAAGCTACAGTATCTGACCTATGATTCATAGTGTGTACTGTGTGACGTTAAACTATGAATTATTCATTTCACATAATTTATATATAAAACATATGCCCCGTCGTTAGACGGCCCTGTGCGGCTCGTCATACTCGCAGTGGGGCTTTCAGTAGCATTTAGCGTTTTATTCTTGGGAAACACTAAAGAAAATGCTAACAAAATGTTTTTCTTTCGGAAGCTTTTACACAGATAATTGCACTTTGGACTGATCTTGGAAATTTCTAAAGGCTGAAAAGCAGGCACGTGCGGGGGTGTAGCGAAAGATCTGTAGTGCCCCCACCCCCCTTTGAGGTACTGAGCCCCCTTTTTCTATCACAGACAATCACACAAAACTTGCCGTGGGGAAACCCCACCTCCCTAGTCGGTCGGCAAAATGTATCGAGTGAGTCTCTCCCAGCTGGCAAATTTCAGCGAAATTTTCACAAAATTTGTGGTCGCACGCCCATCCCTTTTACATATTTATGATCATATATTTATATATGCATACTGCAATGCAAACCGCACACGCTAGCCTCTGTTAGCCCAATAGCATACGTCCACCGAAGCGCTGCTGTTTAGCGCCCTTATAAAAGAAAGGTGGCGTTTGAAGCTGTTTTTCCTGCATCTGCTTCTCGTTTAGACGTTTGCAGGCAGACCTCCCCGAATGGCCGCTTCTGCTGCGCGGCTTTGCCACGAACGTGAAGGGGCGCGTGCTGCGAGCGCGTGCTGTGAGCGCGCGCCTGTGAGTGCATTTCTGCACATACGTCGTCTTCACTCTTGTGATACCGCTTGGCATTTTCGTCCCAGTGAGAGTTCTCATGGATGCTGTTAAGAGAATAAGCTTTTCAGGGAGACTTCTGTCGACTGGTGACTTTCAAGTCCATAATATTAAATTAAATTCTCCCTGTTGGTTTTTTGAACGGTTTTCATGTCTGCATGTACTGACTCTCTATAAATGTAGGACTGGTTTCCGGGTCTCTTGCTGAAGTGTTACTGGGTGTTTTTCTACCAGTTTTTTCTTTTGGCTCAAATGCTTGGTCAGGCCAGATGTTTACACGATTAAATCACCTTATCCATTCACCCCCACAAGTGTTGTTTACTAGTAAAGCGAGGGACTGAAAACACCTGAAATACAGTTTGAGTTCTGCACTTTAGAGGAGTCCCAAATTGGCAAATAATTTCTTTAATGAACTTCAATCCATCCATCTTCATCCTTCTTATTCTGTGCAGGGTTATATAGACTAAATAAACTTGTTTTAAAAAAAAAAACCAAAAACAAATACGACTCCTAAGTACTCGTGCGTTGTGTACATCTTGAAAACAGAAATGTGTTATTGTAGTGGTACACCCAGTAAGAATAGATCAAATGCAACACACAGTACTGTTTGTATACAGTTTTGGTGCTAAAGGCCGTTGTGTCAACACACCCCAGGCTCTCCAGTATTGGGTTACATTGGGCCTGGATTCTATCCCATAATGCAGAGGCCACAAGACAGGGGACGTTCTGCTGGGATCCCAGGGAGCTGCAGGGAACACACTCAGAACCCTAACACGGGACACCAGTTCACCTTGCTGCATGTTTTTGGGCTAAGGGGGAAAAGTTACGTAACCGAAAAATATCCATGCAGACACAGTGGGAATACGTAAACTCCATATATACAGAACCACATGTGGGACCCAAACCCCTGCACCCCCCTACCCTGGAGGTGTGATGCTATAGTACTCACCATGGAGACATGCTTTGCTCTTATACACTTCATAAATAAAAGTGTGCATATGGGAACTGGAGCAGTTGCATCATAACTGATATATTTGCAATTTCCTTTCTCCTTAAGGAAGCCAAGCTGCTTACGCCCCATAAGCACAGTTAAGGATGAGGACGGATAATATATTACTGAGCGGGGAACAGAGGCACCGGCTCTGGGCAATGTAGTGTTTTATAATGCGCTAAAATAAATCGGGAGCGCATTAGAGACGATTACGGTGATTAATAAGAGTTATGATTTCTGAGATAAAAGGGGCTGTTTCCCGAAGAACAGCGAGAGGTCAGTCTGCAGAGTGCTACTCACTCCCGGAAAATAAATCAGAACACACATGACTTTAAGACCGCAGTGAATTAGCACGTCTCCGAAACTCCTCCCGTCCCCATTGTCTATTTTACTGTCCAACAAGCTCCTTGTGACCGAAAGTGCAGCACGTGGGCTTTTTGGGTAGCTGGTGTTCCGGCCCCCCCTGCACTGGGACACCGCACCCACATCGACACCCAAGGGTCACGGCAAAAGTTCACCTCGCCTCCACAGGTCCGCACACCAGTTGTTAGTATGAAGAGGTCGTTAGCGCTTGGAAGTCGTTGGGGCGGGCCCCATTTTGCCAGGATCTGCAGCTTTGAGGACCAGAGAGGTAGAGGTCCTTCAGAGTCACAGGTGACACATTGCCACAGTGTTTCGATGACTCAGATTCGGAGAGCATCTGAGACCAAAACATGCAGTGCCAGTGGCTGTGGGCACGCGGGCAAACATCTGCCAAACAGTTTGGAGGAGTTTACTTCAGCAAACGACTCATGTCAGCCTAACGATTCCAGCCAACATACTAACACTGATTTTAAAGCATTCCATGGACTCCACAGCCTAACCTCTATAAATGCAGGCCCAAAACACAGTGTTTATCCCAATGTGCTGCGATTTAAGGATGGATTTAGGGTCAGGATAGAGTCGAACTCCCGAGAGGAGATGTTTCCCTCAGGGGTGAAGGTATCTCTCATCTATGCTACTCGTAAAATCCAAGTCAGGACCGCGAGCCATGTAGTGGGGAGATCAGGGAATGGGGTCACAAGCCATGAGCCAAAACGAGTCACGCGCTGTGAAATTTTTATGCCTGGAGACTTCGTGTGTAAAATTAGATGCTACAGTTTTTACAGATGGGAGGTACATTTTATGGTGCAATATAGACGTCTATACATCTCCACAGCCAGAGCCACGAAATATTTATTGATTTTTAACTGGCAATTGTGACTTTTAACTTGCACATTAGTTAATTGTAAAACTGCATGAAATTAAATAGGGAAATTATTATGGCCCTATATATCCTGTGCAGACCTTACTTTTGGAGTTTACTATGGATGGTTTTCACAGGGGCCAAAATGCTGAGAGTCTGGGCTGCTGTGTTTACCAGGGCTGCGAATTCCTTTGTGTCTTATTAAGAAAAGGCTTTGCAGTGCCGAGTGCACAGTCTGCCTCGCGCTCCAGTGGAGGTTCCTGTGTTTGTACTGGTTCCTGTCTCCCCGCTGTCACCGAGCCGCCCGTCGCCACTGTTTTTCCTACGAGCCTCTGGTGCGCCAACCTTGTGTCGGTGGGACAGCCGACACACACCCACTGCTGTTTACCACTCTCGTCCTCCCCACCAGCGACCCGCCACCGGTCCGGTCCCCGGGGGAGAGCTTTCCCAGATAAACATTAATCACAGGGACCGGGAGCGCCAAGACTCCTTTCCCATGCCGAAAGCCCGCGTCCGCGACTCTCTTTTTTGGGAAAGAAAAGCCTGCCAGTCTGGCTTTGACAATACGGAGCCGGGACCATCTGCTAAAGAGGCCAAGGCGAGAATTACTCCCAATAATTTAATTGTTAATGCGAAAAAATAAATTAAAAATACTTCCGTTTTCTTGGAGGAAATGTTTAGTATGAACATAATTGGCGGAAGGGAAGGTGAAGCAGCCCTGTTTACCTGCCCTTCGCAGAAACGTCACACCCAGGCTTTCACAGAGGCGGCGGCTGCGGGGATTTTAGGGTAGATCTCCTACTAAATGCACTGCGACTTCATCGCTCAGCCGTAAGACGTGCTGCTTAAAATAAAGGATGACTTAAAACTGCCCTTATTGTAAGCGTAACCTGTGCGATGGTCCAGCGTCCCGTACACCCATGTCCCCGGATCAGTGCCACACAGCTGGTTAAGGGATAACTGGAGATAATCCGCACCATACATTAAGGGAGGTGTCTGACTAAGGGAGGTGTTTAACCTCTGAATCTATATGCATTTTAGGGCTATTGATGAACCCTGTAGCCTTTTTATTTAGAATAAATCATGGTGCCAAATTAACCGGCCCGTTCACTTATCTGGGAGAGCAAACTAGAACCATTCATAGGTTTATTTAGTGAATAAATCAAGTGTCCAGAAATAAGGTGTATGATTTGGTGTGTGTATGTGTGAAAACAGTGATACGGGTTTTTAGGTACATAGCAAACATAAAGATTTCCTTAAAGAAAACGGGAAAGTGACCCATTCAAAAAATGCATACAGATAAGCCAAACAACTGATTCTGTCTTAAAAATTGATTAAGAAACAGTAACGCCCACCCTGGGGGCCTAGTAGGATCTCTAGGTAAGAACTTGGAGATTTAAACTTGTATTTAAAAAAAGTCAGTATTATTCTTGAGTGTTGTGGCTCATTAACTGTTATACAGTTTATCGCCGCTGGAATAGCGGGTAGGAATATGGGAAAGTATTACTTCGGCTTAAGTGTTTCAGGGTTGTATATTATTTACATTCTCACTTGTCAAAACATAGAAATATAAAGTTATTTATAGTGCACACAGAGCTGGTTACACTTCATGTTACACGCAGGCCTGCTTCAGCTGCAAGAAAATCCATATAGATGGCTGGGTAGCTTTGAAGGCAGATCGTGTGGGAAAAAGCTGCTTAAATGTATATGTTTTAAACAGTAGTTTAATATTTTAGACTGTAATCATGTGTACAGAATAAAGTATGTCATTATTGTCAGGGGCGAACGTAACTCTTTCGGCATCTGTCTTGTATTATCATCCAGCCTGGTCTGAAACTTTTCATTAGACTGAAAAAGTAATTGTTTTAAAAGCAGTAAGACCGTTTACTGGTGTCGACCCGTGTCAAATATGAGATATTTGTATTGTGTTTTATTATATGTTTGGGTGGGGGGTAGATGGGGAAGCTGTCATCAGAGAGTATTATAAGCTAATAAATGATAGGCATGTGGGGGAGGAGTCTTGGGGCATTAAACCCCCCCAGATATCAACCTGACGCCTGCATACATTAACAGAGGTGACTGTAAGAAGCTAGCAGTGTGATGCAGGTTAGCTGGGTGACGTAGGTCACGCTGCACATTAATGGACATGAGTCAGGAAGGTGGTGAACCCCCCCCAGGCTGATGCCGTGTGCGGGAAAGGTGTGCTTGCTAAGATAAAGGCTGCGTAATTACAGGGGATTCCGTAACACACGGGTATCTGGCAGGTTTATGGACCGTGGACAGTGCTTTAGCTCCGTGAGTCTTCCCTACAAAAATACATTTTCAAGATTTTTACCCGAGTGAAAAAATTAGAGGAATAATCAGGGTGATCCTTGGTGACGACTTACAGCTAAATTACATGACAGTCTGGGTTTTCGGTTTTTGGTTGGCTTTCTCGTGATTACAGCCAGTCCTCAAGTTAAGAACGTCCGACTTATCAGAATAGTCGAATTTGCAAATGGGCTGCCATGATGCCCGTTGTTAAAAATTAGTGTTAAATACGAGGGTTCGTAATAACAAACGCACGCTATAATCACGCCGATCGTGAAAACATTCCGTGGCTTTAGTAGTTCGTTGGCTCAAGGTACAGTAAGGAACCATATGTAACCACTTTCATTATTACTATATTATATAAATTATTACTATCTTTTGTATTATATTTGTGACTTACCTACAAATTCGACTTAAACACCGACTTAGCGAATGTATCCTGTTCGTAACCTGGGGACCTGCCAGTATTTATTAAACTGAGCCGCCTGAGGTTTGCTGGCGACTTGCCTTAAACTGCTCTGCCATGGGCCTCGAGGTATATATGTTTATAACTTTTTTGCGCTTATATAACACGGGAATAAATTCAAAACTGTTCATGTGTTTTCAATCACACACAGTATTGCTAACATTGGAGACAGTGACACACAAATGGAACTCCGCTATTCTGAGAGAGAACTGTTTAAATCAGCACGGAGACGCCGGATCATGCTGTTCTGAAAAGCAGCAAGGGTGTTTTTTTTTTTTTTTGTTAAATTGGTTAAATTTGGGGCGTCATACGGAAATTATTAAAACTCTTACTGAAGCGGCATGCTGGGTAAATGGCCGAGCATTAAAAACTCTTCACGCTCCCGTTGTTGCCGGCCATGATGGATGGCACCCCATCTCCGTCCCACGCTTCGTTTGGGCCGTTCCATTTTAGCAGGTGGTAAAAGTTCATTTAGTTGAAGGATTGCAGAGATCCTGAAAGCGAGGGCTTCTCGTTTGCTGCACAGCCGCTCCTGCACGAGGAAGGGAGGCGGAGGTGGTAGATATCCATCAATCACTTTCGCTAAGAGAGACCAGCGGAGAGAGACCCGGGGATTGGGGAGTCTGGCGGACGTGTGTGATACATCTCCCTTGTGGAACACATCAGCCCTCATCAGATAACGCCATGCCCAGCCTGTGATCTGCACTATCCCCAGAGCTTGAACCCAGTCAAATAGCTCACACGGCATGAGATGTACACACCACCCAGCCCCAGCAGATGGCCTCGTCCTGCTCACCGGAGGAGACGCGTCAGGACCCTGAAGAGGATATGCCACTTTCGGTGGCCGTTTATTACGATCGAGCTCCGTTTTGGTAATCAGGATGAGAAATGCACTCTCCCTGTACTCTCGTGAGTTCTGTAGGGGGTGGTGTTCAGTCACACACGTAAATTTGTCTTCCCCAGATGCATACCTACATGCAATGAAGATATATAGCCCCTGGATGAACTTGTTTGGGTCTGCAGATTCAGTCCAAGAAGAGCTAACCTTTTTTTTAATGGATAAATGCTCTTTTGTTACATTTTATTTCTGTATTTTTATATGTAAGACACATATTTCAAGGATGGCAGGTGGTCCGTAAGGATTTTTAAGGCATGACCTTGCTGGTTCAACTTCACAGTCCTGCTGTTGTATTATTACTTAATAAGGTAGTTGAGTTGCTTTCCAAAAAAAAAAAAATAATTTCTTGAGTAAGCCTGTATCCCCATTCAGATCAAGGCGCTGATTGAGTCGATAAACACTAATTATTGTACGTCCATTATATTTTTTGATGAAATAGCATGCATTCCTTTAGCCAGTGGTCCCCTGACCTTCAAAGCCGCCCTCGTTGTGCTTCCATTTCTTTCTATCTGATGAACATTCGGATTTGTGTGATTCCTACTGGCTCTATTTACCCAGCTGGTTTGGTTAAAGTGCTCCTTCAAAGCTGCCTTTGAGTCTTTAAGCTGCAATTTGTTACGCTCTTTAGAGGGGGTGAGTTGTCCCTCATCCCTCCAGTTAAGTCGAGTTTTATTATCTCTTGCACCTCTAAAGCGCTCATGACCACTTCAGTAAATGCTGCCTCCTGAGGTCTCGGCTCATGCTAACACTCTGGTCGAGCCGTTGTCTGGAAGGGCTTTTTCTGGTAACCTTACCCAGGGCAGGGGGCCAAGGCTGGCCGGGTCAGATCGCTCATTCACCAGCGTGCCCCGGAGATATTTGGGATCTTGTCAGCAAACGCCTGAGCTCCTTTTAATCCAGAACGCCGTAAACAGACACCGGTGGAGTCATGGGTTCTGTCCGGGCAGCCCGACACGCTCGAATGCGGGGAGTCTGGCTGTCTCCTCGGCGTATTTCCCACAATGCACGGTGACTCATTTTGTTACCGTGGTGATCACTGGTAAAGGGAGTCCCCCGTTCACTTCAGGATTTAGGATTGCCATAGACTCCAGCCATCTGCTAAACGCATTCGCTATGCTGGCAGTGGCTCAGTCGATTCCTTTAGCGGGAAGACGAATAGCAAACGGGAGAATTGTTTTACGTACATTTTTAAAATGAATCTTCCCCCCCCGATAGCACGCCAAGCACTGGAGATGCATGATATAATTAACACTCTCCATGACCTGCAGAGTGTCTAGTCCTGCACTCCCTTCGAGGGAATCTCAGCAGCTGAATGTGTTTCTTTTTGTCTCGTTCCAGAAGGTCATGGAAGGCATGTTACTTTAAAGAAGTGAGGTTACGCTAATTTGAAGCACAAGGACCTCCGTAAGGCGCCGCTAACGATTCTAGGGGACAGCAGATACAAATAGCACAAAGGGAATTCAGTCGTTACATGTTTCAATTACATGGACATAGATTACATTACATCGCGACTGTTTAACGGATGAGGATTAGCACCCCATTTCATCCAAAGAGGTCTGCACAGTTTAGATACAGAGTTCAGTGTCTGTGGTGGACTGGGTTACAGTGCCATGTCAGTCACTGATTTGTTTAATGCACTTCCAGTTGTCACATTCTTGGTTGTCATTGGTTTAAGTCAAAGGATTGACTGACAGCACGTGTAGCCCCGCCCACCACGGGTTTCCGAGCCGCATTTTTCCGTTCATTGGTTTTATAGCTGTACTCCTTTTTACACCTGGACACTGCAGCCTCGTCCAGTGAAGAAGCTCGGTCCAATTTCAGTCAGTCCTCCGGACCAGTTCCCAGGGTGCCGTGCGGCTGTCCGCCCAGCGATAGCTGGCTTTCAGGACTCGCGTCTCCCCCAATTTTTTCCCCGTATCTCCAGTAACAAGTTCTCAAAGCCAGCGCCTTACAAGCAGCCGGTAATCAGAGCCAGATGCTCTATGAGATCGTTCCTTCCTTTCTTTTCCGTTCCTTTTTTCTGGAAATGCTGCCATCTGACAGAGCTAAACTTATGAGGAATGGAAGCACATGTCTTTGCCGGACCTGCAGTCTGTGAGCCTCCATGATGGATCACAGATAGCATGATGGATCACAGATAGCATGATGGATCACAGATAGCCCGTAGGACCCTGACTGCACTGACTGATATGACTTCTCTTATACGAAAAGACAAATATACAGGCCGTCTTGGCCCTTTCACAGCCTGGGACAGGGTCAGACTCTGACCTCTCTCATTTCCTCATGTAGCAAATAATGGACGCCATGGCTTTGCTCATGCTCTACCTAGTCAACATGATGTCACGGACGTTATTTTCTCACCTGGACACCATCTCGTCACCTGGACACCCGTAACGACTTTACCGTAGACCCGCTATTCAAGACGTCTCCTGCTTAGCGAGCATTGAGTTGCCCATAACATATACCCACAAAAGCAATCAGATTAGCTGGTGGTCCAGTCCGGATTCCCCTCCTCCTAGCCCAGCTGATCCAGATGTGTTGACCGCAGCCAGATGTTCACTTGTGACAGAACTAGTTGTTCTCTGTAGGTTCTATGTCGGGCCGGTAGCTTTCAGTGATTTGAACATGCTTTCAATGATCCTAACTTGTGCATTACATGCGATACTTGGTTCATACTCAATCTCTATCAAGATCCACGTGTCACTGAGAACACGTTGCAATTGAAGTCCCTTTTGATGTGCATTTATCTGATATGGAGTCTTTCCATGCGACAATTTCGGCAGGAAAGAAGTTAAAAATCTCTAGGAAGTCAGCCAGTGTATTTTAATACCCGGGTCATGAGGCCAGAGGCAAATGTGGCCGTTTTCTCTCGAACATCCAGCCATTGTGGAGCTTGAAAGAGGCGGAGGGAGTAGCAGAGTGTTCTGATGGGGTGTTTAGGAAGCTCGCTGGTGAGTAATGAGTTGGGATGACTCTTCCGGAAGGGAAGAATAGGGGCCCGCACTTGGCTGATGAATTTGGGAACAAGGGAAGTGTTTTTAAACCCACAGAGCAACTGAGTTATTGTATTCATAATATTGTTCTATTCCAAGAGGGTCCATGAAAAAATAAAATGTTTAATTCTCCTGTACTATATTAAAAGTTCCTTTTAAAAGCAGATTGTATATAAATCAATTGAACAGTTATGAAGCGTAAAATTACAAGTATTAATTGATTCATGTTTATGTTCAGTTTTGCTTTATTTGTCTTTGGATTTATTTTATTTTTCTCATACATGGCATCTATGAACATTCTTCACAATCCTGTGAAAAAAGGCTTCCTCCCATGTCAAAAAATTTATATATACCCTTACTCGTGTCCGATCCCCCCCCAGGGATCTCCTTTCTCAGAGGAAATTTTCCCTTTTTGTATCAACAGTCTTTCCCAAGAATTCATTAGATATGTCAAAGTAAGAAAAAAAATGCTTAAGTATTACTTTGAGTTTTGCTATATTGTTAACTAGAGAAATGCACATCCACATGTGACAAAAATATACATTAATAAAACATATTAGTTAACTAGTATTTTTGCCTTATTTGGAGGTCATTTAATTCAGGACCATCCTTGAAATGTCTTGTCAGACCTGAAGTTACTTTATTTTAGTAATAAGAAGTGCCTCCACCTTTTTTGGCCTATTTCAGACATCTGGAATCATGTCCGCAACGCTAGTAATAGCGTGATATAAGGCTGAGTAGCTACCTACTGCTAAAACATCACAGGAATGATGTCCTTTGCCTGTCTCCAGACCCAGTCAGCTTTTCCCCCCAGCGACTCCCCCAATCGACACCTGTGACTTCATATCAAGGAGTGGCTATGGAATCCGCTGTGCCACAACCAAGCCGCGCAGGCCTCCGCGGGCCGACTCCCCAGCCGTGCAGGCCTCCGCGGGCCGACTCCCCAGCCGTCCAGGCCTCCGCGGGCCGACTCCTGAGCCATCTAGTCCTCCGTGGGCCGATTCCCGAGTCCTCCAGGGTCCGCGGGCCGGCTCCTGAGCAGCCTGTCAAGTCTTTGCTCCTGCTTCTTCTTATAAACAATGTAAATGGCACGTTTCGGGGCCGTCACTCTGGAATAATAACTCATTGACTTTTAACCCCAGGACTCATAACAGAAACCATATAGCAAGAGTGTGTTGTGTTACCCAGCCCCGGCTGCACCGTGTCACTTTTCTCGACTGTCGGACTCCAGAAAGGAAAATCCCCGGTCCTGCCAAGGAGCTGCTCAGGCTTTGGGGTGGCTTTCTGCGTGAGCAAAGGCAGTCAGTCGGGCTCAAGGGTCCCCATTTCCTGCCATAGCTGCTGGCTCTCCACCTGTATCGGTCTGAATGGGCGTCTGTTTTTACTGTATTTCGCCATTAAAATCAGCAAGTCGGAGGAGCAGGATTCAGCAGAAGAAGAGCTGACCAAAACTCCTGGAGCACACACCCCTCCAGAAGGTGTTTTTGGCCAATAGGTGAGCTCAGTGCATCGAGGGGCCCGAGACCCCTGCAGGCTCCTCAGAAGGCCCCGCAGAACCTGCGTTGGCCCCATCAGGACCAGTTGAGGCTTCAGCATGGGTTTCTGAGTCTCAGATTTCATACTGAAACCACTCAAAGATGCAGTGCAGCTCCTCATTCGTCTTCCCGCTGGATCACACTTCAGCCATTTATGACCTCCAGTGCGACGCTCCACAAACGGCCTTTCCCACGTATGCCATCTTCATCTCGGTGTACCTCAGTTTAGAAAGTTTTTAACTCACCAGTTCAACCAATCATGCCGTTTAAGCCGTATTTTTAGGTTAACATACATTTTAGAGTTGTGATCCTCTTCATCCGCAGGTATACTTTCAAGGCAGATGTTGATACAGTTCCTATTAGGTTAAGACTTTCAGAGCAAACGAAACCTTAAAATGGTAATTATATCACTGTCTCTGGGCTGTGATCATGCTTCAGTAACACAAATATAGCCTCCTGGTGCATGCTGGGATTGAACAGGCTGGGACAGCCTCTCTGGCTTGGTCATTCCTGGCGGTAACATAAAACCTGGATAGGCTTTGCAACACCCCCGCCTGTGGGCTTTGGAGGCTTCGGGGTAGGTCTAGGTGGTGAAAACCTTGGAACAATGTCTACCGAGCTCAGCGTGGTCAGTCATGGTGCGTCCTGAATCACGGGAGGCTCACAAATCCCCTCCTTAACGTGTCGGATAAGAAAAGAAAGGGGGGGGGGCTGTTTCCCAAGAGTTTCAAAGCCCCCCCCCCCCCCCCGCCCACGCATGCGGGGGTTGGCACATATGCTGTGCCAAGCAAAGATTCTGAGAGCCTTTCCTTTCAGAAGATAATCTCTCCATTACGAAAGGCATTCCAATAAATTAAATAACAGGTTGATGCGAATCAGCACTTATTCAGGCCAGGGAAACAGACAGGGAGGCCCGATTGAGTAACATCCTTCAGGGACTGGAAGCATCTGCTGCGTGTAAAAAAGAAGGTGCCTCATTCTCTGGAGCTGAGCTCTGTGATCGAGGCGGCGCGCAGGAAACCGATTGGCCGGCTCACGTTAGCGATTCACAGTGCATTAGATACGGTGGGCGTATGCAAAGACATGGAATAATGCTTTTCCTGAAAAACTCCAGCGTTGTACAAGACGTGGTCTGACCTCATTCAGGGCATCAAAGACATGATGGTGTTCAGTTGCTTCCAACATGGCAAATTCAATAATGTTCCATTTTTACTAGGTAATTTTGGTCTTGTGCATCCTGTTCAGGAGGCTCTGTGTTTTGTCAGACAATCATCCCACTTGAAATTATGGCTTCTCCATATGTGGAGCTGCTTCCAGAGGATCTCAAGAGGTCTACTGTACAGAGAGGTGGAGGTTGGTGATGATGGGGGGATGGGGTGGTTGCCAGGGCGACTTCCCATAACCCCTGGGTCGTGCTCCCAAAAGGGGATGCAGAACATCTCACAAATGACCAGACACGGTCACTCCCACGGTTGTGTGCCCAAGGTTGCCATCACCAACCATACCATATATGTCAGGTCAACCCCTCCGAAGATCTCAAACAGCAAATTTCTGTTTTTGGTATTTGCATTTTACATCTAATCCAATATAACTTCAGTGGCATGTCGTAGAGGCTAAATATGTCAGAAAGCGATTCGGTTGAGTTCCAGTCTTACTCTTGGGATTTGAACATTTCGAGGCACTGTGACTTGATTCTCAGCGTGTCACTGACCTGCGACGGGGTTGTGGGCCCGTGGGGAGACGCTGATCGATACGGGGCCTTCAGCACGAGCACCTCAGGGCCAGATGGCGCTGTCCTTTTCTAAGACTGATGCTTCAAACCATTGGTTGCAGTTAGCGTCCACCGTAAATGCGATGAGTGCTAATGCAGGAAATGCAGTCAGATTCCAGACAGTAACTTTTTTGCAAACTATCGGCAAGGTCTTCTCTAAGTTTGACCTCATTAATATCCAATAAAATGCTTGAGCAATTAGTAAGACCTCCTTTTTAATTAAATGTCTGTTAAATTTAATGTCTGCTAATTAAAATGCCTGACCTCCATCCATTTAGGTAAGTGGCTTGATTCTCTTCACTTTCCAGAAAAGGGCAGCATATGACAGGCGCTTCCTATAAAAAGCAGACATATACTCATCACCAAGCTTTTATTTCATCCTTAGAGATCAGCAGTCTGACCAGCTCAGCAGAATCACCCCATCCCGATCCCAACGTCGTGTTTCCATTCCTCTGGCTCACTGGACCCCATAACGGCACAGATGCTCCCCTTTACGCTGAACTCGTCACATTTTTTCTCAGGCATTTTTAAGTGTGCGTAAATTATAACTTCTGACTGATATTATCCCCCGATGGCTGTCCCCCGTGTGGCACTAAAACATGTTTAAATGTTTCCCACCCACAGTGTGACTGCCTCTGGGGGGCCAAGGTCCCTCATGCCACCCAAGGTAGCGCGACCTCCCACGACCTCTGACCTTTGCACCGCTCCCTTCTGTGATGCTGCTCCAGCATCCCAGGAAGCCTGAGAAGGTCCATTCCGCTGGTTCCTTTCCATACTCAGTAGCATTTAATGGTCAGTCCGCACTGGGCCTATTTTGCCGGAGCAGCTTTACATTTTTCCCTTGTTTATCTGTTGCAGTACTTTCAGCTTCTCTCTCTCTCTGTCTCCCTGGCTGTGGTCCTGCAGACCTACATGTCATGGATTATCTCATCACTTCAGTATCAGTTATGCTTTTCAGACGCAGAAAAATTTTAGGTAATTTAGTTTAGGGGTTAAGTTCATTTAATTTAGTTTAATTTTGGGGTTAAGATCATCATGTTGGGATTAGATTTCTATCCAAAGAAATGAATGGAGAATCCCCACAAAGATATGATTACAAACCTGTGTGTGTGTGTGTGTGTGTGTGTGTGTGTGTGTGTGTGTGTGTTCTGCTAATGTAGCTTCCCTGCCTTGGGTCTCTCCTCAGTGCCTTGCTTCATGTTTGTATGCATTTATCTGATTTTTATTTTTTTTTTGTGCAAAAGCAGGGACAGTCTCTGGAGCAATTGGGGCTTGAAGGGCTAAGCTGCTGAGGTAAACTCTACCCCCTCAGTGCCATATCCAGAATTCCTTTGCACTGCACACAGCAAGTACAGGTTGTGTCCATGAAAATCCACCAGGACTCACTGACCCTAGTGTCTACAACTAAACCCCCCACCCCCCCACCCAAAAATGCAAGTGTGAGAAAAGGTCCTTTGAAGCCGATGGGTCTGGGGCTGCCCCACACAGTTAGTCCCTGGCTGGTTTAACCTAAATGGAACCAGTAAAGTACCAGTATGTGGTTCAAACAATCCATGAAAGCAGGCCATTATAATTCCACCCACTTTATTCTAGAAGCCCCGATCTTCCATCAGAATCTCTACAACTCAGGCAACTGGGACCCAGTATACATTAATGTGATAAAACCAGTGCTGGAGCAACACTTCAATACAGACACGCTGCTCACTCCCTCTGGATGAAAAATGGTAGTTATCTCAGAATTGAAGCTATTCCCCCGTACAGTGTATATTTTAAACATAAAGTTTATACATTCCTCTTTACTACCCTACAATGTCAATGTGAAATTTTGATAACTTGAATTATATACCGTGGATAAGATCTTGCGTAGTGTTTCTCTTGTGTTAATGTCCTTTTCACACATCTCCACGCCTCCACTCAGGTGGACACCTTCAGGATCGTGTGGTTTTTCTCTGATTCCTGGCGGGGTGTCAATTTTGTCGACGGACAAGATGTGAGGTCACCCTAGGGCTTCCCTCTCTGGGGATTTCCTAAGTCTTTCTGCAGTCCCAGTTATCGGCTTTACTTTTCCATGTCGGGCAGCATGTGACTCAGTGGGCTGAGCCTCTGTGTCTGTCATCTGAAGGTTACTGGTTTGAGCCTGGCCTTGCTAGAATGGTCACGTGTCTGTGGGGCCCCTAAGCTCCCGGCTCCATGGGCACCACTGCTGAGGGCTGCCCTTTGCTGCTAAACTCACCTATATGTGTGTCATGGGAAGCAAAATGAGAATTTCTCACTGGGATCAATAAAGTAACACATTATTTTATTTGGTTTTTAAGCGCCTAAATCGCTGGTATCATCCATTAAGCGCTTTTAGCTCGTTCCAGCAGTTTCGAGCAGGACCTGATATTGCAACCATGCTATCACAGTTAGCATCATGAAGGACTCTTTTAAGCCCCCCCCCGTAATGGGCAGGGGTCAGGTCAACCTATTTTGGGTCATTTGCCCCAATTGTAGATTCCCCCCCCCCCCACCCAGGGTAGCACAGGGGTAATCAGATCTCAGTACAGCAATAGAAAACAGCAAAACTATTCAGAAACACCCGAATCCAGATTTGTGAGGAGATAACTGACCAGATTGTACAGAGCAAAATTAATGCTCTCTGTCAGACAGCACGTTACACATTTCAGTGACGTTTTAATTTAACACACAGCAGCAAAATTAAGATTTAACTGAAATGCTCCACTAACAATATACAGCTTATTTTGCACATCATCTGGCACTATTCTGCAGTAAAAACCCGGAGTTTAGCTTAACAGCAATTCAGACATTCAGTATTGATGGTATCTGAGCTACTACATTATAAAATCCAGAATAATGAAGAAGTGAAAATAAACAAGCTCCTGTTCCAGAGAAGGACTGACTTTCAGGTCTCTGGTTTTTCATTTGTATGGTTAATATCTCGACCTTTCGGGAAGCCTTAAGTCTGCGGATTCAGCTGAGCCCTTGTGTGTCGTGCCTTGTCCCATTTCCCAGAATGCCGAGCGGCCAGGGAAACGTGCATTACGGCTTGAGATCTTCTGGGTGATTGGCTTTGTGATGCAAACATTGCCAGTCTGCTGTTTCTGAGAATGTTGCCAGAGCTTTTAAATTGACCGTGAAGATTTAACTCTAATCGCTCTGTGTCCTCTTTTTCAGAAAGAAAGTGGCTAATTCTGTCCACAAGACATATACTCCCAAATGTGGCTCGGGTCAACCTGTTTCCAATAGTCTTTGGATATATGGCGACTCTTCGGCTCATTATAAGTTTTAGGCAGCATTTGCCCTCTGACTTGATGAATTGAAGAACATTCTGGACCTGTTTGCAGTTACATCTGGCCTGTAATGAATGTGTGGTGGCAGGAACTGCGAGCACGTAGTCTGGCCCAGTGCCTTTTCCTTAAATATGCCCTGCATCACCACAGAGTCTCCCCTCGTTTCCAAAAACCAAATAAGAACCTTCTTGTGTTGGTGTTTATACATCCAGTTCTTTTTTATTTATGTGGCAGAACCACTGCCTTTCAAGGATTTTTCGGATTTTCCAGGAACAGCAAACAAACAAAGCAAGTGACCAAAAAACCATGGTAAACAGGGAGCCATGAATTTAAGACCCTCTCACTTTCTTCCAACAAAAAGCAAAGGAGTGTGCCCTCATGTCCATGCAAAAGTGTCTATGGGCATTGTTAGTCAAGATCCCCCCTGGAGTTCACCCCCTTGTAGCTATTTACTGACCACCAAAATGCCAGACACTTTGTGGCATGCTCTGTCCTTAGACTTAAACCAGCCAATTAAACAGCAATGCAGACATGGACCTGCTGATGCACCCTTGAAAACTGAAACACATATACATCCTTATTGGTCACCCAGTGCCATGCTGTATCTGCAGCACAACAGCACAAGTTAAGCAATGAGTTCCATCATTTTCTGCATGCAACCAGCCGTTCAGCAACCATGCCACACTAGCGAGCCCTTAATGACCAAAACCTCCACTTAACTCTCCTCAAACTAACAAAAGTGGAAAGCAAACAATTCCTCAACGTCGAATGCTGCGTTCCTGTGCAATGGAACGTATCCCGCTTTGGATGAAAAGGGAAATCGGGACCAAAAGCATGAAGCAAATAAACAATGAAAAATGAGAAATAAACAATGTCAAGCCGCAGAACCTGGGCCCGTGCGGAGGGGGCTGCTAAGTGTTACACTGCTATTCTCGTGGATGGTCTTAGTCCCATAACAGCCTGTGGTCTCAGTCTCCTCTATGTCACCCACCACAGGGAGATCCACCCCGGCATATTGTACCTGTCATTGTCCTGTCATAATGGTACTGGCTATTGGGGGGGCTTGGCCGATGGTGGAGTTGTGGGGTATCTCTTTTTCCAGCGGCATGAATACCTCCTGCTGTCAGGTGACTGCAGGTTGCCTCTCCTATTAGCAGCTGGAGATGATACCAACAGGACACACAGCAAGTGTCACATGACCAGCAGCTACATATGCAAAAAAATGAAAAAGAGGATAGGTGGGGGGAGGGTGGATTTTAGGACCAGATTAAAAGAGTCATTCCTAGCAGGGGTGGGCATACCATAAGGCCAGGGTAGGCAGCCACCTGAGGCCCCCGAAAACTAGGGGCCCCATGAAGACAGAAATTCCAGAAGTTACATTTAAGGATATAACATAATATGATTATTTAAATGACAACAACATGTCTGTTATTTGCAACGGTTTTCGGGATAGACAAAGTTACCCCCCATCCCGGCCGTAATGGACTATTCCACTTTGCGCTACCCAGCTTTCATTTACTGCTGGAGTCCACTGGTTGTTCACTGCCGAGAGAACTGGCACAAAGTAACAATAAAACGAGGCAAAGATACAAGACTAACATTACATCTCCCTTGTCTGATACTGTCTCGCTGGAGTGGTAGACAACTTCTGAACAGACATGTAGAGAACACAACAAACATATGCAAAAATTCAACTAACCTTGACAAAAGAGGGAATTATTAAACTTCTTAAATCAGGCCAATCGATCCAATGGTGCGATACCCCCCTTCCCCCCCATTGGCAAATTTTACTCACAGAATTCCCGCCCCCCACCCTTATCTGTGAGTTTTACTGCTGGCATCCCGCATTTTGATTGATTAATTGTTTTTAATTCCCTCTCGTTTCTCCTTCTGCTTCAAAAATATCTCCAATGGCCCTCTTGGGCCCCCTACCCATGTCAGCCTGGGGCCCCCAGAGAAGTTAGTCCCCCCGCCCCCCCGATTCCTAGTCATTCTAATTGCAATTATAGGGACAATTAAATCTGATGCAAGGGATGAAAAGAGGTGAAGTGTAATATATGAATGAAATTTATATACAGTTTATTACAATTGTATATAACATATATTTCTGCATGTGTAGTGACTGTAACCTGAATGTCACTTACATAGGTAGTGCTACACTTTCTGTTCATGAACGTCTTTGTTTCTCCTCATATGTCTTTTATTACCGCTGTAGTCTGGGGATTATGGTCATACAGTATGTAGCTGGTGTGTTTTTCCCCACTGAAGGGAGAAAAACTCTATTGAGCTGTATGTTCAGGGTGAATTTAGAATGGAAGACTTTATAAGGGACTTTTCTCTGGAGGGTTCATATCTTGCCTTCATTTAGATAAATATGAAGGAATAAGGGAAAATAATGATTGTATACTTTGGACCAAGCTAGACCCACAGAGACTAAGAACTGAATTTAGTGTCTTGGGTAATAAAATGTTCATTGAAGGCTAAATGACCACTGTTTTTATTTTTTTTATTTTTGTAAAGGTTTTTAATGACAAACTCATTACCTTCGCAAACTAAAAGGAATGAAGAACGGAGAAAAGGTTCTGTCAGAAATCCAGAGAACTCTGCCTGCTGTTCTCTGTATTATTATTTATTATCCAACCAATCACATTTTAATTGGTCACCTGACCTTCCTTCGCATAATTCTGGCCGATTTGTCCAAGGTGAAGCTGTTTTTTGACCAGGCTTCGCTCTTTTTTTTTAAAAGAGCAATTACGTCAAATTTCTCACAGTGTATTAATCTATTTTTGTTTTTTACCATTGATGGATCGTCTTTACATCACACCAGTTCTCACAAACATTTCTCATCCTTTAAGCAAATGTCAGGTACTTTGATGCATAGCACTTTTCCTGAAGATAATTGTGTAGGAGTGAGGTGTTTCTGAAGACTGGAGTCAAACTGCAATTCACCAAAATCCCCAATCCATCCCCAACTTGTATTTACGCCTTAATAAATCTCATGCTGCTCTCCAAAACGCTCAGAACCACTATTCTCTACCGTATTATTGTTCAAGTTCAAGTTTATTTATATAGCACATTTATAGACAACCACTTGCTGTCCCAAAGTGCTTTACATATAATAAAAATAGGCCGTAACAAACATATGAAAAATATGATATTAAATAACATATTAAAAATAAGAAGCAAAGAGTAAAAAGAAAACGTCATATTGCAATTAATCAGGATAACTAAACTATCAAATAAATAATAATAAATGTCAAGCACAACTGGAGTTAAAAGCCAGTTCAAATAAATGTGTCTTAAGTAGAGACTTAAAACTTTCAAGGGTCTGAGCAGCTCTGATATGAAATGGAAGAGCGTTCCGTAGTTTAGGGGCAGCGACTGAGAAAGCTGTTGCCTCTGGTCTTTAATCTAGAAGCTGGAACGTCTACAAGCAACTGAGATGTTCCATGCTCTGACTGGAGCATGGTGGTGCAATAACTCAGTCAAGTAATCATGTGCCTTTCCCTGAAGTGATTTAAAAAGAAGTAATAAAGTCTTAAACTGGATCCTGAAAATTACAGGAAGCCAGTGCAAAGAGGCCAGTACAGGAGAGATATGGTCACGCTTTTTCTTTCCAGTCAACAAACGTGCTGCTGCATTTTGGACCATCTACAGACGATGAAGGGACGACTGATCTAGCCCATAATATAATGCATTGCAATAGTCTAACTGGGATGTAATAAATGCATGGATGACTCGCTCAAATTACCTTTGCTAAAGCCCTCAGATGAAAAAAGGAAGTTTTAACTACCAAGCTTATATGTTTGTCCAGTTTAAACACACTGTCAAGAATCACTCCTCAATTTCTGACAGCAAAGCGACTATATGAGGCTAACAGACCAAAAGCACTATCAACCCCATCAAGGAGATCAGTTTTACCAAAAATTATAATCCGTTTCATTTTCATTGAGGCGTAAGAAATTTGATTCCATCCATGATTTAACATCCTTTAGACCAGGGGTCTCCAACTCTGGTCCTGGAGGGCTACTATCCAGTAGGTT
>JAODJU010000041.1:4310078-4322469 GCA_026776725.1 Gnathonemus echidnorhynchus
CCCCCCCCCCCCCCCCCCCCCCCCCCCAGCCACTCAGCTCCCCCCCCTCGCACTGCTTCTCCCCCGTCTGAGTATTGTGCTGTGCAGGAGGCGCCTTCCAGCTTCCCATGAAGCTTTGAAGGTCGATGTCGGGACGGGTCGGGCCGGCGTCGTCGGGGGGGGGGAATGTGGGATGCAGCGGCCAGCAGAGGGACCGGGGGCCACAGGCTGTACTTACATGACTTGGAAGGGGCAGTTGGGCGTATGCAGGAATTTGAGCTCGCGGATGGCCCGTTGCGGGACGGTGCTGACGGTCGAGCGGCACCAGCACCTCTCCACCATTCCGAACGGCTTTGCTGGGGGGAGGAAGTCAAAACAAAAGGGTCAGTGTGACATTTTACACCCCCGTGACCCCCCATTGTGTCAGCCCTAGCAGGGAAAATCCTCCTTTAATCATCAGCCACCTTTCTAACTTTCCTAATACATACTGATGAACCTACTAATTCTAATACATACTGATGAACGTGACTCTAAGGTAAAACTGCCGTTCCCCAGGACTGTAAATCTCTGCTGTCTGATCAGCATCCTCATCACACTCACAACCCTGCCGCATCTTTTACCCTGTTAAATACCTTCTTCGCTCAACATAGTCAGAGGGGGGAAAAAATTCTTGTAAAAGTGAGAGAGCGAAAAGCTTCAGAAACGCTCGTGCACACAACGGCCACCCGTAAGAAAAACACGCTGATGAGAAACAAATGAGATTCTGAGATTTTAGCTCCTTTACAAATTGTGTTGCTTAGATGCTTCATTTCGTAAAAAATACAGCTACATGAAACTAATTAATTGAACTGGCCGCTGTACATGCTGTTATATATATTTGATTAGGTGTTGATTGCCTGCATTTTGTTGTGTGTCGTCAGCGCTATGGCATTTCTGTGCACTGACCCGTATTTTTTAAGTTCGCTGTGTCCACTCTGCGAATGACTGCGTACGTTAATGTAAGTGTAAATAAGTTTCCATGGTAAACAGCAATAAATTGCGATTAAATATGCCTGTTCTGTGTTTAATGACGTAACTGCTTGTTTTCGTTACCCATGCCTTTCCGTAAGAGTTAAAAAGGTGTAAAGTAACCTTTTCTTGGAGTTGAGTATTGTCCTTAACACTCAAACTGCAGAAAACACAAACCTTGGCTTTATAGCAAATCCCTGAACTGTGGTGAAATGCATGTATATTCCCCTAAATCACTATCCTTCTTAAAACTAACGTCTTTAATGATTATTTGCTCCCAGATATTTCTGAAGTAGATTGTTTAATCGTTTCTTCAGCAAGTATAATAAAATGTGGTGGGTGAATCGTATATAAACACCAAACCTAAGATGGTTTAAATATTGGTTTTAAAGTCGAATCGTTTGCGGCACTGAACACTGCGTCTCAGTACATTTGAATCTAGTGTCAATTAGCTACTTAATTGTGGGGCATATAAATTCTCAAAATGCTTCCACTTAGAAACGTACGTTCCTCTTTTAAAAGCGCGAAATGCCTCTTAAACACCAACGAACATTTTCGGCAACAATTGAACGCCATTATGATGTTAATAAAATGACCATTAAGGCGCAACAAAGGATGATTCCAACAGGACATCTACTGCTATTACCACGGGTTTGCTTAATCCGCCAATTAGTGGGTCATTAAAAGAAGGAAAAGGGAGAAGCAAATATACAACATGCCCAGGCAAACATCAAATGCAAGGTCGCGTTGCTCATTTGCTTGATTTTCCAGTTCAGCATTTCCAGAATAATCCATGTGTATGAGTCGGGTATTGAACTTAACTGATAATAATTTGAAGATACATAAAAGCATAGAACAACGATGTTCTTAAGTAACTGAATTAAATTCTGTGCCAAGTAATTGTAGGAATTGTAATTGTAGACTTATGTCAATGTCTTTCCCGTACAACTTCTATATTTAAAGTGGTGTAAAATTATTTTCAAATAACGGGAATTCAAATTAAAAAATTATGAAAACGGCGCTAATTATACAATACACTGTGAACCTGTCGTCCCTAAGTTTACCGATCTTAAAGGAAAATTCTTATTGTAAAACTGCAAGACCACTTAATTCCAGCAAATTAATAAAATCACACTCTAAGCAAGCATCGCATGTTCAAATATTTTCCACTAAGCTAACACCTAAAATGATGCAAAATATAAATGATGCATAATATAGGCTACATAGTTAAATTTTCAGTGAAGGAAATGCAATGTAACGCGCAGAAACTTTACAGAAAGCCACATATTGATCAGGGCGCAAGGAGCGCAAAACGGCCCGGACGAGACGATGCCGAAAGGCAGCAGAAACGCAGCAAACTCACCATGCGATGCGTACAAGGCCACCGCTAGCAGCATCGCCAGCGACAGCACTTTGACATCCATAGTTTGCGACAAACGAGATTTTCCCTCAAGCTTAGACTCCAGGACAAGTGTGACCGGCGAGCGCGACACGGAGCATTAGAGGATCTCCACGGAGGGGGGGCCCTGCGGGGGCGTGGCCTCGGCGTGATTTATCACCGCTGGCAGGACTGACTTCCTCCATTAAAAAGTCCGCCTGGAAAACCGGGCTGCACTATGGCTTTCACTTTTCTTTCGCTCGCATGTACGACACCCGGGCTATTCAAAGAAAGGTGGGACCCCGCGAGTAGTTCAATATGGCTTTATTACACCCGGCTGATTCGTTATTGTTCACCGAGCCAACAGTGTGTCTTATATGTATATAAGGTATAGTCAAGCCTACATGACCTTAAATTGTTAAACATATAGGTCAATGATGCCGGAATTCTTTTCATGACAGACACTTTACCGTGTAATCCACTGCGGTTTTTCAGCATTTAGTCACATAGGGTAAATAGGCTAAAACGAGAGAGAGAGAGAGAGAGAGAGAGAGATGAAAAAGAACCGCAAAAGTAAGTCTCAAATGTTAACAGGTGTTGGAAAATTGACTCTTAGATAAAGACCATTTTTTTCTGTGCTTACTGGTTTCCAGAATAATTACGTTAATCGTAATAGCTTTCCATTAGGTCCTCCAAGGATTTTTTATTGTAAGGGATAATGTCTGCGTGTACAGGACGCAGATGTGTTTTTGTTTTCGCTCTCCCTGAGTGCTGCTGGGTGGACCCTCACCTCCGTCCTACCAAACGCATTATTCACCGTCGATTCACCGTTTGTATGCGGGTGTTTGTACGGTCCAGACTGCCGCCTTACCAAAAGTGGAGATCACTGGGAATCGCCCTCAAAGTCACTTGCACATTTTTTCGTCTTGTCGTCTGGAAATGAGTAGTTTGTCGTGCATGATGGAGGAAACATGAATCATTATAGTGATTATACTGATAGGCCAATTCAGCTGAAGGTAAACCGTTATGTGCACAAAATAAATAAATAAATAACTCTCGCTAAAGCCAATTGTAAAAACACCAATTTCATTTAATATAATTTTGGATCTCAGTTCGAGATATCTGTTTAAAAACGCAACATATTTGGAAGGTTCTTTCACACACATTTAATTTCATGAAACAGTCATAATATAGCCTAAAGATGATTTTGTAGGTAATGTACAGTCAGAAAAAAGGGTACCAATTTGTACCTTTGCTTGTCACTGGGGCTGTACCCTCAAGGGTTGTGGAACATTAGCTGTGGATATTTGTACCTTTTAAGGTACAGAAATTGATTAGGCTATGAGCGACATTTTTGTACCATTGGGGTACATTAATGCTGTTTGTTTTCGTACCTTAAATTAGACTAAAAGGTGCATTTACCTACAGTTAGGTCACAACTGGCAGACCCTTGAGGGTACAGCCTCAGTGAGAAGCAAAATAGGTACAAAATGGTACTCTTTTTTCTGACAGTGTATAGCTAGTACGATTAAAAGTCAACGATAGCTAAAAGATGCTCTTGTTTTATAATTTTCTTTGGTTTACTGTCATTCTTTTTGGTGAGATACGTACATAACGCTGACACTGTCACCGCCCCCACCCCAGAACGGTCATGGGGATCCGGGATGATAACACGGTGGTGACAGACCCCCGATTTTCGGTTGCCGTCGACAAAGTGGAGCTGGGGAAATTCACACCCCGCCCGGGCTGGTGCAGGCTGCACGGGGGCCGCTTCGGCGTGTAGCGTTTGATCATGCGGGGCAAAGAGGCGCTTTTATGGCCCAAGTCGCACGGCGCCTGATTGAGTTTCACCAAATAAGCATCTCGCTGAAACTGCACTGGTTTTACCACGAAATACACGACTTCAGGCTTGTACCAATTTCCTCAGTGTGCTGTCACCGGCAAAGGCTCCCCGTTATTTTTGCTGTCTGATTAAAACGTATATGTTCTGTTTTCTCACACATGAAGGAAATAAGATCTCTCGTTGCCTTGCGATAAAGCAAACACCTTGTCATCGACTCGGACTGAGACGCATTTGAAACCGAGGAAAAAGTCGCTGGTTTTGCCAAGAAACCAGAAAGGCGGTTAGTCAAAGTCATATTACAAATAGCACGATCTGTGTATTCATGACAAATATATACACTTTTATTTTTGATTAAAAAAATGTAAAGTCACTCAGCATCACAGGGTAACATCAACAAGCAATCCCTACGTTTATCAAACAAAACGCTTATTCTACATTTTACTCTAATTTGTCCTTCGCCAGCGGTTAAAGAAAAAAATTCCCGGTCTCTCCGATGGCAAAATGTTTGCGAAGTCTGGTTTATTTTATACTGAGTCTAAATGGGATTCCTTAGTCGGGTGTAAGGTTGCTACACAAATAAACATTAGCGCAAGAAGTCAGAAATAAAAAAATACATAAACTTGTAAATGTCAGGACAGCGTAACTGAAATACCCAGGGCAGACTGCAGCAAACCAACAGCTGGTAAAATGCGCACTTAAAAAATAATAGCATGCTATAGATATGAAGCAGAAGTGCCTTTAAAAGCTGGATTAGATGTAACAGGGAGCTGCCGGTGGTATCAGATAAAAAGCCTTGGATGTTGTCACTCTGGATCACCCCCGCGAGACATTAGCAGGCTAGTGGTGGGCTAGTCCGGGCTTCTCCAAACAGACGGCCCAGCAAAGGGAAGTCGACTTTCTTATCAGATCACACTTGTGTCTGTTCTTCAATCGGCTTTCCTCCACACCAGTAGAGTAGGATGGTACTTGAAACCCTCCCCCCACCAGGGGCAAAGATCTGGTCCTGGTTTCTGGAGGGGGGTAACCAGACCGTTACTTCCAGTGTGTCCCACAGCTGACAGCCCCTCTGTGTGAAGAAGGACCTGATTTGTCATAACGCTGTTGTTGCGTATCGTTCTGTCGATGAAGTTCAGGTGATGTTGGTTACATGCCATTTTATGGGCTTCGATCAAACGACCTTCTGGTCAGACCCTTCTGTTCAGCATCCACATCACCTGCTGACCCCTTGTTCTTCTGGACAGTGTAGCGGGTTTATCCCTTAGGTCTTCCAGCCTCCTGTGCTCCTGGATCTGACCTGGGCTCTGATCGCAGAACATTCTGGCAGGTTCTCACCTTATTGCATTTACCCCATTGACCGTCCACATGTTCCCCATTCATGCAGAGAGATATTTAACCATGACGCCCAGATTTACGTCAAGGTTACAGGAGAGATCATTGTAAGTTCGGAGCCTGCAGCCAAACTCCAACCTTCCCATCAACCATTAGTTTGCACTGGTTCCCAATAAACAGCATCACAGGTAATGCAATGTCATTGTTTGAGTAAGTGAACTGCCAAGCCTTAAAAACCAGGCACCTTATTTGTAAAAATATGCAGTGTTTTTAGTAATAAACCACATTTGAGAACTTGCACTAGTCACAGTTTCAGTCAGTTGTGTCCAGGATGAAGTGCTCGTTGAATTGGAGGAGCTAATTAAAGGGTCTGCACCAGTGCAAAGCTTCAGCCCTCGACCCGTGCAGCGCTGAGCTCCCGATTGTGTCAATTGCTGCATCGCCGTTGAGTGAATTACCCGCCTCATAATTGGAATTCCCCCGGGACAGCCCCGCACCCCTTCGACAAACCCCTGTGTTCTCCAGAGCCAAAAAAGGGGTCCCCGAGTATGGAGAGAACAGACGGAAAGGTCGGCTCTGTGCTCTCTTTTTTTCCGTGGCACTGGGGGCAGAGTGAAAGGACACCCACTGGAAAAAGAAAACAGAGCAAACGCCTCGTCGAGTGTGTTGGGGGCCTCGCGGTCTGTTTATCGAGAGCATAGTTTGGGGCATCGGGGGTCGCCATGGTCTCCTCGATTTAAAGGCGCAGGACGCGTTCTGCATTGCGGACACTTTCAAAGGAGTTCAAGTGTAGGGTCAGGAATGGGACCAGGGGGGCGCACCGGTCCAGTGAATAGGGTGGGGGGTGGCCTGGGTTATTTAGGATGGGAACAGCCCAAAGTATAACCCAAAAACAGCAGAAACTTTTGTAGTGCAGGTGTCCCAGTAAAGGAACAAGGTGCATCACCCAGCAATGGCTTCAGGAGAGAGTGGAGTTTGGCCGTAGATGATCGGTAACTGACCACACCCTCCGATCACTTGAAAGATGCATGTTTAGTGCACATACAACATGGGCTGTGGATTTCCCTGTTGGGACTCAGCACTGGTTTATATTTCACCTCTGGCAGTCGACGTCATGGCAACCAGATCTCTCCTGGGATGGAGCTGCCTTTGGCCGTGTTATTGGTGGTCGGCAGCCCACTTGGAGGACGATGACGGGTGTCGGAACATGGCGGGGGACGGAGTCCGGCTCCTAGTGACTCACCCCAAAAGCGAGCCGGGTCGGTGACACTGGCATGGCGAGTCACATGTGGAGAACCAGAGCAGACACATCAGACCGTGACTAATAAAACGGCCTTTCATGTGCTGCTCGTACCCCGCGGTCGTTCCTTTCCGCTTAATCACCAGCGCTCCCATGAGGCCCCGAGATTAAAGCGTAATGACTTCTAGTTAAGTGCCGCGGAATTGTTTCGTAGCGTAGAGCCTTACGGTACGCAGCTGGCCGGTATCTCCCCCTCACTGGTGCAAGAAGGACCCAGATCGGCAACCTCCATGCTATCACCCTGTGGTTGCTAACGGCGAGGCTACGTGCCACCATGAGAGGACGGGCACGGATGGTGTGTCACATGCGGCTGGGCGCTGGGGTGTCACAAGCGGGGACAGGAGCTCTGCGTCACAGACATCCCATCTGAATCCCCCCCCCCCCAAATGTACTTAAAATTTTACCGTACGTTACATATCATTTAGTAAACGAACATTTAGTACATATACTAAACTATGGCACCGTATACATATGCCAGCAGATTAGCTAAATTACAGTGTCTGACTCACCGTGCCGTAAGAATAGCGGCTCGCTTAACCCCTTGTAAGCTGCTGCGGATCAGCCGTGCTCATCCTTCGTTTGGGATGGGCCGGAAATGCAGGCGGAGTCAGGAGCCATAGTGACTGTCGGCAAGCGTAGGAATGGCTCCCCCCACAGGCCGTCAAAAGAAAGCATCAGATTAAGGGCGTAAAAGCCAGCTGCCTTCTATCCCGTCCAGCAGGAAAAGTTAAGCTGTATGTCTTTAACGTGAGGGCATTAAAGCGTGCCGCTCTCGGAGCGCTGACTCGCCGTCGGATTTCCCCGCTAAGCGTCGCTTTGATTCGCTGAGATAAAGCTGCCATGATTAGAGCGAAACGCAGCGAAGTCGGAGTTGCATAATGCCGATTTACCAGCTGCTAAATGGGTCACGCTTTTCCCTGTCTAATTCTAAAGGTTAATCAATGGCCATTTCCTTAAAGGAGTTTATTTTGGCTCGGTGCTGAGCTCCAGCCGCAGGCCTGTAATCTTTCATCGCTCGCAGAACCTCGCGGATGGAGTCCATGGTGAAAACGAACAAACATTTGGCCCTTTCATTTTCACAAAAGGCATAAACAGGCCGTCATTCTGCGATATTGCGGGCCAGCGGAACCCTAACAGCTTAACCCGCTCATCATACAGACAAGGGCGCCATGGTAACCAGTGCCCAGGGTTCGACCTGTACTGTTTAGATGGTGCCCCGGATTTAACCGTGACCATATTGTGGGACACCAAGAGGCAAAACCAGATCCTTGAAGGTGAGGAATTCAGTCTCTGCCAAACAAAAGATTTTTTCGTCGCCGCAGGTTCTATCCGTCTTGCTTAATCTGTCTGCGGGAGTTTTAACCCAAAGAGCCTCGTGCTTAAATGCTTACAGGCAGCTCGTTCAGCTCCAAAGGCGCCTAACAGCTTTCATGACACCACCCGGCGTTTTCGACGGCTGATTTCCTCCAGAACTCCCAAAGCGTGGCAGTCCAGTCCCTGCAAACTGGCCGTCTCCCGCCAGGGATTACTCACCGTTCACAATGTAATATTTTTCAAAAATGCCTCCCAGATGTGGGCCAATTAATAAATATTTCACCCAATCATGCAACCAGACACATCAAAAGGCAGCGTAAAAAGACCACTGGAGGTGCAGATCCTCAAAATGTATGTTTTTCTTCTTAAATACCGAGAGAGACAAGCTTTGCTGGATTCAGAAACTGTACAAATCGGTTGATCCTGAGCTCCAGAACCAGAGACTCATTTTCTTGTTGCGAACAATAAACGCCTTGAAGTAGAATAAGACCCCATCGCCCCCCCTGTAGATGGCATTCTGGGGCCCCTCATCATCACCCCCCACATTCCGCACCCCACCCCCAATGGTTGTAATCTGAAATACACACACATCACCCACCTAACGAATGGCCGTGTCCTGTTAAGTGATCACTGATACATAGCATCCATCTGAATGGACAACAGGGCAATGGCGAAAGCAGGACAAAGGACACCCCCCCATCTTTGGGGGGGGGAGGTGTTGCTTTTCAGGAAAAGCATGGACGTGTAAGCAACCTGGGCTTTCATCAGCTGCAAGGAAGAAGTGCAGGAATGAGTCCCCTGTGCAGTGCGAATAGGAAGAAGAATAAAGTAAGAAGCCCCCCCCCTTCACATGCTTGGAGTGGTACGTCTCATTTGATCTACACTAAACACGCGAAATCCCATTGGACACAGCAGCTGAGCCTGGGTTTGGCGTCCGGGTGACCACACGCATTGCTGGGGGAGCCGCTGGCTCCACGGGGCTCATTGAGCGGCCAAGCTGGACCCAGTTCCCTCTCAGGGCCCCGAGGCTGGACAGAGCGACACATGGTTAGGGTCCGCGAGCAGGTCGACTCCGAAAGGCCCCGCAGTGAATGTGGCCAAAAACGTCACACAGGAACCTCGCCATCCGTCGCCCCCACAACGGCCACGATCCCCTCGCATCCTCGACGTCCCCCAGCGGGATTCAGAATTCTTCCTCTTGTTTCTTTTCGCCCGATTCACCGTCTTTTCATCTGCCAGTGATGCTGGGATGTCATAGACGGTGTCACCGGTTCACGGTAAAAGCCTAACTGTCCCGAACGCAGCCCCCGGCCCGACTCTGGCAGATCAAATGGCCCAGGGGAGTCCACGGGCCCGCAGCACGCGTGAAAAGCCCCACGGAGACAATGGCGGGGTGGCGGGCCGGGGGGGGGGGCGATGCTGGCTTGCCGAAGTCCTCCTGTTGTCATGTGGGAGAGCGGTGGAGAATAGCTGCTCGTTAGGCTTTGTTACAGGCGGGAGTCTGGCGCTATTTCAACAAGGGCACCAATTCACGCCTCAGAAAGCCTCCATTGGCGTGTCCTTTCCGTACAGGCCGTCCATTCTCTAGACAAACTCCTTCCATCCACGTCGTCGTTCAGGGGTCTGATTTTACCCCCCCCTCCCCCATTTTACACAGCTGTCTGTTTACTCTGGAATTTGAATGAGGTTCTTCTTTTTAGGGATTGAATTCGATCGGGGCCTGGGTCGTCACGCTGGCCTCCTTTCAGCGCCGCGGAACATCTGCCCTCTTTCAGGAATCACTTGAAGATACATGTAAATGATTATACATCCAAGGAATTTCCCGGCCCAGGTCAGACTCTCCTCTGAAGAGGATGAGAGGAACATTTTAACCAGAGACTCCGTTCTTTAACCGCTAACAGCAATCGTTTGAGGGAATGTTTGCAAGAGACTGTCATTTTGCTGTTTCCTAACATACTAAAGAGATCTTTATCACTTATTTTTCCAGAGAAAAAAATATATAATGTTTCAGTTTAGGTTCTCCTACCGTACTTTAGTAATCAGGTTCTCCTGTGTAAAGGTGAGAACATAAGCTAATTCTCTGCTAAGCTGAGGTAAATCCGGAAGTCTCTTTCCACAGGCGTTCTCTAAGAGCTAAAAAAACCACGTTCATGTTTTATGTAGCAATTTATCTCAGCATCATGTTGACGATGCTCAGGATAGTATCTCCATGACCCAAAGAGAACATTTCTGAAAACTGGATGTAGGGAGCATGAACTCTGCTATTCCAGGAATGTTCTCACAACCAGAAACACAGAAGCTGGGAAGTGTCTCTGCTGTTTGGACCGTTTCAGGGTTTATGGCACTTTGCCTGCTGAAGATGTTACATGAAATGAAATTTTGACCCCCCCCCCCCCCTCACCATCCCTCCTGATTCTCATCCCACTACCAAATCGGCTATAAACAGCGTTAAAAACTATTTTCCATTCCGGTATGTCTAAACATCATGCTAATTTCCAGTAGTCCCAAGTGTGTGCAGATATGTTGGCCTTAAATAGCTTGACCTTGGCAATGCCCAATGCCTGAGATGTTTCCATGACATGGTTCCTCTGGCAAAAGTCAATCCTCAAAGGAGAGGAGCACCCCTTTTCCAATTTTTGTTTCCCTTCTCAAGTCCAATATCAATTTTTTTTTACTTCAGAAGATCCCCATCTCATGGTTGTGAGACCCTGGAGAAGGTGAGCTGACTCGTCCATATATGGACATCTTGCATTGGCAGCTTTGCATGTTATTTTACCCAGAAGCCACTGCTGCTGTTCCATCAGGACAGTCAGGTGTCATCTTAAATCCCTTCCCCATCTGATGAGGATCCACTGGAACATGAACCAACAGCCTTCTGGTTGAACTTCCGTAAGCGCCGTCCTGCTTGAAACCCCTTGTTTGTTTGGTATCAATTGTTTGTAGGTGAGAAAACAAAACAGTGGAGGAGTCGGGTTGCCATCTGGTGACAACAGACGTCATCACCTCGGAAGGCAAGGGCAGAGGTGAGGTTCCAACCTCTGAACCGTGTCTGGAAGAAGCTGGTAAGAAGCCAGCCGAGGTAAATCCCCCAAACCCTCACCACTGAAGTGTCAGCACCCAAAAGGCAGTAAAACATCACTCCAAAATCCGCTCTCCGCTCGGATATGTGTGAAGCTCCTGGAAAGCCAGCTGGAAATCATTCTAAATTAACCCAACGGCTTACGGTCTGACGGGCTGCCTCTTAAAGCGACGACACGGCAGGTGTGAAGCATTTCCTGCATCTCAGGAGAGCCGGGCTGCGACCCCAAATGACCCTTATTAGGCACCAATTTCATGGACGGGCCGCCAGATTACCAGTCCGGGGGACTCACTGTGCATCCAGAACCTGAGAGCAATAAAACAGAACAATGACTCAGAAATATTCCCATGAGGCTCTTAACCGTTAACCAAACCGTTTGGTATGACAAGGGTGTCGAAAGGGCGTCAAAGTCACAGACGATCATCTGCACACCAGACCCTTGCCAAACTGGTCCATAAGTACCAGACTTATTAGCTCTGTCCTTTTCAGGAGTGATTCTAGGATTGTTTTTAACTTGGGGGGGGCACAAGAGCAGCCATAATTCATACCAACAGGCTAACATTATCATTAGCCAATGATATGTTTTGAATTAGTGAGTGACAGCGAAGGGTCACTCTGCAGACCAATCAGCATTCAGCTTGGCCCAGAGCCCCAGTGGCCCCGCCCCTGTATACATCCCATGGCCAAGTGCTAATTAACTATGATCATCCATCTGTCCTGTACTGGGACACAGTGGCCTACAAACGCTTCGGAGAACGTGGGAACCAGCATGGATATTTTGTCCATTAACTGTCCAGCAGTGACCCGTTCAAACAAGTCTGACAGCGTCATTCTTCAACGTCCCTCATTCAGACACAGGGTCGGGGTTAAATACGTGTAATTAACACTTCACGGCTTTTCCACCTACAGGACGACCGAAATGTAAGCTCCCCCCCCCACCCGGCTGGAGTCCGACCGCACTGATAAACTTGATAAATGACTGATAAATACTGCAGCGTGGTTCAGAAACAGCAGCTGATGCTTAACGCCAAACTCCCGCTGCCTCTTAAACCAAAGCGTTGGCATCGCCGGTGCACAGAGGAGCGTCCTGTGTGACATATGGAAAGCAGATCACCCCAATCACTCCTACATTAGCGGAGAGGGGAGACAAAGCCCCCCCCC
>JAODJU010000041.1:4326024-4338098 GCA_026776725.1 Gnathonemus echidnorhynchus
AAAAGAGGGGTCTGCTTGTTAGGCTTTGAAAGGGGAAAAGAGAAAGAGGGGGGAGAACTCCTCTCGAGGTGCGGGGTGGGGGGGGGCTTCCCCAAAGGGGGCCAGAATTCTTTTAACCCCTGACTTCCGGAACAAAAGCTGAGTTTATCCGTGCAAGGCAGTGCGTTCCCTTCCGCAGCTCCGGGTAAGAATTTAAAATGAGAGACTTCGTTCATTCGACGCCGTTTCCTTCCCTGTTACTTCACTCACACGGACAGTTTTTTAGCAGCAATTATCTGGCAGCCAGTGACGGCTGGCCACTCGTGTGCGGTTTCCAGAAGACGATACAGCGTCTCCAGCCGCCGCCAGGCCCTGAACATCTGCCCGTCTCTCTATCCATCTTTGTTAAAAATCCCAGGTGGAAAACAGGCAGGAGGGTCAAAAGGAGAAGCGGACTTTCTGTTCAGGCAGCCTTCTGTCCATCATCCCGTCGATTCAACTTCTGAGGCAGGATAACGAGGCCGAAAAAGCAGCGGCTCGGTCCGTACAATGTGCATCGGGGGTGGGGGGGGTCACGTCACGAACATCTGCCGTTATGATCACGCGGTGGATTAACACCGAAAGCCTTGTTATGCGGGCTGCCAACGTGAATTTATTTATCCAACATGGTATCTCAATTTAACCTATTTCGGCAACTTTAGAGTTATTTAAAGGCACTCAGGTTTTCATACCTGGACACCCGTTTAAGTTAATTCCTTAATCACTGCGCCACCTTCTGGTGGTCAGCATACAATTGCATAACTTGTGCCTGCTGCTGGTGGACCTCCCCTGTCTCACCACTCTGGACAGAGGCACCTAACTAAAAACTTGTGACAGAGACAGTCTGGGGACAGTCTAAGAACGCCCCCCCCCCATCCCAGTCCATGAAAAGGCCACGTTACCAGGCTGTTTTCTGTACGTGGGGCAGCTGCCTGAGACAGCACCCCGATCCCTGCTCTCTGCGGGGGGCGCGTGCAGGTTTCCTTACAGATGTGACCCCCCCTGACCTTTACAACAATAATAGTGTGTCTGCATCATGTCAACCCCCCCTCCCCTTTGGTGTTATACTATCATGCAGGAATATTTCATTTGCTTACAAGGAAAAATGCGATTGGACTGTTTAGCTGTAACTGCTAATAAATGCAGCCGTTAGCAAAGCCGTGCAGCTGGAAGTCAGTGGCTTTCGCAGGGTAGAGCGGGCGCCGCGCCAGTGCCCGTCACTCAGCACCCCAGCACTGCGTAAGCGCAGTGTGAGTGTTTTTGTTTCTCGTCTCTGACCATTTGTCCACACTGCAGAAGCCACCCACGTGAAGTCAGGGTGGGGTCTGAGGTGGTCCCCGGCCGGTGAGGGACCTGTCGAGGGTCCCAATCAGGCAGCTTTGGGGGTACATTTCAGTTTAACGTTTGGAGAAGAATCTCATCTCAATTCCCGTACCTCGAGACGGAATCCAGGTTCTTCAGGAGGGATTCCAGATAAACAAAACATTGAACAAAAGATCTCCTTCCAAAATCCGAAAGCCCCCCCTTTCCCTCCCCGCTCTATTGACAGAGAACCTGGCACACGATCGAGATATGAAACGTATATTCCCTCTGGGCCACCTCTGTCGTATTTACGCAGCTGGCCGGCGGATCGCGGAGGCCGCTTCGAGTATTTAGACGGTTAAACGTCGCTTATTTAAAACCTGTTAACATATTTAATGTTTTGATAGGGACAGAGCAGCGGACCTGCACCGAGGTTTGCAGCGATCGGCCGGTCTAATGTTTATTTTCTGTAGAGCTTGCTGTTCTTAATCGCCATTAAATAAAACAATGCTAAAATCATAGTGCTCTCTGCCAGACGCACGTGTGCACCGCAAAAATAACAAACAGGACTACAAAGGTTAGTAATCAATGCTAAGGGGGGTGTTTGAGGAAATCCATTAACTCTTCCCCCTGCTCTGGTAGAAGTCAGATACACACTTATTTTGGTTGGCTTTGAACATGCAAGCATGTGTGTGTGCGTGAGGGTTTATGCGTGTAAGGCGGCCATTTGCAGATGGCTTTGCCAGGGTCACTGCTGGCCCCCGGATCCGGCGTGGCCCCCACTGCTACACGCTGCCCAGCATCTGCAGCGTAAATCACTGCGGCGGGGGCAGGAACAGCACTGGTGTCTCTGGACTGGACTGTCCCCCTCCCCAAGTGACGCGTGGAGCAACCATGTTTATATAACCATATATTACTGCCGTGTTACCAAATGCGAGACTCCCCAGGCAGAATTCAGAGAGGGTGGGGGTTACCCCTGAGGTTTATGAATCAAAGTCACTGCGGTTCGATGTCATTTCCTGTAAACAAACATGACGGTAAAGAGGACTAGGGTCAGACTCCATCTTTCATTTAAGAATCAGAATCAGCTCACAGCACATTAAATCAAATAAATAGCTTGTGTTGTAAAATACCAGCCAGGCAGTGGCCTGACTGCGCTGAGGCACCATGAGGCTGGGGTGCGGTTCAGTGGGTGAGGCCGCTGTATATGTGATCAGAGGGTTGTTGGTTTAAGTCCCAGTGTTGGCAGAGTGATTTCACCACATGTTCTTTGGCATATAAGGAAAGATATCTGTAATGTGTTAATGGTGAGGAATGGTCGGGCTGACCAGTGGTGAGGGGAGGGGGAATGAAGAGCAATGATTATAATGTAACCATCATGGTGGAGAGGCGCGGGTGCCCGGAGGGGTGAGCTTCACAGGAATTCAGGGTCAAAATCCGCAGGATTAGCACAGGGTTTACAAATCGGGACCCCCAAAGCGTAGTGTCAAGAAGAGAGCCCCCCCCCCCCCCTCCAATAAACCTCAGGGATCTCCCTGCAAGTGGGATTACCCTTTAAACTTTAAAGTGGTCAGAGATGCTTGGAGGAAGAGGGCCCCCCCCCCCCCCCCCAGTTTGAAGGTGCAAAGACAGCTCAGCCTGACAGTTTCACCACGCAGAAACAAGAGGGGCTTATAGCAGCCCTGAATACCCCCCCCTCCCTTTGTCTGATGGGGCCTGTTGACCACTAGTGAAGCAGAACAAGCCACACCAGCACTCGACAAACCCTGGGAGATTAAACGTTTGCCAGTCTGTCCCCGAAATTTTCACAGTCAAACATCATCATTCCTGAAACGTCAGGGCTATTTCGCGTTACTATCTTTAAAAGGCTATTTTAACAATCAGGGCCATCTGAGGTAGAGGCTCCAGGGAAATTAACGGCAGCGGCATTAATCACTGTCCTCGGGGTAATGAGTCGTCAAACGTCAACAGTCCGTGACAATGGGTTGCAGGGACCCGTATCGAATGCCGCAGAATTGCATTTTTCGCTCCTCTAACACGGGTGATAAATTCCGACGATGAACCCCAGGCGTGCCGGCCGTTTTCACCTCGGCAGATGGGTTTGCGTTGCCGGGACGACGTCCGCTCACCTTTCGACACGCCTTGTGTATATTTATGTAGATAAAATCGGCATTAAACCGAGTCGCGCTCGCCGCAGTGGGAGAGTGCAGCCGCACCAGTCAGGCCATAACTCCACATTAGCAGGGCCCTTGGATTAACCCGCTGCCCCCCCCCGTCCACCAGCCAAAATAGGCCGTTCCATGCATGTCGCCCCTCTGAGTAAATTCTCAGTGTTTTGTCAGTGGTGCCCCATTTTTATTGGGGTGGCAGAAAACAATGATTTATCAGAACCTCAGCCAATTTTTCTTCTAATTACTCTGAAAGGAAGCAATCACAGAGAAGACTGCATACGACCCCATCCTGTGTATATAAAAAAAAAAAATTCACCCCGATTTTTTTTAAGGCTCAGTGGACCTTAGGAGTCCTGGTGACTAACAGACCAAGAGCTTTGGCCTTTGTGTGGAAGATCTGCTGTCCTGCAGCAAGTCAACTCAAGCCCTACAGGAAATAACTAGTCAAATTGAATACAGCCAGTTCTCCACTAATGTGCGTAATCCAGTCCACAAAGCCTTATATAAGCCAAATTTTATGCAAGTCAGAATTACCTCCCCCCCCATACCATTCAAAAGGCCTTTTAGCAAAAAACATATACCCCAAGAATATGAAAAGATAATGTATTAATATACTGTCATAAAAAAGGGTACAGTGCTGGTATAGTTTTGTTTCCCAACGTACAAACATTAATGTACCTCAATGGTGCAGAAATCCAGTTCATTTCTGTACCTTAAAAGGTACACTTACCTATCGCTAGTGTACAATTCGCAGACCCGCGAGGATACCGCCCCAATGATAAGTAATTGTACCCTTAAAGGTACAAACTGGTACTTTGTTTCCAAAGGTGTACTGTATTCACTGTAAACTGACTTACAGGCATATGTTGCCATTTTGCGTTAACTCTGTGAACGTTTCGCGTAAGACCAGATTTACGTAATTACGTAAATTTACGAGTTGTTCATCATTCAGGTTCCTTTGAAGGCGGCTTGTAAACTGCGGACACTTTCATCGGCAAGGATCCCCCCAGTACCAGGCGTAGCATGGCGACCGTGACGGAAATCCAAAACTGAAACGCTTGTGCTAGCGGTGGATGGCGGGGTCGCGATGGCGGCGCAGCACCTGGTGGGGGCAGCACTCTCCACTCCCAGCAGCAGGAAGCCAGCTGAGCTGCGGCTTTTAATCGGCTTATTAAAGACACGTGAACAGCTAAGCCCCCGAATCTCCGTGGACCAACCTGTTAACAAATAACGGAATTATGCAGAACCCAGCCTGAGGGCGGTAACAGCCACCTTGGCCGTGGGGGGAGAGAAGATGTTGAAATATAAGCTGCCAGAAAAACAATAACAATTAATACTTTATTGACCCCCGTGGGGAAATTCTCTTCATGCCTCCCCCTACTTGCTCGCTGTAGGTGAGAGCAAGCTGGCCGTGAAGGGCAGCCACCCATAGCAGCACCCAGGGAGCTGGGGGTTAAGGACCTTTCTCAAGGACCCGCAGACGGGGCTCAAACCGGCAAACTTCTGATCAGAAACACGGAGGCTCAGCCCATGGAGCCAGACACTCAGATTTGTTCCGCAACATACAAGCAACATTAATGTACCCCAAATGACACAAAAATGTTCCTCAGAGTCTATTTCTGTACCTTAAGAGGTGAACTTACCTACAACTAGGATACAATTGGGGGACCCTTGAGGGTACAGACCCTGAGGGCAGCATGCGGCTCACTGGGCTAAGCTTCTGTGTTTATGACCAGAAGGTCACTGGCTCAAGCCTGACCTTGGCACATCTGTGGGTCCTTGAGCAAGACCCATAACCCCCAGCTCCCTGGGTGCTGCTATGGGTGGCTGCCCTTCATGACCAGCTTGCTCACACCTACAGAGAACAAGTTGGGGAAGGTGTAAAGAAAATTTCCCCATGGGGATCAATAAAGTATCAGTTATTATTATTTACCTACAGCTAGGGTTTCCTAGCTACTGTGAGGGTACGTGTGTGAGTGACGAGTAATTGTACCCTCAAAGGCACAAATTGGTACTTTTTTCTGGACAGCGTAGATCTACAGCAACCCACATGGTTCACTCTAAAAATCTTTATAAATACATTTGATAATAGCTCTCCTGTGTAGCCTCTCTCTGAAAGCAGGAGAGGAGGACACTATTAATGCTGACTGTCACTGCCACTCTCTGTCCCCGTCTAGGAGCCTCATAGAACACAGTAACAAGAACCTAAAAGCCACCGTGGACTCCGTCTTGTTCTCGCCAAATGCTGGCATGAAATGTCGGAGCGGTTCGGTTTGGTCTTAGAGGAACATGGCGCTCCGCAAGCAAGAACATCTCGCAAGTCCATCTGGGGAAAAGCTGCCAGTTGGTGTTTCGGGTTTCTTAATGGCGCCTAAGTAGGTATCTCACGGCTTGACGTACAATTAACAAACCGCGTTAAAATAAACACGCATCTGCAGACAATTTTTTAAAACCATTTGCTGAAAACCTGTCACCCTGGCTGACAAAGGTAATCAATCGCTTGCCCTTTTCCTGTTCTGTAAAGTGCCCATTTCGGTTTGGCCACATGAGGGCAGTGTGTGGCTCAGTGGGTTAGGCAGCTATATCAACTATCAGAAGGTCATTGGTTTGAATCCCAGGAGTAACACAATTATTTCATCATGGGGCCAAGGACCTTAATTTTCAATTGCTCCAGTAACTGTCTGACCCTACTTTACATTAATGAAATGTAAATGTCCCATACTGGAGTATTTCACACAGTCTTAGTTTCATACTGGTTTAACTGGGGCGAGATGAGTTGGCCTTGCTATTGGGATAAATCCTTCCCCTATAACCAGTAACTGTTCAGTTTTGTTCAGATAAAACATTCCGGAATTTCAGGAAACTCATCGAGCAAAGGGCCACATGCATAAACATACTGTAGAATGCGTCAAATATGCTGCAAATATGCGTCAAATATGCTGCATGTATAATATTCACTGTGGTAAACTGTCCAGGGAGTCAGGGAGTATAAAAAAGAAACAAACATATGGAAAATATCTCACGTCGCCATAAATCATTTTATCGCCTGGTCATACATGAGAAACCTGCTGTTACATCACAGAACACACACCCACTTACAACTCTGTCAGAATGTGTCATAATTTGCTGGTAATTAATATGTAACACAAAGCTGTTGTCTTTTGTCAAGCATGTCTAGATTCATGTAATATTCATTCGCTCGTGTACATGTTACACTTCTGCATCAGTACAATTGCCTGCATCATTAATCATTTTTATAATTCACCATGATCTGCTCTGCTTGGTTGGTCATTTCAAAGCTTCATTATCAGACGGGCTTTGGTCTTCCTGTGCTGCAGCTGATCTGAGCGTGTGACTTTGTCCCCACAGCACTCTGAAGACTAAGACTAAAAACACCCAGACGCTAGAGGCTGATTCGAGGGGATCACTCGGGTCTCTGTAGACCTGTAAAAGCAGTCTGTTTCATTTAATTCAGAAGCAAAAACAGTGGGAAATTTAGAAAGTCATCACGGTTCCCCCAAAATGTTTGTCCTCGTGGTTCATGCCAAATACGATCCCTAAGCTTTGAACACTACTGCCTTTCTAGTTAATTCCAGAGTTCGTTTGTAACTGAGAAGGAGCCCCGATTATTGAAGTAATGATGCCTCTCTGGCTTGGGTATGAAAACAATACCTTAAAACAACACTGGAACGATATTTGGACAGAGGTCAGGGGTGAGAGTTTGTTTTCAGTTTGTCTGCGGAAGCCAAACGAGGCTCATCCGTGTACCTCGAACGAAAGCGGGGGCGGAGTGCCATAAGGCAATCTGTCAGTCGAAGAATCCGGGAGCTAATTCTGCGCTCGTCTCCGGTGTTCCTGAACGAGACGCCCCCGGACTAGTGTTACAAAACCCAGGCAGAAAGTTCTGTCCACGTGTGGGAGTTTGACTTATCTTAATCTTGCCACTGAAGAGGGAAAACATCATTTGGCGGTGGGCGTGTGCTAGCAAACGGCTAACAAACGTTCGCTGATGGCGTGGGATCGAGCTGTGTTATGAGAGCAAGCTGAGAATTACCATTTACCGTCTATTAATCAGCCATTGAAGCCTTCTGTTGAAAAATAGTTTGTCAGGCAAGTGAGAAGATACACTGCATGGTTGAGGCTCTTACACTCAGGGCCTTTCCTTAATAACCATTAGCTTACAAGCTATTGATGAAATGCATTCCGGTTTGGAAACCAACTCCAACATTCGTGCTGCATTAGCCAGTAAGCCACACCAACCCATTAATGCATAATAAGCACCAGATGGCAGCTAATATGAATTCCGCCAAAGGAAAATCAGTGAGCTTTTTGGACAACTGATCTACATCACGATCAAGAGAAAACATATCGACGGAGACCTTTCTGTAAACACTGAAAGTAAAGACGATACGGAAGAGGGCTGACCAACATCCAACTGCATTAAGATATTGACTTATGAAAAGTCACTAATGGGTTTTCAATTGATGAATTCGCAAACTTAATCCCGTTGGTCCCACACAGGAGAAAACATCTCATTGCTTATTCTGATCAGTAG
Organism: Gnathonemus echidnorhynchus; assembly: GCA_026776725.1. NCBI lineage: Eukaryota > Metazoa > Chordata > Actinopteri > Osteoglossiformes > Mormyridae > Gnathonemus > Gnathonemus echidnorhynchus. The sequence continues at coordinate 4,334,071 of JAODJU010000041.1, forward strand.
ACAGAGGTCCGTGACACCCACTCCCCATAACTACAGTAATCAATTTTCCCACGCAAGGAAGCTTTTATATAGACTGACCCTGTGTAAGATAGTAAAGCAATGAATTATCCTAATTTCCTGTCCACTCTGCTCCAAATGTGACCAGAATTTTCTTGATTTCATTGGATTTTTTATTAGTTGTATGTCCAGTGTTTCCTCCTAATAAAGACACATCTTCGCCAATTAGAAACGAATCATTTATCTTTAAATATATCACTGCTGCTTTAAAATTTCCCCCCAAAAAAAGGCACCATCACAGATCATGGGGAGCAAATGGGCCCTTCCGGAAACTTCCACCTCTCGAAGATGTCGAAAGTCTGTTTATCGTTCATGTTCCTCATGAAGTTAAAAGTCAAGTGCGACCAATTGGTATGAATGATCCTTTAAACAAGCTGATGGAAACCCAAATGGTCTGTGACCCTCTCATAAGAGAGAACCTCTTGGTGGGACAGGCCAGACTGGCTACCATGACAACATTTGTTTTCCGTATTGTTTACCGTCAGATCTGAGTATCCTATTATGTGGGATATTTTGGTATTTTGGCATTGTAGTTGAGGTTTTCCTGTGTCCGGCAGCTTCTGTTACTCATAAACAAGACGGTAGGAGAACAAGGACCCGGCACAGTACATTCTGTTATTTAGGGCTCAGGACCGTGACCCCGCAGGGTAAATATATGGTTGTCAGCCTGGACAAGCCTGTCGTCCCCAGAGAAACGTTAATCACTGCCGGGAATGAGGCTGAACGCATTCTCAGGCATTCAGGGGGCACAGGGCACTGAAAAAACACAGAGTAACTACAAATCAGGGCAGGTCTGGGGGGGGGGGGGAGCACAGAGCCATGTGACTGGCCACCAGAGATACCGACACCCATCTAACCAATGGACCTATTGCTCTGATGGGACTGGAACCCAACAGGCACTGGTACCCCTGTGATATGCTGGACGTCCAATTTATTTAGGAAGACTGATGCAGAAGCATGAAGCCTGACAGACCCGAGAGTCACCAGTTTCACCCAGCCTTTTCTCCATCACATCTTTAATACCAGATACAAGTAGTGCTGGAATATGTTTCAAAAGTACAAATTATTGTAAGAGCAAACCAGACCAGAACCCTGCACTGCATAAGCCTTTATGGAAAATGGATGGATTTCATCTGGCCTCACTGGTGTCTAAACGATGTTTCCTTGAGTCTTGGCAGAGCTCAATCCGCAGTGTCGCAGCCTCTAGGAAACTCTGCTGATAAAGGTTGTTTTTTATAACCAATATGTTACAAAGAATAATCCAATGAAAAGTATAGTTAAGGCCCACTCTAGATTAAATAATTTTATTATTGTGGAAAGTAAAATCGGTTTAGACTTCTGTTACTGGGAACGTTCTCTAATTAATCCATCCATCTTAGACCCAGTAATCCAGTGCAGGGGCCAGGAGGCAGCCCTACGGAGAATGGAGAAGCAGAGAGGGGTTCACTGCCATCAGGACATCAGTCCATTGAAGTTACTAATGTACACTGTCAGAAAAAAGTACCGATTTATACCTTAGAGGGTGGTATGATGTGCATTGTGTATCTGCCAATTGTACTCTTAGCTGTAGGTAAATGTACCTTTTATGGTACAGAAATGGACTCTGAGGAACATTTTTGTACCGCTGAGGTAAATTCATGCTATTTGTGCCTTGGGGGACAAAACTGTACCAGGGCTGCTCTCCTTTTTCTGACTGAATAGTGCAAAAATATAAACCCAAGTCGGTTTTGGAGACAGACATATGCTTTACTGTCTAGATGAAGCAGAATTCCTTTTATGGAGATGTTTATGTCGATATGGACGAAACAGTACATTGACAACCTATAGATTACCAGCTATTGTTTTAAGCTGTGCTCACTAAAAATAACAGCATTAACTAGTTATCAGAATATGGCTACATTTTTGCTGTATTTGTGCTGTTGTGGGGTCTAGCGGACACAGAACATTATGTATTTAGATTTTGAAAAATGTCAGCCAACTATAAATAAACAATAAATTAATAACTTAAAAAAAATAACACATGTATAAGTAATTGTACAGTTTTACGTATTGTAAATTGTGAAAATTGGTCCCACAGGCCCTAGTATAAGATAAGGGCTAGACAGCTAAAATATTAAATAAATACGGACATATCCAAATCTAATACAAACTCCACGGTTATAAATTTCTTGAACATTAGCGCACAGTAACCCTAAAACGTGCTTGCAAACGCGGTGTGTCTGTCATTGCATAATATTTTGAAAATGCAAACGAACCGTTTATTTTACTATTTATTGGTATCGTTTTTTCATCCAATCCTAAGTTCAAACAATGTGTTCGTGAGAATGTTTGTGCACGATTTAAAGAACGTATTTTGCCTTCAGTAAAAGAAAAAAAATCGGAATAATAATGGCTTATTATTCTGTTTGCTTCTTTTTCCTACATAAAGGCCTTACTATATAGGCCTAGTATATTTGAACTTTTTTCACCCAGCGGAGAGATGTACCACGGTGATATTCATTCCCTTTCTGCTCAAGAAGTAAATATCTTATGTAACATAATACATGGGATGTTTAATAATGGTACAAAACAATCAACCGTAAGATCTGGGAAACAAAGCAGCATTTGTTCGTATGCACTGATTTATATTAACTGGGCGTTTCAGTGTTTTTTGCTGGTTTACCTCGATCTTGGTGTCTGAAAACCTTTCTCTTAATCGTCATGTCGTTTTGCGTTTAATTCCTCGGCACTACAGTATCGCCCCTTAAACTGTCAGTTTCATTCATTAATCGCATACAGGGATTGAGAGACACGTTACGTTTCTGCTTGCCATGGAGTGACGCGGCTGGTGCCCCCCAGATGGGATGCCGCTCCCCAGCAGGACAGCGGTCGCTGGATTTCTTCGATGCAAATCTTGATGTTTTGGGACGGAACCGGAGCAGGGCTTCCCAATGAAAATGCGCATTATCAGCCACACTGGGTGACCATGCAAGATCCTCAAAGACCGAGCAGAGACACTATTCAAACCCCCAGAAAAGGAAGGCTTAAGGCAACAGGCAACAGGCCACCGTGCCTCCCTCTGCTTATAAATTAACGCATTTCAGCATAGAATTGCATTCATCTAAGCGTAATCTGTTTAATTGTAATTTTAAGTTGCCTGGGTTTTTCATGTGACGATGTATTTATACTGGAGGTTATCAAGATAAATACTTCAACCGCTTGTTTAAAATCATTGTCAAGGGGGCTGTAAAGACTCACCTGAAGAATTTCTCTAATGCAAACAATGTAACTGCTACCAATATACAGGGGGGGACCGCAAGTAACATAATAACTTCATTAAGCCTGGTTTAGGAACACTAATCAGCGCGGATGAAAAGCAGATCTTAGTGCAATATATGAAAGGAGGTGCTCGGTACGGTCAGCCCGTGAACGCCACCCATTCCTGCTCCTGCGTGTACATGCAGGCTATTTGTAAAATAAAAATGCTAAAGACTGAAGTAGAAATAAATTTTTGTTTTCAATGGTATTTTTTAAAACAATCTGTTCGAAACGAACGAGAATTTGCAAGATTGAGGTATCCTGCCCTATTTCATAAAATACCTCTTTCCGATTAGACTTTCTGCTCGATGTGATGTTTAAGTGCATTGTGTATATGGCTTTTAACTACAGGTAAATAGTTCAGTTTAGCCGATTCGTTTGTATGTGTTCTTGTGTGTGTGTTATATTTAATTTGATATGTATTTAAAATTTTCTACGATTATTGAATATGAGTAGCCTACCCTATCCAGCCGATGCAGTGCCGAGGAAACTGGATCCGAGCCTCGTTTTGACACGACAGTTTGTATCGAATATCTGCCATCATCTGTACTTGAATATCGGTCTGATTGACGGATTGAAGAATAGATAAATGCAGGGTGTAGTGAAGCCATTCATTGAAAAAAGAAAACGATTAATACCGCTTTCAAAAAGTACGCGACCTTTCGAAAGTGGGG
>JAODJU010000041.1:4338198-4353980 GCA_026776725.1 Gnathonemus echidnorhynchus
GGGGGGGGGGGGGGGGGGGGGGGGGGGGCGTCTCCTGCTCCCTTAATCTACATCCATATCAGCTGTGACTGTTTCTGCATGCGTCCAAACGAACTCCCGATCTTGTCAGTGGGAATACAGCTAAAGCCCAGGTTAATTTGCCGGATGGCTCGGTGGTGATCCCAGCCGGCCCGGTGTTTTGTGACAGCGGCCCCCATGGTGACAGGACTGCAGGGTGACAGGGGAGGACAACGTCACGGCGGGATTGGAGACAGTAATCCATCATCCTTTTTTCCCCGTGTCATTTTTGACGGCTAGAGCGCAAACTTTGCACACCCCCGGACCTCTGCGCCGCTAGCAGAATGGGCAGGGAGTCGCGTATTTTTCTATTGCTTTGCGTGTGTCTGAATGCGTTAGATTCCTTAGATCCCTGTCCGTCTCTCTCTTCTAGCTTTTGATGGACGGGGATCAATGCGACGCATTAGCTAATGTGCTGTGTGGTTTCGGGGTTTGCTCTACCGTAATGGTTCATATCGATGATACCCAGATGTTTGACTGCCTTGTGTTTTTATGCGCCAAAGAGAATAATGAATAAAGAAATATTACATTTTAGAACCATTTTAACGGCACCAGAGGGAGTCTTTTAAAAAAATTATGTAATTGTTTGAGACAAAAACTCTTTTGAAAATTCTGACCTCGTCCGTTATAGTCACACAAAGAACATCAGGCCATGCACTAATGCTGAAAACATTTAACTGTGTACATTATCCTTATAAATAATAGCTTTCAGTATGAATATCAGCAGTAATGAGTTTATTTGTAATCAAATTAACACACTAGTTAGTTGGCTTTCAATGGGTTTAGAAAGGACACTGCCAATGTACGTAATTCTAAATTTTAAAAAACATAGGCCTATTTGAATTAAGTGACTGGTATTTTTATAAACTGTTCCTTCCATTTCTGGATGTTGGATTTTTAGGTGGCATTCCAGTGTAACTTACTAAATGAATCATTTTATGTTTAAGAATTTCATTTATGTCGGCCTACGAAATTTAGTTGTTTTTGTTGGGTGTTCTCTTGAAAGCTCACGTGTTTTTGATTTTGTGTAGTGGAGGCTCACTGAGATAGAGACCAGAATAACACTCCCTGATTAAATTAAGTTTTGTAATGAGCTTTCTCATATACAGACCCCCGAAAGGCACTTTTCATTCTTAGATGTGTATCATTAATCATATTAATATGACCATTACAAAAATCTGATTATTACAGCAGACAGGCTTTCCTGGAAACGCCCAGAGGGTCCCACAAAAAAAATCACGTGTGAGCAGTTTTCGTGCAGTGGTGTGGAGACGAGCCTTCATGATCAATCTTCTCCGCCTTTCCTCTTTGTGTCCCGTCTGGGCGATCAAAGCGCGCGGCAGAGGATAAATTAACGGGGCCTTTCCGCACGGACCACCGGTGAGGTCCGGCGAGGAATCATGAATTTGAATCCTGTTCAAGAGACTTCTCCAAAGATAACAAAAACCAGGGCAGGAACAACAGCGAAATTAGCTTTGGCTGGGATATCGGGGACTCACGACGAATGCAGAAGATCTAATATCACATTGCAAGTCCAAGATGACTCATAGAGTAAACTAATTGTTTATTTTGTGGTTGCTGCACTGGTAATTGGGGGAGCAGGCAAGAGGAAATTTAAAAAACTAGGTACATGACCGTGTGTTATGATATATACTTTTATGGTTTAAAACTGGATTTTTTTAATGTACGAGGTTCCACATAACCGTAAGTTTACTAGTATGCTAATGAAGGGAACTCTAGCTTAATCCTGGACCCATAATTGATGTACTGAAAGATATGTTGTGATGACACATAATTTGTGATATAAATGACAAAAGTGATACAATTTACTTCAATTTCTTTGACAAACAAAAACAGGCCAAATAAAATTTAATAGGCTAGGCCTATTTATTGGCCATTTGTCTTGAAGTTCATCGTAATTCCCAAAGGTAGACCTAGCTAAAAAGTTGGGAATTTTACGAAAGCACCAGTTTGAGATCATTCTAAAGTTTTGCGTCAGTTTATCAGAACTGCAGGAAGGCTAACAGCCATTAATGCCAGGAATTTAATCAGATAACTCCCGTGAATTATTTTAATTGTAAGTAGCGCACCCAGGTTTACTGAAAACGACCTTTCTGTGTGAGAATAAAACAGCCATTGTTCCGTCTTAGGCAAAAGTCTTAAGTCTCCACTAGCTGGAGATCAGGAATGCCGATATAGGTGGGGCAGCGAGAGAAAACGGACTCGCGGACAAAAGCAGCGGACTGAGGTCTCTTACGTTACCCTCTTTGGGATCTCCACCAGCCAAGACAATACGTCACTAAAACCCGCTAAATCCACACCGTGCGCCGTCTAGGGGTCTGAATACTCCCCGCCGCCCTGGTCCCGCACTCTCGGTAGCGGAGCAGCACAGCAGAAGTCCCCTTTAACCCCGAACTTCGTCCATAGCCCGGGTTACTTTGACAGGCTATGCATGCAGCTGTATAAATATGCAAACAAACCTCGTGAGTAAATTCATTGTTTGCCTTGTTAGAGTAAGTAACACTGTTGTTACTAAGACCTGTTTTCCAGAGACGTGTGTGCAGCTCTGTCAGCATTTTGTAAACTTTGCCCGGCATGTTTACAATTCAAACACAGGGATTATTAGACTCCATCATAAAATTTAGGCTGCAGTAAATTAATCACCTGCTAGTCGCCCAGCAGCAGCTTAAACAGTAACATTTTGCGGACAGTGTTGGTATGTCGTTATTGTGAGATGCAGTAGCCGAAGCATTTTGTGGTTAAACCACAGGATTAATTCACGAGATATTGTTTGGTGGATGTACTTTACTCAAAACATGTTGGCAACCGTCCAGCAATGCAGCCAAGTTTGTTTGTCTAAGTTTATCATGCACACAGTTACATTGTATTTTAGCAGTGACAAGTCTTTCATAATACAAGAACTACAATGTATATATACAGACAGATTTATTCTCGAAAAACAAATTAATGTAGGGCCTAGTACGCCTTACTGCCAAACAGGCCTAAAGGTTATCACAATATGCGCACTGCTAACCACCTATTCAAGTCAAACAGCTGTCTTATGTGAACTTTAAAAGAGATAATAAAGCTGATAAACAAGGTTTAATAAACAAATCTGGAAGCTTTCTATTTACTGCATACAAAAATGCAGTTAAACTATGTTTCTTTCGGATGTAGCCAAATAAATCCCGTTTCTAGAACTGCTGATTCTGGAAAAAGAGATGTAAGAGGTTCACGTTACTGTACGATAAACTGCAGCACATTATTACTGGATGGGGAAGAGCTCTTCAGGGTCCTGGGGAGGTTTATCATATCTGGGATTTAATGCTTATTGTGTTTGTGCGTTGACAGCTAATGTATCATCTGGCGGTGTGTGTATATACATATATATATATATATATATATATATATATATATAGTTGTTGAATTGGCCACATATATGGATAATAAATAAACCACAAGTCGTGTAGGACAAGACCACATTGTTGTTCTTACAGTATGTCACGATACCCTTTGGCTTTTCCTTTAATTTCTTAATGATATTTGAGATCACTTTGATTTAAGAGCTTCCTGTCGTGTTCGGTCTTTGCGATGCCTTTTATGCAGGCCTGCTCAATGGGCCATACTGTGGTGCAAAGACAACACTGAATAGGCCTGCCTTCTAGAACGACTCGATCCAATGATTTATCAAAAAAGAAAATAACACGCACAAATGAATGTATTTCTGGAAAATATGTTTATAGGCCTACTATTTACAGTCAGTTTAATAACCGATGTAACCGATTGATGAATCTCTAAAATGTCATTTCGGTAGACTAATATTTCAGTTGGATGCAATTTGCTGGGAAATCGCTGACAGTCTTTGCATGCATTTTCTGGTTTTATAACCTTATTTAATGGTGTATCTCCCATGCATTAGTATTTGGCAGGATTTTACACACAGACATGTCCGCCAGTCGACCTGGATGAATTCAGCGCCGGTATCCATCGCCATTTGCTCTCAGATGACAACGTCCATTTTATGGCGGGGCTGCATTGTAATTTTATTGTTTATCTTGGCGGTCTGCTCGGGACCTGTCTAATGCTTCAGGAAAGCCGGGCGATCACCACAGATGTAACACGGTACAACTATTCTGCCATCGTTGAAGCTCAAATGAATTGTTCCTTGATTTGGGTCGTTCATCATCGTTTCGCACAGCGCTGTTAGTTATCGTCAATGCTTTCAATGACGTGCAGTACGTTTATCAAGTTAACAAGTGTCCGGTTTATGAAAAAAAACGGGATGTTGGATCCGCTCTCTGTATCTTTCCATGGAAAGACTCACTGGGGGCACATTTTTCCACAATTTGGGGGGAAAATAAATGTGGAGTAATCATATTAGGGGCCTAATGACTATTTTTGATGTCGTTTCTGGAGGCCCCCATGTGAGAGATTCCCGCTTAGCGCCTGTGACCTCTTTCCCACCAGTCCAGTATCCGTCTGGACTGTTTTTGGCCCCGTCTTGTTCCTAAAAGCACAGTCACAGGAGAGCACATCGATCATGGAGGTTAAGGGAACAGAAAGCCATGTCCAGGTCAGAGCTCAGTTTCTTTGTGATTCCTTTGAGGTGCTTTGGTTTGAAACACATTTAGAGTGTATCTTTGTTGGGGTGGGGTCGGTAGAACTGATGATGGGTGGGTCTTACAATAGAAACCTTCATGTTTGTTTTCGGCCGTAGACTTTCTGGAACGTTCTGCCGGCCAGTCGAAGGAGAGGCTCATGGACGGCCTATGGTGAACCTCCAGTTTTCTTCGAAACAGATAATGGTTACCAAGGTTACGGTCCGTGGGCTGATGCATGTTTGTCCAGATGGGATCCAGCAGGAGGCCTGCATGGGCGCGAGGAGAGCGTCAATTAGCGAGACGTTAACGAAGGACTTGCAAGAGTGTTTCACCATCAATTCCTTACATTATTCATCTTTCGCTTTTGCCTCCCTCAACCCAAATTCAGTATAAACATGTCAAGCAGAAACAGGCTGACTTGGCGCCTGCCTGCAACTTCATTTCATTCTCTCAGGAAAACGATGATGGAAAAAAAAAATGTATCCCACAACTGTTTTGGAGATTCTCCAAGCTGAAAGCCTAGAATCGCTTTTAAAAAAAAGAAAAAAAAAAATCCAAGCGAGCTATGGCTGAATCATTCCTAGACGCGTAATGCCGGCCGTTATGCTTCGTTACGTTGCTTTAACGTGCTCCAGGAATTCGTGGGAGCGTTTGACTTCAAGAGTGAGTCACAGTCTCCTTACGGCAGGTACGCAGTAAGACGTATGGGAATTTAGTAGCTGTGAGGCCCCATGTATAGAATCTGCTTGATAATGAGTGCCAACCCTCTATATTACTGGCTTTCAAAACAGACCATAACGTTAACATTAAGTAAAAGGGAGGTTTAATATGGTTTCTTCGCTAAATGAGCTTTTATTGCGTTTTCTTTATCTCTTAAATGCCCAAACTGCTTTTAACTGAGAAATTACACAATATAAGCCCCAGTTAGCAATGAGGTCTAATCTGCACTAGGGCCTGGCATATTTACGCAGACATTAGCAAACGACGACGGCTGAGTGGCAGCGATGATTTGTTGACATCTAAGGAGGGAAGCAGGGCAACCTTTCCGACCCCCCAAGACCCCTGTGTGATGGATGCGTCTGCTTTTCGAAGAGGAGGTTTTTACTGTGTATTTTATTTTCCTGCATTGACCCCACGCAGCCCTCCCTGTCCCCCCGCCCCAAGCCGAAATGTGGCTGAGAAACAAGGCCAATGAAATAAATGCACTTTTTTATCATTAAAATGATCATTCAAAAAAAAATTAACAGGAATTAATTGATGGAAACTTCAGATGAGATTTGCTGTAGCAGAGTGGAATGGAACAGAGAGTACTCAGTGAAAAATACACGGCAGATTATCCCAAAGTGTAGCCATTCCGAAAACCCTTTTGGCAAAAGGAATGATGACAGGAAGAGGATGTGAGGCATCCGACCGTGGAAACCTGCTAAGAGGATGTGCAGCGGAGGGCCGTCCAGGGTGGCGCGCTGAGGAATACATTTCCATGCCTTCGATGGTATCGCTGACGAGCTCAGGAGAAGCTCCGTCTCCAAGCCGACATGGCACTGATTACGGGCGGCTCTTATTTTCAGCCTCAAGATTTTTACTAAAACATAAATGCATGTCTTCTGGCAAGGAAAATGACACACATAACATACTCTAAGATGTGGCCTCACAGAGCTGGGTCCGCAAAAAGCCTTATCTTAACTCCACTCCCTTAAATTCAATCAGAAGTCGCCCTTTTGCTTACATTCACCCAGGAGACTCGAACAGCCTTGTAACCATGACGCCGGGCGAGGAACGGCAGCTGCCGAGGGCCCAGAGATTGATGATTCCACCTCTTTATTTCAGAGTCAAAATGCTGAGGTACCTGTCCATCACCTAGACATGATTCACATACACAAAGACTCCATCTTGATGACACATAACTACTCCATCCCCTTCAATAACGTAGCATCGTTAACGTTCACTATCACGTTAAAGGTGACACTTGAAGTGTTTACTATGTATTTATGACCATTTATTTCTCTTTTTACCTACTCTAATATTTTTATGTCCTTTTGATGGGCAGGTTCTGATCAAGGTTGCTTAGTTACAGAACTATTATTCACAGCAGAACAGAAGAGAAAACAGAACTCGAGCAGTTTCTTACATTTCTCCGTAATTCTGACTGACATTTTTTAGGCTCAATCAAACCTCCTAGGCTTGTGCTAACCAGTAAGTTATGCTAATTTTACTCTGAGTGTGACAGTAGTGCTCTGGCTGTCCGCTCAAGCTTCACTATTTCTGGCTTATCGTAACAATAACAAACAGCCTTTTGCTAAAAATAACAATCAAGTAATATGTTTTCTTGCATAATCTTTTTCCTCCCCAGCCCCCTCTCCTGTTTTTCAACCCTTGCCCCAAGGAAAACACTCAGAGTTGAGGTCTTGCGCAGAACCCCCCCCACACACACACATACACACACTTTTAAGATGAGTAGAAGCGCCGAAGCTCTTTGCCAGCTGAACGTCTGACGTTGCTGAAGTTTTGATTCATAGCAGGCCTGGCAGGACGGAGGCCGCCTGCAGGTGACAAGGCCCAGAGCGTCTCTGCAGCCGGGGGCCTCATCAAGGGCCCAGGGGGCCGGGAGGATGCAGCCATACCCTCTACATGACTAGTGGGCAGACAGCAAGACTGATTTTTCTTTTTGAAATCCTGCTCTTAATCTCACTGCTTGGATCTGTGCTCTTTGTCTCCAAGCCGAGATTCTTACTGGGGAAAATGAGGCGCGAACAGTCGTGTCCATTATGGAACGTGACCCCGGAACCCTTCAAATGTCTAAGTCCTGAATCGTTTACCTGCTGTCTTCTGATTGGTGATGCAGGACACGCTGTGCGGTGCTGAAATCCAATTGGCCGGATGCTTCTCCTTGCCGACGACTCCGGCTGCCATTGGCAACGTTTCTGACAGGACATTAGCTACCGCTGACTCTCCCAGGTCCTGGCAGAGCTGGGGATTCTGGGAAGCTGGAGTCGGTACAGCAGTGGGGGGTGGGGGGGGGGTGATTTAGCGCCTGCCTCCCACCCCACTCACAGCAAGCGTGGTCGGTGCCGGGTCGGCTGTCTCAACGGTGTCTCTATAGAAGGATGGACAACGGCTCTGTGTTTGACGTGTACAATCCTGGGCCCCCATCAGAAAGGACCCCCGGACCTTCTCAGCCCCCTAGGGACGGAAGACTGACATTTCCGTCACTCACGGCAACTGGGGGCCACTGACAAAGCGCGAAGGCTGACAAAGGGCGCCCGAAAAGGATTAAGATGTCTGGGGGGGGTAAAATATACTGGAGCAAATTCAGATCTGGTGGAAAGGATCTCCAGGGGGGGTAATCTCCCCACATCCAGTGCCAGTGAAAACATGTGTCAAAGTCTAGCACACGCGTGTGCCGGTGCAGTTAGCAGAAGGTTACGGCTAGGAGCCGTCATCATGACCTAGCATGCTATGCTAACACCCAAGGTCTCCCTCTACACATGAACTCCCGCTTACAGAGCTCTCTTCTGATTTTCAGAGCCAGCAAAGGTCACACCAAGTACGGGAATTATTCTTGATTTCCATGGGATGAACTGTCATGTGGTACCTGGCCGCGGGCAGAACCGGCGTGTCTCTCTCGTGGACGGACATAACGTTTGTGCCGGCCGATGATGAATGGTGGGACCTGTCCGGCCGCCACCAGGTGGCGCTTTCGTGCGGTAAAAAGATGAAGCGCTCTTTGTTCTTGATGACAAATCGCAGGCGCACAGTGGAGACCCGTTAAAGTGCGACTAAGTGGACGGTGGCTGTGGATTGGGTACAGGCCCGGTAATCTGACACATAATAGCCTGAATGCAGCCCCCAAATATCCGCACTTCCACTCATTCATGATCACTTTATCCAAAGGACTATTTCACATTCTGCACTTTATCTAAGCTACGGATCCGTGCTGCTATTGTACTGTATACTCAGGTCTTGCATTTAATGTGTGTCTGTGTATTTTATGGTAGTTAATTGTACTGGCAAATTGCCTGGCACCCATTTATTGCCCTGTCCTGACTGTCTGCGCACAATGTCTTGTCTTATTTGGATTTTGTGTACACTGTGGGCCCAGGACTTGGCCAGTTTGTCTCTCTGTATACTGCTATATTATGAGATGACAATAAAGTTTGCTTTGACTTTGTCTTTTGACTGACGAAGCACGTACTGAAGTGTCCCACATCTACTGGAAGGTCTGGGCAAGTCCCTGGTACGACTGGATGCATTTTCTGTCCCATGAAAACATCACTTTATATTTACAGGGAAATATGTATTCCAGTGAGGTTTGAACATAGCACTGAGTGTCATTTACAATAAAACCCATGATGAAAAATGGATCTCAGAATGAATTTTAAGCTCTATACCAGCTGACACGAGAGTTTTTTCTATGTCCCAAGGTGTAATTCATCAACTTGTACAAGAAATAAAACCCAGAAAATAAAAAAATATCTTTGTTATTTTATTGTCCCACTTAAAACCTGTCACATAAATTATATATATCCATGGCTATTAGATTTATTGCTATGTTATTTTAATATTTCTGGTGTGATCCCGATTTCACTTCTCCCTCATTACCTTATAGGAATTTTCCCATAAGAAAATATTGCTTTTCCCATAATGACATCATATTCGAGAAGTGACATTATTTTAGGCAGTAATACAGTAGTACAAAACTAAGAAAAGATCGACACTTTTCTGTTGTTAATGTCTCATAATGTATTGGTCTTGGTAAAATATACTGCCACTGGCAAAATTATAGGGAAAATCCCTCAGATTATCAGCAATGATAGTTTGATGGTTAGGGGCTCAAATCGCTTTCCCAGCTCTGTGTGTGCAGGATTAGTATGTTCTTCCAAAGATCTCCTCTGCGTTTCCTCTGGATTCTCCGATTTCCTCCCACAGTCCAGAAACGTGCAGTTAGGCATATTGAGGTGGGTATGTTTCCCATAATGTCTGTGGGTGCCGCTGTGCTTCCATGTCTCAGGTTCACTGTCACCCAGTCAAATGCGATGGTTTTTTGATAAATTGTCCGAATGGGATCATGTGCACTTTTCAATTTCTTTTTAGTCACACTTAAATGTGGGGCACAGATTAAATATTGGTTCAAATCATACACAATTTACTCATTAACAGGTTTATAGTCATTTAAAATAATAATAATAATAATAATAATGCTATAGAGTATAAGGGTCACTACACAAATATAAATACATGCATTCTTTCAAATAATTAAGTGCATATCCCTAACATAGTTTATTTCCTTTGGTTCAGGTGTTCTTTAATTCTAAGTGCCTGGGTCCACGCCTTAACAAAAACATTTTTCCAGACGTTATGAGGTCCAGAGGGCACAGACATTAGCATCAGGATAAAATAAAGCGGACCAGCTAACGGTACCACGCTAAGATGTGACATTTCCAATGTTAGATGCTAAAAATCCCCCCCCCCCCCCCGTCCCCACAGCACTGATTGACACCTCAAGCAGGAAATCATCCCTCTGGAACATTAATGACCATCCCATAGATCAGTGATCGATAACGATGTCGATGACCTCACAGGGCAGAGGTCCCCTGGGCGTCCGTCTGCCCTTGTGGAATTCTGGACATGCCCCAACCTTTCCGAAATCTGCCCCCCCCCTCCATCTTCTCCTCCACGCATCAGGTTCCCTCTTGGGTCATATTTTATTTGCGAAACAGGCTGAAGACAGGCGACCCGGCTCTGCGGACAGGGGTTAATGCGTCTATTTTCTGTCTAATCGGAACATTTTTCACTGACGTACAGTTACTCAGCCTGTCAGGGAGACGGCGCACGGGTTCGATTCCCACCCTCCTCCCCCCCCCACACTGAAGTTAATCACTCTCAATGTGATGTATGTTTGGACAAGTGTAAGGAAAACAATGACCGTGTTCTAGCAGATAGGAACACACGGGAGAGCCGGTCGGGGAATTTCTCGGGGGCTGTGAAGTCTCTCCCATCGAACAGCGAAAACCTTCCTGTCACGGGGTGGGGGTGGGGGTAAATGCCGAGACAAAGGAAGCAGAAGAGGTCGTCCAAAATGTTCTCCTTACAGCAATACGCAGAGATAAGGGGGGTGTCCGTCTGCATTATGTTAAGTAAACGTTTTTAACTGGTGTATTGTGTCATGATCCCAGCGTTCTGCATGTTCCTACCTATCTCTTCATCATGCTTTTATCTATAGCAGACACTATTCATCTAAAAGCTATTACAGCAAGTGGCGAAGTCTTCTGCAGTGTGACTTACGTGGCCCTCAGCCTCGTCCAGGTCTTTGGGAAACTAAATTACACGCAGGCTGAGAAATAATGCATGAGTTGGGGAATGTCTGCATAACGATAATTACCGAAACGGTCGCAAAAGCTACGCACTCTGCCAGCCTGCATTCTGATGGTCCTGGCTGAGGGAACCAGGCCAACTTTGAATTTAAGGAATGAAAGACTCTCAAAGTTGACGCTTTCCTGGCACCTGTCACTGTCTGTCACACTTCACCGCTTGATTTTAATGTTACCTGGTTAGAAGGCCTGGCCACCAGAAACTATTTAAATGTTAACATTTTGATGACACTCATACATAAAGTGTCTAATGCAATAATTCGGTTGAAGTACATCCAGGTGTCCTTGGTGGGACTTTAACCTGCAGACTTTTTGGATGTTGCAGTGCCAGCTTTTCGTCGACGGCAGGGGCGGATCCTGGCAAGGGCGGGGTGGGCAAATGCCCAGGGTGCCATCCAGGGTTCGAATTACGAGGGGGGTTAAGGGGAACACAGCCCCCCTGAAAGTCTCCCCTGGGAGGGGGAGCACTTAAAAGATATCCACTTTTGCGTTATAGGTTATATTTTATTTTCCGTACATTAAGGTTCCAAAATTTAAAAAAAAAAATAATAATAGTTGTATAAATTTGTCAATGTTATGTGTTTGTTCACTGATTACATTCCTTTTCTGAACATCTGTCCCCACTAATTAACATAATTCTGTGTCTGTTGTGCCTGTTTGACTGTAACTGACGGTATTAACTGCCTGCAGTGGTAATAGTACAATGCATTTCGCAGTAACCCTGTTACTGACCACGCTGCCACACACTTAGATGTGTCTTCATCAGGCTCTTGCTGCATCCCCTGAAACCTGAAACGTTACCAAAGGATTCCTACGTTGGGGCGACTCCTAAGATGGACCCAAAGGCCAATGTAGCTAAGCTGTAATAAAAAAAATACACAAATCTCCGTGTACAAAGATTAGAGAGACCCACGCGAGTCACACATTCTTTTTAAGGATTTTAAATTGCTATACACTTTGTTTTCGGTGATTTGTGTTTTCAGAGCCTAAATACCTGACGCTGTGCCAAACATTCATATAAATGGGACACAATAACCACTTTGTGCAGCTGCAAAGGATTACACAAACCACAACCGCTGGAACAACGCAGTTAACGCCGATGCTGATCCCAAAAGACATCACATGCTTCCAGCCAATCAGAGAAGAGTTGCATAACAGGCTGTAAGAGGTGTGAGCCTGTAGAGGGCGACATAGCAGATGCGTGCAGTACCTGCAGCTTCCCATTTGTTTGACTGTCATAAATGGTTATGTAAATCCAGTAAGAACTAAAGCAAAATTGCATGGATGGCCTCTAGGTGGGGACACGAGGCCATTCCCGCTGGGAGCAACTCGTTTCTCCCCACGATTCTACAGGGCGTAAATGGGAGGAACGCGCATGCGTCAAAAACTGCTTCGCAGCAGTTGGCAAAGCGAAGGTTCTTCACCTTGCATAGGGCACGTGCGAGCAATTAGGATGTGGTCCTGTCTGTTTTCTCTTTACATTCTTAACCAAATCTTGTTTCATATTACTAATAAACTTTGATCACATTTTATATGCATTAAGCGTGTAGATCATGGTATCCCGTTAAGAACAAACCCGTATGTCCCATACTCACCTTGCCTTTCAGTTTAATGTGTTCCTCGTGTGACCTGATACACCGTTTTGGGTAGCTCTGCGCACAACGATTATTCTTTTGGCTCTAGATGAGAGCTGACCTTTGTTGTTCCAAAACAAACCATAAAAAATGTATCAAAGCACCCGCTTCGGTGAGTTTCAGAGGATACGGGATACAGAATACTGAGTTGCAATGGTGCGAGCAGAAGATCAAGCTGGTTTGTTGGAAGCAGTCAGCTATGAGAGAGCCGATCGTATTTCCTAATTATCCTGGACGTATAACCATTGTATGTCGTTAATTAACTTTCAAGTGGTTTATCAAGTTGCGAAGCGTGTATGGAAAGACGCTACAAATGCATAGAGCACGTATGCGGAAGATGGGCTGGAAAAAAACAAAGGTGAACTTACAGCTTGACGTACGGTCCGCTTTTCGGTGCTGCTTCCTGAAGTTTAACGGCGCGAGGCGGAGATGTTTCCCCATTACCAGTCTGCAAATATCACAATTCACTATAGTGGCGTGTGTGTATGTGAGACGATTTCTGCTAATCTCCCAAACTACTCATTAACCTTGATTTGAAATTACAAAATTGCAGCCAGAAGTGACAATTCTCAGAAAAATCATCGAAATGCATAGAATAACTATTTAAAAAGATGATTTTGAAATATTCACAGACATGATATTATAATTGAAGTTATACTGCCTTGATTCTACCAGTATTGTTTTATTTATTGTCCTGTCCTCTCGATCCTCTTCACGATTAGCGTTTGCCGGGTAGATGGATGGATTTTATGTTCTATGTAGTGATATTAAATCAATACGCTCATATCAGGTCACACATCTTTTCATAGTTAGGCTACAGTTTTCAGCATAGGCACGAAATCATGTAATCCACCCCCACCCTGCAGGTTGCTGCCAAACCTCTTTATAAAGTAATGATGCAAGATATTGAAAGCGTGTAGAGTAGCGTCAACACAAAGGGGAAGCTTTGTTGCTCTAATATAATTTTAATTTTTTTTCCCTCATGTAATAGTACCCACCCACTTAAGGAACGATTATGGAAACTGCACAGTTAAAAGGAAAGGCTCTGACACGAAATAGTGTTTTTCTCTTGCTCTCTCAGGAAGAAAGAATTGGATAAAGTATGAAAATGTGAAAAAGGACTTTAAATATATTCCAGCTGCTTTGTGGTCATTTGTTCATTTGAGAAATTTCAACAGTTGGTGTTCACACATGGCTTTAATCCATCATAATCTATTCTGACACAGAACTGGCCCAAGTATGACCCCTGACACCCGAACAGATAGGCCGCCAAAGGTAGCCCCTGATTCGTCCTACATGCTGGTACAATTACTAGCATCTGTTGTTTGTCCTGCTCGCTTGTCTTTATTGAAACATTGTGCAGTCGCAGACAGGAGTCAATTACCGCTGATAATTCCATCGAGTGTCGATTGTCTATGAACGACTGGGATCCCTTTCCATAGCGATTGATTCGCTTTCATGTTTTAAGGTCTGAATTGGCGGGTGATCATTTGAAGCCCCCCCGTTTATTTTGTTTGTTTGTTTGTTTGTTTATTTTTGCAAGTTTTTATCCTCCCTGTTTGCTGGTTTTCCTGGTTAATTTCGGGGGGGGGGACATACTAGAGGATTGCTGCTTCTATCCCCAAAGGGAAGCCATTTTCTGAGCACTCGCTAAACGGTAATCATTAGCCTGTGTTTATAAGCAGGACCCATCACCCCCCAGAACCATAGGAGAACCCTACGGAGGGGGTTCACTGACATGCATTTTACCTTTCTACAGTCTATTGGGATAAAGGTATGGCTTTGGGCTGTGGGTTCATCCGTGGATAGATGCCCTCATGATCTACTCAGGATCGGCTTGTTCCGGTGAGTTTGGATTACATGGAGAAGATAAAATTCTTCTGAAAAAATTTGGGGGCTGCCTGTTGGTTAGACAGAGCGCTGCGCGGTTCACAGAGGCATGCTGGGAATCCTGCCATTGCAGAGGCGAGCCAGCAGGTGGCGTGGCGATAGTTATTTACGTAAATGTTTTCTTACTAGTCTATATCCATGCCTGAGTTGTACCCCTGAGCAATTTAATTCATTTGATTTACTCCAGTAAAATATAAAGCAGCATAAATGTGTAAAACGGCAGTCGCTATGAGGGGAAATGGTTTAATGTAAGCATTCGAATCGCATTATATGCAAAGCTCCCGTATTTGATTCAAGGCGTAATAAGTGCCAGGAAATCCAAGCGCTTGGAAAGTGTTTAACCTGCTGAATTCCAAACACCAGTCTCCAAATGTCAACATAACTCCGACAGCTGAAGCAACTTAGAAGAATGCTGCTGTTATAGGCCAGACTCTGACCTAAACACTTATGTTCTCCAGTACATTCCATAAAACATACTCTGAAATAAAAACTCTTAAAAATAGCTTCTATGTTCATTCAAACCGTGAAGTGAATATGCATACACTTTATGGACAAAAGTACTGGGACACCTGGCCATTACACTCACAGGAACTTTTATAGCATCCCATTCTAAATCCATAGGCATCAATATGGAGTCAGGCCCCCTGTTGCAGCTGTAACAGCTGCCACTCTTCTGGGAAAACTTTGCACAAGTGTCCGTCGGAATTTTTGCCCATTCATCCAGAAGAGCATTTGTGAGGTCAGACACTGATGCTGGATGTGAAGGCCTGGCTCTCAATCTCCATTCTAGTTCATTGCAAATGTGTTCAATGGGGTTGAGGTCAGGGCTCTGTTTGGGTCGGTCAAGTTCTTCTGCACCAAACTCACTCAACCATGTCCATATGGACCTTGCTTTGTGCACTGGGGCACAGTCATGCTGGAACAGAAAAGGGCCTTCCCCAGACTGTTGCCACAAAGTTGGGAAGCATAGAATTGGCCATAATGTCCTGGTATGCTGAAGCATTAAGAGTTCCCTTCACTGGAACTAAGGGGTCTAGCCCAACTCCTGAAAAACAACCCCACACCATAATCCCCCCTCCACCAGACTTTACAGCTGGCACAATGCCAACAGGCAGGTAACATTCTCCTGGCATCTGCCAAAGTCATACTTGTCCGTCAGTCTGCCAGCCAGAGAAGCGTGATTCAACGCTCCACAAAACACGTTTCCACTGCTCCAGAGTCCAGTGGCAGTG
>JAODJU010000041.1:4354243-4377772 GCA_026776725.1 Gnathonemus echidnorhynchus
TTGTGGCTGAGTCTCTGTTGTTCCTAACTGCTTCCACCTTGCAATAATAAGTTATTACAAAGGTGGCCTCCCATGACGGCACCAGTCCTGAATCCACTGAGCTCTTCAGAATGACCCATTCTTTCAAAAACGTTTGTAAACCCGACTGCATGCCTTGGTGCTTGATTTTATACACCTGTGGCAATGGGTCTGAATGAAAAACCTGAGTTCAATGATTAAGAGGCGTGTCCCAATACTTTTGTCTATTTAGTGAATATCATTAACCAACCAAATTATGCTGAACACAGCCCCTTGTATAGAGGAGACTTTTATATATCTGAAGTTGTATCACTTGGTAGTTAATTTATAAGTTCCATCTATTACTAGCCCAGTGTTACCTGCCATAACTGCTTTTACTCTTGAATGTCGAGGAGCAGGAATTCATGGGAGCTGCATTTGCAGCCCTGAATTTCCCACGGTCCTTGCTGGCAACGAGTGAGCAAACTTGTCTTTTGAATAAACATCGCAATGTTCATGCAATGCAAGTGTTCTTAGATGTAAATTGTTAGCATGACCTTTATGTAATATGGTTATGAAATATTAAACAAGTATGTCAGATATGTAAATAGACATTAAGTAAGTAAAACACCTTCAATGTGTCAATTTTTTCGCCTACTACTGTTTTAAGAAACAGTATTAAAATACCCTCTGAGGTAGAAAGCAATTGAGAATGTTTATCTAGAATACGAACGTTTATTGGTATGTTGACATTATAGATGTGTCGGTAATAGACCCTGCTGTCGCATAAATGACGGTATAATACATGTCAGATGGAGACTGACGGGGGCACTTAAAGCGAAAACGCAAACAAGTGTGATTTTTTTTTTTTTATCTGTCTCCATAGTGACATCTAGTGGGTGAAATGTTATGGTGCTTTGAAGGGGCATTAACAACACCGACCCATGAAACAGAAACGAAAAGACCTATTTTCATATACGGTTGTCAGTTTCCCCGTTGATAAATATATATCGCTTATAGTTATATATGGCGCTAAACATATACAACTAAGCAGTTTCTTAAAATGTGCTTTTCCTGGCTTACCTTACAGTTTCATTTGAACAGATGGAATTCGGTTTAAAAACTTTATTTAATTAAGATTAAGAGCTCTGTGGCTTTAACCGATAAACTTCGTGTTTATGAGCTCAAAGTATATCAACATTATTATTATTATTATTACTACTATTATTATTATTATTATTATTATTATTAAATACACACACATAGACATATATTAGAAGAAAATAAAGAAAGCTGTAATTTCCCAGCCCCCGCTGAGCCTGTCCCCGAAGGAGAAACAGCGTTTGCACGGTGCTTTACCTCGAGGATGAGAGACACGGATAGTGACAGTGGAACAAATGGACGAATGAGGGGCATCTGCCTGCTTCCACGTTCCTCCTTTTAGCTGGAGGGAAGAGAGGCTCGTTTCCCCCGAGTGATGAACCGAGCAAAGCAATACGGCCAGATTCAAGCCCCCCCCATCCCGCACCCCCCAGCCAGGCTCAGAGCCAAAGTGCGGACAAGGATCTCAGCGGGGTCACCAGAACGGCAGGTCCGGGAGGGGAAAGGGATTAAAGGCTGTTTATTGCGAGTCACTGGGGGGTAGGCTATCAATAGAATGAATGTTATTGTGGAAAATTAAGTATTCAAATATATCAAAAATAGAACATTAGATGAGCATATGGCAGTGCGGCCTCATAGCAGCGTAATGTTAGGCAGACGGCGTTTTATTTAAAGCGTGGATAAATAACGTGTTTCCCTTGCAGCTCGACGTCCTGTCGGTCACGGATGCCGGATAAAAGGTCATTAAGCGCGCTGCCATTTCATGTTTACCAACAGCGACAATAGGGGACGTGATCCGGAAAGTCGCACGGCTGCACTTTCGCGTCCCAGGAACTGCTTTTGTGTCTGATTTTCCCTCGGCAATTCAAAATACTCACTGCGAGCTGGGTGTCCCGCTGGATAACGGCGTGGAAACACGATACCGATACCCCCAAAGCGCGATTCACCATTAATTCCCTGAATTTGTATTATTCAAGGAAGGAAAACATATAGGCCTGCTGTTTTATAGCCAAAGAGTTATCCTAAATTACCCATCTTTCAACGGGGCTGGTATCTATCCAAGCAGCAATACAGATACATAATATGCTGTTATTATTTGTATAAGAATATGTTAAGTAAGAATATTCCCGCGATGGCTTGACCCCCTGTCCTGATATTCCCTGCCTTCCAGGAGAGTCTCCAAACCGCCGCTACCCTGCACAGGACAAACGGGGTTTAGAAAATGGATGGTTATGTTGTGTAAGAATTCCCTACAAAAATGTGATAACATAAACATCAACGCATTAAGTTCACAAACAAGTTAGTAGTAAAAAGTTAGTGGTTTAAGTGGTAAAACTGATGAAAAATAAGTTAAATAACTGTATTTACAAAACGTTATTTCATATTTTTTCCTCACACTTATGACACTGTATGACGTTACTAATGATCGTGCCGGTCTTTCATTTGTTTTCAGCAAGACTGGAAACTATATAAAATACAATAGATTGAATAAAAATTTACTCGGAGTGTCATAGTAGGTCGATAAGTACCACTGTTGCCTCCTACCGGTAGGGGGTGGGGTTGCACGTTCTCCACGTGTTATGTGTGTTTCTCCTGGGCACTACATTTTCCTCCTGCTGTCTGGAGACATCCGGTTTGGTCAATTGGCAGCTCTAAATTGTTCTTTGTTAGTGTGTATTTGTGCTCTGTAGTGGACTGGCATCCCATGCTGGGTGTACCCCTGCCTTATGCCAAATCCTGACTGGGACATTCTCCACTCCTGTGACGCTGTGCAGGGTAAGCAGAATGAAGATGGCTAAAATTATGTTGTTTTTTTTTTTGGTTTTTTTACAAGCTTCTAGACCAGTGGCTTTGCGTGTAAATATAATGAGACAAGACAGGACAAGACATTTTTCTGTTTGGATAAAAATGAAATGCTATAGATTTCCAGATGGTCTTTTCTTCATAATGTGTGACCATGTGGCATTAAAGTGTTAAATTTTCACTGAAAGCCGAAAGCCAGAATAAGGCCTTCATTGTGCCTGCTGTCATAGGAGGACGACACCATAAAGTCGGCCTTACAAAATGGGCCCCCACAAAGAGCGTCCGCAGTTTATTTTTAAATACGCACCTCGGATTCGGCAGTAATTTATGCTAATCACACCCCTTGGCTCACCTCCAACCAGAGGGACCTCCTGAACGTCCTTCCTCCTCAAAAGCAGAGAGGAATGGCTGTGAACATTCGCTGCCTTGTTAAAGGGTCCAAATGACGTCCGACGCCACGGAACCACATTACCGAGAGGTATTTGTCCGAAATGTTGACGGACACGTCCAATGAAATTAGACATGTGGCAGCCTCAGTAGTTCTATGGTCACCAAAAAAAAAAATCCAAAAGAAAATGAAACCCCCCTCCTTCCCCTCCAGTCCGTGCTACTCAGACCAATGGATGGCATATTAAAATTCTTCCTGTCAAAGGATGTGATTGATAAAACTCAAATGTAAGGATCGTCACTGTGAAGTTCTCTTTTCACAATGGTTCTCTTGAATTTAATGTTGTCATTTTCGACAGGAACTAACGAGGGCCTCAAATGAGGTTTTCTCTGAGTACTCTTCTGTCTGAAGCCTGTCAGATGGAATGAATAATGAGTAAAAAACAAGGCAAGTAGACTTGGGGTGAGGGGGGGAGGGCTGTTTAGTGAATAAAATGCACAGGCAACAAAAGAATCACGATGTTTCCAGGGCAACGCGGCCGAGAGAGCTGGGTCACATGGCCCCCGGCCTTTGAAATCCCCTCGCCTAAGGACCCTCCTGATTCACTGGCCACACCGATGGCGGGATGACGGGGAACGGCAGCAGCGCGGCTCCGGCCGTCAACAGGACCGTCGTCCTGTCCATGAGCGACGCCAGCCACGGTGAGTGACACGGCCGCGCTGCTAACGCTACACGCTAGCCCCTCTCGCTAAACCGAAAGCTCGCACTGCACCCTGCCAGCAACTCTAGGTCTGCAAAATATCTGTCTGCCTGCAAAGTCTGGGGCGCTCAGTCCTCGTTGATCTTCGTGACTTTGCCAGAGGTTTCAGAAGTGACTATTAGCCAGAGATGGATGCTTTCCTGACCCATTGACCTAATGACACAAATAATCCCATTTCCAGATGGACCAGGAATTCGGCCCATATTTCTGACAGTTGCATTATAACTAATAACTCAATATTTCACTGCCTCTTGGAACAAAAATATGTATTCAAAGCATCAATCTGCTGATAGAAAAGTCTCATAAAACTGCCATAAACTGATATATCTTACATCTATTCATAATTCTATATTAGCTTGCGGCTTTGCCTTAGTTCATCTCGCAGTTTCCGTCTGGCTAGTTTTGGTCACGCAAACTGCACTGACATTTATATTTTATTCAAAAGTTGAAAGCTTTATTCGGTGACACGCCTGACCGAAGTGGCAAAAACATTGTGCTATTCATCTCCAGTGAAGGATTACCCTCGAACCCCCATCAGCAGCTATGGCTTACAGCTGTAGACGCCGGAGGCGTCATGCCGGAAAAGCTAAGACCTGCATGTAACTTTGATTGAAAGCAGTCAAGCTTCCTGCCCATTCCTGTACGGATGAGCAAAGGGCAGCTGTATCTTTTACAAACAGGACCTGTGATTAAGCAGGTTGTTAGTTCCAATCCCAAGAAGGGCACCGCCGAAAAATGGTCATTGAACTTCTGTAGTAAACACAGAATAAACAAAACGACCTGGCAGAAGTTTACATCAAAGGAGGACGCAGAGTGAAAGCATGTGGAAATCCAAGGTATTTGAAGTGTGTCTCTGAGCCGTCCAGAGCAGCACAGGACAGGGCTGAAGATTGAGCTCGATTTCTCTTCTCCAGAGTTCAGAGTGTTCAACATCACAGTGACGTCTCTGGCCCTGTGCCTGCTCACCTTTACAGGCATATTCTGCAGCATCTCCTACCACAGACGTGCTCGGTAAGTCCGCCGTGGCCCCCCCGCCCCCCCCCCAGCCTTGCGGCACCGGGATCGGGGGTGTGGGTAAGGGTGAAGCTGCTCCGCTTTACCTTAAGGACTTAAAATGTCCTTCCAGCCTTTTCTGAGGCTTCTTTCAATCCGGACTGGACGTGCCAAAGAAGTTACCAGAGGATCCTGCTATCTCAGATGGGGCATCATTATAATCAGTCACTCTGGGCCATTGGTCTCATATGAAAACAGTCTCAGGCTCTCATGTCTGATTTTAATTTTCTCTGGATGGAAACCATCCGGAACAATCAGCATACAGATTATAGATATAGTCAAGCAGCCCATCCATAGAGCCTCATGCAGAAAGAAAAGGTTTTAAAATGTGACGTTTTCTGCTGATGTATATTCCAGGGCAATTTAGCAGTTTCATGAATAAAATGAAACTCTTGCCATTCGTGCCCGTCTCCGTGCCAACTGTCCTGTCCAGCCTCCCCGTCCCCGCCCCCAATTTCTTACACGCAGAACAAACATTAATGGGCTCAGAGTAAACTTACAGTTCCTTCCAGGTAACCCAGTTTCCTCCCCCCGTCCAAAACCAGCCAGATGTGTATCTTTAATTGCCCGTATTGTGTGAGACAGATGGGCATCCCATTGGATGAGCCACATGGGAGAGTGACTGTACTATCTTCCTCAGGTCAGGTTTTTGAGTGTTTACATACTGAATTCCTTAATCCTTATTGCTGACGGAATGCAGTTTCCAGGCCACAAATGCAGTTCTATTGACCCGACATTTTCCATGCAGTTATTCCTGTATTCAGACCCTCCTGAGACAAGCTCACATCTGAATAGACTCGTTTGCACCCCCAAGGCAGCGGAGGCAGGCGCAGGAGTACGAGAGCGCGGTCGGCAGCCACGGGCCGCAGGGCGAGCCCGGTTCCCTGGGTGCAAGAAGACGGCGGGGCCTGATCTCCCGGCTACGAGGGTCAGGCGTGTCCCGAGATGACATGGGGATCTACTTCATATACAGTAACCCCATCCCCATGGGGGACGAGGGGAGCGACCTTGCCATGGCGGAGGGAGCGCAAAGCGGGCAACAGGGGGCGCTGGCACGTCCGGACCACATCAAGGACGGCAATGACGGGATTATCCTGGATCCATCTGTGTTTTACATGCAGCTGTGAAAACCCGTTTGGGACACTGATGTGAAATTATAATCATTACAATCAGTAAGAGACAGAGGCCCAGTGAATCTCCTGTGCTGAGGGAAAGGGTTTGAATTGGGAGGGGTCTCTTAATAATGTTTCCTAAACCAAATGTAAAAATCCTATAAAATGCTCCTGGGTTATAAACTGAGTTCACGCTCCTTGTTAGACTAGCATTGCCAAAACTGGAAGATTAACAGTTTTATTTTTTAAATAAACTGATTATATATATTTCACACAGCCTAAGGGAAAAAACTGTAACCAAATTAAAATTAAAAGTCTTTAACAGAAATTTCAAAATGAATACATTTGTCATGGTTTTGTACAGCTGACATTTTTTGCTATTTCTATATGTAAAAAACTAAAGTACAACTCTTTCAATAATAATATCTTAATTGTTAATAAATGGCCAATCCCATAAGGCTGTTGGTGACCTAGACCTGACCTAGACTGACAAACAAACTGTTTGCCAGGTGGTGGTGTGTGTGCAGCATCCAAGAACGACAAGAAAACATTGCCGTGTTTTTCTTTTTTTACTTAATCGCGCTGAATCTTGATAAAACCGTAGAGATAATGTGCGTCTTAGAAAAGAAGAGCAGCGTGAAGAGAGGTCGACAGGAAAGGATCTGAAGTAAAGGAAGGGTGACTCGCGGGCGAATCGCAGGTCAATCACGGGTGACCTGCCTACACGTCAGCTGACACGCTTTCATTACTCGATTGGCTGAGTTTCCCTGATCAGCCAATCAAGGGCTTCCTTGCGACCCTGCAGCTCCAGTTCGGCTCCGACGATCTCTCGGCACTGCCTGTGGTAGTCGTTCAACCAATCACGCTGCAAGCGGGGGGGGGGGTGGGGTTGGGATAAGAAAAATCACACATAAACAAAGCTAAGTGTCCACTGACAGATTTTAAAATGGATAAATATGAAAATAAGTAAAGAGAAACACCTGCCTTTCGGACACAGTTGACAGGGTGACAGTTGGGTCTGCTTTTACCCCACTTACCTCCTTCTGCGTTAACATTTCACTGTTGATCATCTTCGCCTGAATCGGGACGAGCGTGATAGGCTGAAAGGTCAAACTGCCACGGTTCCTGTAATTGTACTGAAGGAGGACAGAACAATTGTTTTCTTTTAAAAAAGGAGACCCTTTCAGATACTGAGCAAATACCTTGGGGGGGCGGGATGCAGTGATGACATACCTTGGGTTTAGTAGGAACCACCAAGACAACATTCTCGATTCGAATCCCAAAAGCGCCATCTTCATAATATCCAGGTTCTAGAAAATTCATTTAAAAAGGTATGACGTGAGGTGAGTGATCAACAGGTCGATCATGACGCAAGCTACACGGCACAAAATATTCCCGCAACTCCAGTAGCGTTGCAGCTACAGACCAAGAGAGGTCATAGGTTCGAATCCCAGATATTCCAGGCAGAATTAAAAGCCCGCTCTACCATCACTGACGATCATGCCGGCTTCCAGGGGCTCATCTGCGAACGTCTTGTAGCTGATACCGCAGGGCCCCTCGTGGACGTTGAGGAAGCAGCCGACCCCGTGTCCCGTCCCGTGCAGGTAGTCAAGCCCGGACTCCCACAATGCCGAGCGGGCGAATGAGTCCAGCAGGTGGCCTGCAGGGGGCAGCACAGCAAGCTGTGTCCTACATATAAGTTTTGCTCCTCAATGTAAATTTTGACCTAAACCCTGAAAAAAGTAGGACTGTTGATACCCTGTGAAGTGACATCATGCACAACTAATGCTAAATTTGTGCAACCGCCCAAGAAAGTAACTCAAGTGTTCAAATCTACACAGGCCAAAGCGAAACTCCTCTCAGAGACGCCAACGAGGTTCATCTCACGATATGGGCAATTTAGAGGCTGGGATCTTTACGGGGAAACCATACCTTTGGTTCCGTTTGGGAAGATGGCCGCACTCACGGCGATGTGGCCCTTCAGAACGTAGGTGAAACACTCCTGGCAACAACAAGACAGACATGAACAAGTTGGGGGGGGGGGGAACATGCCATCTCTATGGTAACGATTTGAGAGACTCATGGATCGAGCAGAACCCCCCAACCGGCTCCCAGAAGGGGGGCATGTGAGGGTTCTTTAAAATGGGACGGGGTGGGCACTGCCCTCCTGCAGACCCTCCCCAAGGCCAGGAGGTACCTTTTCGAAAGCAGAGGGCGTCCCGAAATGCACCGTACGGGTCACGTCCGTCGTCCCGTCCCTGAAAAGCAGGAAGCACAATCAGCTGGAATGGCATTATGCTTCTAATCAGACACTGAGATTCGACCGTTTACCTTAATAGTAAAACCAACATTTTGGTTACGTTAAGTCCGATTTGTCGTCACCACACTCCACTTTCACCTCTGACTTCTCTACTGCAAAGGGGTCACATTTCAAATCCCCCCTCCCCCCAAAACCCAGGCCCTCCCCCCAAAACCCAGGCCCTCCTGGAACATAAATAAAAGCAGACAATGCAAAGATGGGGGGTGGTGCACCTACAGGTACTGGGCCCCCGAGTCTATCAGGTAGACTTCGGTCAGGGTCAGCGTCCGGTTTGTTTCTGGCAGAGGCCTGCAGGTCAGACACAGATCAGCTATATTACCTGCGTATATCAATACAACCCAAACGTAACAGCCAGTCCAGCAACCAACCCGGAACCTTCCGGAATGACTAAGGCCTCTCCGATTACTCAAGAACAAAAGGGTTATAAAAGCTGAGAGAGGAGGCATGTACCCGGCAAGGCTGTAAATATTAATTAGGGTCAGACGCTCGCTGTTAATCTCAGCGCATGACTGTGCGGGGAAGCTTCACCTCACCTGTAGTGAATCACGGCTCCATTCGGGCCCACGCTGGAAATGGTTGGAAAACTCAGGCCGACAAAGTCCTTCTGCTGGCTACAGAGAACAGTGGTATCAAACAATACCTGCTATAGGCATAAATGCCAATGAACAGTTGAAATTCAAATTCAGCAGCGTAACATAGAAAATCTCCACAGGGTGGCAGCAAAGCACAAATATACAGAGAATTACAGGAAATGTCCATTGAATTGAAAATCCACCATAAGGCTCAATAAAAACAACTTAAGTAAACATTAATAATTATACAAATACTGTTGGTTAAATAACGGCCACTTAACTATATACAGTCGATATTACTATTTAACCCTGCAGCCTCTAATTAGCCCCATTTTCTGAAAAATTCATCAGTTTTGTTGTTTTCTTTTTCCCTTTTGATGTAAATGTTTCTTTACCAAAAGGTGTGGAGTCCTATAACCAACAGCCTTCCAATTACAAGTGCCCTTAAGCGCTACGCCATCTGCTGGCGGGATGCAAGCGGCGTTAGACGCACCTACGCAGCTCCTCTGCTTTGTCAGCGGCTGAGATCTCAGTCACCGTGCCTTTGGGAATCTGGGGGGGGCAGGAGAAACAGCTTCAGGAGTCGGGGTGAAACTCCTGGGATTGCATGAGGTCACTCCCCGAGACACTGGCAAAGAGACGCGACCTCAGGGACGGAAACCCGATACGGGGGAGGGATCTTCCGGAACAAAGCGAGCAAGCCGGCATGAAATACCTCTTTTTCAAGCCATGCGAAGAGGTCGCATAGAGCCACGGCGTCCTTGATCTGTTTCAAAACACGTTAATCCTGGGTTTAGCGACCACATGTATGTTCTGACCTCAGATCCACGCCAACCCGGGATCTCCCTTCCCCCCCACCCACGGCGTTGCCACGGTGACATACATGCGCCATCTTCATTCCCTGGATCTCGGTGGGGTTCTTCACTGCTTTGGCGAGGCAGAGCGGAGTGTAAGGGATTGGGATCCTGTGGGCCTGGAGGTGAGACAGGGGGAGGGCAGGGGTGACCTGCTTACTGAGTGACCAGCGTTATTCAGCGGCTCTGCAGCCTGCTTTACCACAATGGATCCGTTCCTCAGAAACTCTTCATATTCTTCACCGTCTCGCCTTAAGGTGAGCAATCAAATTTTGTTCAGTTGAAATGTTTATCATTAGATCCTCCTCATGAAACTTTAATGAAGCAGTGCTTGCAAAATGCATTTCTAATGATATTAAAGTAATTCCACACAGCAGACAATGTTTAGTACGCAGGTGTACAGAGCAATGTGGGTCATCATTTTAAAGGGAATTATCGGCAGTAAATATCAGCTCATTTTTAACCATCAGCTGATGGCCAATTGCTGCTGTTCCAGCTGATAACAATAGCTGGCTGATACAATCAGTGCATCTAATAATTATTCATCTACCCATCCATGCTCCCTCACTCCCTCCCTCCTTCCAGCCCCGCCCAGACACCCATGCCAACAGCCCCGGGCCCCCACCTTGGGGATGATCTCCGTCAGCGCACAGCTGGCCTTGTCGCTGATCCACACGCGGTCCTTGGGCCCAAGTCCTTTGCACACGGCACGCAGCTCCGCCTCCACGGACCCGTACGACGCCGTCTGGACCCTGAGGTCCAGCTCGCCGGGGGCGTCCAGCTGCAGGTGCTCCCTCACGGCGGGGTCAGCGACACGCTTGCCGTCGATGCATAGCCTGCCCAGGGACATACACCCAAGTCAGCCCCCCCCATTCAGTGCGGGACCAGGTGTGTGTGTGTGTGTGCGTGTGTGTGTGTGTGATCACAGTGAAGTGATCACCGCTGCACAGTACCTTATCGTGTTCATCCCAACGATGGCGTAGGCAAAGAAGACGGGGTTGTACTCTATGTCCGAACCTCGCAGGTTGAAAAGCCCTGGAGAATGTTTGACGGGGGGAGGTTAAAATGACATTTACTGCAGGCCTGAGGAAAATCCTGCTCTTTCCCAAAATATGAGACAGACTCCCCGAATCGACCCTCGATCAAGGAGCACTTCATTGCCCAAAAACATTCATTCCTGCCAGCGGTGCTGATTACGGGTGAGACTGGTGAGACTGGGCAGGTACAGTATCAGGTACCCAGTGGCTCTTTTCACACTCACTAAGGATGTGTGTCCAAAGAGAGGGTCACCGATAAACATGCTGCTCGGGAAACGGGAACGGGAGCGAACAGACAAACCTACAAGCGATTTCATCCAGAGCCGTGACGATAAACCAGGAAATCTTTCGCTCCGACATCTTCGCCCTTAAAGCCACGATCTTCTCCTGCCAGGTCATGCCTGCAAAACAAATGAATTACATTAATTAATAATTTAAGCCCTACACCCTTTTTTTTTTTTGCTTTCATCAACATTTCACTGCTCATCTGAGCTTCCAGAGGGCACTCACCAGTGAACGTCAACCCCAGCGTGATCAGAGCGGTGCTGGGCCTTGTGGGGCGATCCTGCCAAATGGCGTC
The DNA here is from genome assembly GCA_026776725.1 of Gnathonemus echidnorhynchus. NCBI lineage: Eukaryota > Metazoa > Chordata > Actinopteri > Osteoglossiformes > Mormyridae > Gnathonemus > Gnathonemus echidnorhynchus. The sequence goes on from JAODJU010000041.1 coordinate 4,365,821, forward strand.
GATGAGGTTTTCCGTCACGCCGACCAGCGAGTGCCCGGCGACGCTCAGGGCCTTGGACATGGCTTTCCATTGGTCTGAAGAGAAAGCCAGCTAATGAGAAAAGTAGCCACGCCCACCTGCCCAAGACCAGTGTGCCTCATGATTAAAGACCCCCGACTGTGGCGCGGAGTCTTCGAGCTGACCTGCGGCGATGATCCAGGGATCCACGCCCACTCTGGAGTTGTCAGGAAGCACGCTGATCAGCCAGTCCTCCTGAGTTGGTGTCTCCTTCAAACCTGCCAAAACACGACAAGAAATCCCATAAAAAATTAAATAAAAAAATCACTGCCACCACAAATCACAGACCTTTAACTGTTCAAAACAGTTTGTAAGACTTCTGCTAAGAGCATTGAGGTCACCATCCTCAACTCAATAAACGCCAGGTATTAAACACAGCCAGAAGTACAGATGATGCATACTTTACGATGGTTTTTTTGGTGGTGCGATAGCAAATTTTGAAATCTGAAATTTGTTCCCATGCTAGCAGTATGCTATACGATACTTTTTATTGATGTCGGGAGATGGTGGCATCTACGCAGCCACTTTTCCAGTCTCCGTAGCGATCATGTAGCGTAAATAACTCATACAGTGTTTACCAAGTATCGTAGAGTGATTTTAATGATTTTTTTTGGTGTTTTATCAAATATTTACTTGTTCAATGACTATAGTAATTCACCTATTTATCATATTCGATTTACAATATTTTCAACTTACGATGGATTCTTCGGAAAGTAACCCCATCAGAAGTCGAGGAGCATCTGTATACGATATTAATAGTACTAATAACTTGGTTGGTAGATTTTGTCATTGATGTCACCAGGTCCTGCTCACCCATCTTCATGAGGGTCCAGTTGCCATCCATCTGCTGGCTCGCCTGCAGGAAGTAGCGCCCATCCGTCCACATGGCGGCGTGCTTCTCCGTCACGATGGCGGTCCCTGGAAAGGCCGGGGGCTCAGGCACGCTCGCCCTCAGAAACGGCCCCCCGCCACCCTGACCGCCGCAGCGCTTCTCGTTCATTCACACCCCACGCCACGTTGACGGCACTCTCGCCACCTCGTGAACGCCCAGCAGAAGCGACAAACTCAACATAAAAAGCTTCTGAACTATTGCAATGGAGAGCTGAAACGGACGTCCGCATTGCTGCCGGCGAGGATGGAAGTGGGACGGCATTAATTTCTTTTATCTGAAGCCCAGCTGGATTCCCAGGCAGAGTCACTGGGGGTCCTTATTAAACGTGTCTGCTGTTCACATCACTGCATATTTCATGGTAAGATGAGCACAGGGGTCAGCTTACAGTGGTGGGGCACAAGTCTGCATTTTACTGAATTTGCAATGAAATATTTAACAAAGTATAAACAAAAAAAACACAAAGCAAAAAACTACTGTCTGGTGACTATTTCCAATGCATATTAAGGGGTCACATATCTATAAGCCCCATATCTGAGTCCTTTAAACACAGATATCTACAAGAAACACAATACCACACCAGTCACATTAACTGACTCTGCCAGATCTCTCTGGGTCCTACTGGTTCGTTTCTATCTTTTCTATTAATTCAGCGGTCTGTACCAGAAGGTTCTTTGAAATCTGCTGGTCTGTGGGGCTGTGACCCCCCCCCCCTCCCGTATTGCTGAAGGCTGGAAACTTACTGAGGTAACAGAGGATTCAACTATGGCACTGAGCCACGGGGTCAAACACGGGGGTATTCTTGCTGTCCAACAACACGTGTCTAGGAATCACTCCCTCCCGGAACCATGACCAATACAAATATAATCTATCAATATAAAAGTGAATCGACAATAAATAACCCAGAGATGCACAAGTAACAGCTGATGTGTTACTCCTCTGTGCAAGACTTTGTTCTCTTTAATTATATGTAATGAGCACTGGGATACCAAATATGGCACTAATGCCCCAGATTTTTAAAAATAAATCTTTACGACAACATAATAATAAAATAATAAATAGATTTACAGTGGGAACACAGAATCCTAGGCCACACGCGAAGTACACAAGTATCAGGCGTGCACACACACGTTCTCACGCACGTGCACACGGAGCGCCCGCACAGTGCCGGACCCCCGCATTGCCGTACCTGCCGAGCCGTTGAATCCGCAGATGAACTCCCGTCGGCAGTCACAGGGGGCGATGTACTCACTCTGAAGCGCAAGGAGAGCGGGAACGTCGGCTGTGATTAAGCGCAATCAGCAGCGAGTGGCCCCTCGGACCCATTAACGAGCCCTAATCAGCCTCTTCTTCCCTCCGTGACAAAAATTAACAGCGGTGGGTTAAATACGGACAAGTGGCTGCGGTGCAGAGGTCATGCGCCCCTCAACCTCTAAACAGCGAGCAGACAACCCCCCTCCCTCCAGAAAATACCCTCCCATCTGAAGTGGCAGGAGGTTCCACGAGGAGTCCCCTGAAAAAAAACGGGGAAATACCCGCCCTGCGCAGTGGGCACATCAGTTAAATTAGCACACCACTGAAAATTCTGCTAATCACACGCAATTACACACCTGTGTTATTTAAAAAAACACGGCGTCAAAACGACAAATATCTGACATCTGAAAAAGGTTCAGATCATAAATGTCACATCTAAACTGTATGACGTGGATATTTCCCAGGCGGAATCTGACAGCAGCGTCGGCGGCTCGCCTGCACGTACCTGGTGCGCGTCCCCCGACGGTATGATGTAGGCCTGCAGCGGCTCGCTGACGTACCTGCTGCTCTTCATCACCTGTCTCAGGTGCCGAAGCAGCTCGGCGGTGATCTTCGGGGACATCGCGCTGCCGTCTGGGGACGGAGGCCACGCGTTAATCCACACGGCCGGTTAATCCACAAGCGACTGTCTCAGTTATGAGCAGACAACAGGCATCTAATCTTACAAAACGCGAGTAGGGTAGTTTATTATAGATGAACTGCATCTAGGATTTACTTTCATGTTATACGTACTTAAAATATAGCTCAGGTATAGGTCGCTTGGGTCTAATCGTACAAGAAATTACTATGAAATTTAAGTATTATGTTTATTTAGAGAAAAATCTATTTCAAAGAAGAGTAGACTATCTGTAAACCCACAGTTTGCTGTAGCTTTCCTTAACCAAAAATTAGTTAAATGTTAGATTACTATATAGACTTTGCAGTCACCTACAAGTAATCGGCGATGCTTTCACTTAAGTATTTACACTTTCTTCCGCTACATTATTACACTTGGTATTGTCCCTCAAAACAATGACCAAAGATGCACTGTATCTCAAAACAATGACCAAAGCATACAACACAGTTTACCTTGTTTCATGGTCTTTCCAGATGATGTATGCGAACACACGCTTGTATTTTCTGATCTTTAGCCTCTAAGTACATTAAAGGGCGGATTCAGCAAATCGCCGAGATACGGATATGGTTAAATATTAACAATCTCACCCTTAAAATATTCCATATATTCAATGTTCTTATACAGCTTATTTTAAAGAAAAGTGATTCAAACCTAGCTTAAAACTCCTTGCAACATTATATTATAATATGGAATAGGGCGCATGTAAGTGCGATAAAAGTGAAAACAGTTGCTGTTTTTTCAACTCAGACCATGGCTTTAACTTATCGCCCCCAGTGAGTGTTCTGATTTTATTCAATTTGCATTATACAACAGCAGTAACTCTAACTTTAGGGTTATTTATAATATTATAGATTTTAAAATGGTTGTGCTTGGGGTGGAATATACAGATTGTCGTTTCTCAAAACTCGTTAAAAAACCGCGGCGGCCGCTGATTGGTCGGTTTATTAAAGAAACGGCGAGCCGGCGGGGTGGATGGCTCTCTTTATTAACATGCTGTTATCACGGCTAACGTCTAAGATCTGATGCTGAGGCAGCACAAAAGCACCCCGGAGACCCAATCGGCGACGCCTTCGGCCCCAGTAATCGGCTAATTTAAGACTCGGATCCTGACATGTGAGGTATGTTCACTGAAAGGAGTTTAGCTGGTTGGTTAACCAGCTAGTTCCCACCTAGTCCACGAAATAACTAGACCGCCAGCTCTCGATAATTACGACAGATCGTGGTCAGATCGGCCTGGACTCGCTTTAAAGTCCCCGAACACGTCCGATAGTAGCTAAACACAAGTCAAGGAAGCAGGGAAGGCATGTATTACTTTAGCAAATCACATGTCATTCCACGAACAGCCAGTCACAACACACTGCATTCTTGTTAATTTACTGTGCTGAAACAGGCATTGAAAACGCACCTGCCTGGTTCGCTTCTTGCTGCTGTGGACACTCTTTTTACAGATAGAAATATTAGGCTACAGAACGAGCGCCGATATCAGTGTGTGTATCTGTAGGCTGCCATTTCAGCCGTGACGCAGGAGGTCACGTGACGCATAATGTCTTCCGGGAGCTTCATGTGCTTCAGACATGAACTGCTGAGTTGCATCTTGGCGCGCTTATGTATAACGTGATATCATTGTAAATATGCAAATAGTTTCTCAAGTAAATTTTAAATAGGATAGCTAATGGGAAACAGCTCTATTTCTTAGGATTATTGCATGTTGGCAATGCTCACCCAGGTATAACAGCTGGTAAATAGTAGATGTCAATTCACACCAGTTTCACTCAATGCCACAGCTGGGAGGGGGTTGGATGTTGGGGGGTGTGCTCATACTCGCCTACCTCTGCTATTATGATTTATTTTATTATAATTATTAACTTCAGCTCAGTCCCCAAGTTGGGCACCTTTCAGATTTACCATCAGTAACCAATATCTGGCAATGTTCAGTTGATCCTCATTTAGTGACGAAAGAAAATTACACAACAAAAATCCTTCGCATAGTCGAAACTTTCAAAACACACAAAGTTATTAACTGGTAAACACTTAGAAAATGTACTAAGCAAACATCTTGAAACATAACGTCCACACTTCTCTTAACAGACTACATAAACATCTTTACCATTATCTAGTCATCTGTTACATGAATAACCCATCAAAATTAAATGTGGTCAATAACTGCATAATATAAGGAAAACTGTCACGTACAACAGCAGGCCTACACTGTATCAATATTGTATTTAAATGTCATTCAGAATTAAAATATTGCAAAAAAAACATCAAATGCTTGAGCATCTGAGTGACACGGACAAAGTTCAGTAAACGGACCATTTTCATACATTTCTCAAAGCTGCCAGAGCAGGGTGGGTGTTTTGAATTCTGACAAGCTCCAAGAAGTGTATCACTTTTTTAAAAACAAACATCCTATGTGTGCAGTATTTTACGATTCACATTTATATATATATATATATATACACATTTCCTCAGGTGGATCATGAATATTTATAATAATAATAATATTTACAACCCGTTCAATGACTAGACATTAATTTGTTCCAGGTTATGGTCAAGACACCGCCAAAAAAATCACACTTCTTTCAGGTTCGGGCCCTGACACAGCCATGGATGCCGTCGCTATCGGGAGCGAATCACAAACTGGCTTCTGCCGTCTGAACATAAGCAAGCCATGAGGAGTACAGTGGCGTCTACTGCAGTAGGCACAGAATGATATGTGCTGTAATTATGAGGACCAGAAGTCTGCCATTGATCTCAGGCCGTCCAGAACTTCCACCTGTTTTAAGAGATTGAACAGCTAATTAGACCACTGAGAAGGGCATTTACAAAACCAAATGTAAACACTTCATTTTCTCTGTCTTTGCAAAGAGTTTCTTTATTTAGCTGTAGGGATACAAAATTGCTCCATAACAGAAACACACACAGCAAACGCTATGGTCTTTTTTGACACATGCAATTTAAAAAAAACTCCATATTTTTAGCAAAGTCTGAGACATATAAAGAGATCAAACCATGAAAGAGTATCAAACCAAATAAAAATGCATGAAAACATCAGCTAATCAACTTAAAATGCTTAAAAATCTTACTAACTTTTGGGGCACGCTTGGGATTGTTTGAATGGTCCCATCCTCTCATTGTCTTTAACAGAGTTCAGCACCTCTTTGTTTACGTCCCCTGGAAGCAAAAACAACGTTGAATGGTTATGGGCTCGCCAGACATAAGCTGAAGTAGGGAGTATCTCTACTTCATGTTCTCAACCGCCCTTCAGGAGGTATGTCACTTTAGCTCAGTGTGGTACAAACCATCAGTAGTGTTTACATTTCTCTTGTAGCTGTCACCTTGGTCGAGTTACAGCATTAAACCACATCTATGTCATTTGGTAGTGTGATGTATAACCATGCCTGAAGGTATGAATAGCAATGGGATTTTAATCTATGACCATCTGCTTGTCTTCTGCTAGAACAAATACAGGAATCTTTCTTTCTAAAACCTGCACGAACAACTTTAGTTAGACCTGGTGAATCTGACTGGACTTTGAAGGGGACTCGACAAAAGTTTAACCACTTGACCTTACAAACGTTCTCCATGAAGCAGGAGTCAGCTGACGCTCATCACTGGCCGGCTGAGAAAACACTGGGTTCCAAAGACTAAGTATCCCTTGCATAATCAGTCACCCATTAACCCCCTCATTCCTCTCCTCCATGTGCCTAAATCTACAGGAGAACCTTTCAGGTCCTGCTCTGTATAATCATATGACTCTGAAGTTCTTGGTCTCTGCTGTGGCATTTGAAAAGTCATGGTAGTATTCATATGAATTGCAATAAAAAACACCACCACAATCGCACCTGTATCTCATCGTGCCGAAGCTGTCTAAGTCAAATAATGCAAATTGTAACAACATAAACCGCTTCTGTAGCAGAAAATAACACAATCATAAGAAAAGATGTTTAATTAGGATATTAAAAATTATATATGTTAAAGAAGTCGAAGGAAAATGCAATATGTGAAATATGAATCCCATTTTTCATCCATTCTATCATGTAAGAGCTTTGCCACATAAAACCGCTGAATATGAAAGTTTCAAGCTGCGATCACGAAAGGCGGCGGTTTCCGTCAGAAATTCACACTCTGGGGGCTGCCGGAGGTGGGTAATGTGTTGGCTGTATAGTGCCTGGATGCAGCCCCTTCTCCTGTTTCACATTGTTGCGGGTGGGGGGGGGAATCTTCAGACACTTCACCACAGCGTTGGGTTACCGCACAATTTTTTTTTTCTTTCCGCTTTTTTGTGCTTGGCTTTTGAATGGGTGGGATTGTTCATTGTTTAGGTAAAAAAAGGAAAGGCCTTTATCTTGCGTATTCCTCTGAAGGGAGCAAAAAGAACAAAAGACTATAGATGTAAAAATCAACCCTTTTGCAAATGAATGAAACCCAAGAATACATATTAACAATTTTTTTTTGCACCATGAACTCAATAAAAGTTGAAAAAAATCTTCTCAAAGGACGTGGCCTCTTAATTCTTCTGCTCTGCTTCCTGCTGTTGATCTCACATCTGCATGAGATGCCACCCCAAAGACTCTTAATTATTTCAGCAAATAAATGGGATAGGATCCTGTGAAATCCACCCTTCTATCTTCTACCAACATGTCCTTATTCTGTCACGAGGTACGTTTGATATTGCTACTGTTCGTACCTTGATTTCCCATCGAGGATCAATTGTTTCTATGAACACAATGCTGAATCACACCTGCGGATCACAAGCATCCTTTTCCCAAACAAAATTACCTTTGCACTGCATTAAAACTCTTCTGTTTCATGTTTGTTGAAACCCCCTTGAAGCTCCTCCTCACTTCCAGCTCTACCCATGCAATCCAGACTATTTCTGTCTGTACTTCTTCTTGTGACCATCTTCTGTAGCCCAATAATTAGAGCATGACACCACCACCCCCCAAAGGTTATGGTTCAAATCTCACAGAATGTGCGTAAAATAGCCACTTCTGTGTAGATCAGCGATTCACCACCCACATTTGGGTTGCAACAAGTTCTGTAAGGGTCGCGACTGAGCTGGCATGCTAAAAAAAAATAGGTCGCGGTGCAAGAAAGGCTGAGAACTTGCCCTGGACAGAAGCAGCAGGTAGGTAAATAAATGAAAAATCTTCTTTAGGTAAGATGTGGAGTTTGGTTTCCTTCTCAGTCTGTGAACATGTTCTTCCCCAATGGCAGTAATAACGGCACCGACAAAGATCACATAACACCTTCCCTGTGAACCACTGTAGTTTTTATAACAATAAGTAAACCTATTCATGCTTTTAAAGCCTCCAGTCTCAGACACTGGATCTCAGTAGCTGCCCACTGGATATGGGCACTGTAAAAACATACCATGCCAGTCTTTCTATTTACTTCGCCTTGTGCTTTTGCCTACAAAGGCAAGAACCACAAGCTAGACGCTATAAAAAGTGATCTGCCACTCATTCACAGCATTTTTTTGTTCCCGTCTAGGAAACTTTCCTGTTATTACATATATTTCGGTCTCTGCCACTATACAAATACTTGGCGATTTTTTAAAATTAAATATTCCCTAGCATTTTACAGAAGTGAGGAAATATTTTATTAAATAAATTAATTTTATTTACAATTAATGTAATCATCTGCAACATTATGCACTTAAATATGATTTAATCCGTTGTATGAAACTTTATAATGGAGAAGCGAAGGGGTGTAGGAACTGGGGGGGGGGGCGTGCTTCACCCAATATTTCATTTGGATTCATTCACCCATCCCCCATTAAATAGACCCAATATATTTATATTATTAAGCCCCCCCCCCCCATATCAGACCCTCTCCTGCATTGTTGGAGTAATCTTACTGTTACTAATTCATGTTTTTGTCCTGCACCATTTGTGTTTGATTTTGTGTTTTGTCTCAGACCTGGTTCCTCTCGAAAAACAGACTGTCCACGTCCGTTATGAAGGATTAAAATAGAGGATAGAATGGAAATGGGGGGTCTGGCATCAAGTATAGCACAAGTATTGTTGTTGTTATTATTATTATTATTCTATACTGCAAATTTGTTTTGCGCCTGCCCTGAACCTGGCACTGGTTGCACTATGGACACCAGGCAGATCATTTAAGGTCCTGGACTCACAGGCGAATGGATGCTACCTGCAGCCACCTTCTGATCCCCAAAACCAGATACCGACAGCAGGTGACCAGATACATGAACTGATACAAAATTAAATGAAATAAACATTTTAAACATTAAGAAAGATACTGAACAATATTTCACTTACGCTAGAAAATCACGAACATAATTGGATTGGTCGGGGTGGGGGGCCCAATACGATATGCTTTCAGGGGCCCCAAAATCTCTAGCAGCTCCCCTGATTATGACCCTTGCTGATGTAACGGATTTTGAATGACACACCTGACACCAGAAAGGTGACTTGCTGACACGTGCTCCCGGGAACAGGTGACAGCTCGTCGGGCAAGATGGTGACCCTCCACAGGTCCACATCGAGGACAGCTGCCACTCGGCTGCGGAAGTCAAACCTGAAACCGGAACATATCCGGATCAGGTTACTCCGGCTTTTCAGCCCTAGCTAGCAAGGGTTAATTTCACCCAAAAACCAGCATATAATTATTAAAAAAATAAACAGACCATGCTTATTTACATTTTAATATATACATCTTAATTAGCACATTACTAGCCCCCACCCCCATTACTAGCCCCCACAAAAAAATACAAAGAATGGATACTGGTGTTTGAATGAAAACCTGTTGTTATGGGGTCATATGTACCATTTACCACGCTAGTGATAAATTCCACCCCCCCCAACAAAAACTGCACATATCAAATGTCAATATACCCCCTGCATCCTCAATACTTAGAACCCCCGCTCATGTCTGCTCAGTGTCGTTCCCCAAACATGAGGACGTAACCGATCGCTAACCCGCCTCCCTTCTAATTTCGGCCGGCTCGGGTTCCCACTGGGCTCAGCCAGAAGCAGGAATGCCCACATTTGCATTTGGGGTACGGAAAAATTGGCGGGGGGACGGGAAGCGATGGCTTCTGGGTGCACGCACACCTACCTGCTAAAGGAGGTCACTTTGGGAAAGATCAGAGTCGCCGATGGAGAAAATGGCAGGATGTCTGCGCAGGACAGGATCCCGTTTCCACTCCGGAGGACAACTGACCTGTACATGACTGTGACAAAACCAGCGTTACAGGATCTCTCTGCCAAACGCCCTAATGGCACTTATTCACGTCCACATCTGATAGCGGGCCGGAATGAACGATCGTGTAACTTAACCTCACAATTGTGATTTATGCCATACAAAGAGGAATTCCCCTCCAGGTGACGGTTTTATGATTGACGCGGCCGCCGCAACATAGCAGATTCTGAGTTCTTGTGAAATCAGAGTCACACATGTAACCTGTAAAATCTCCGGTGAGCTGCAGATTGGCGTCCGTAAACAGCTGTCTGATGGTCAGGTCGACCGGGCCGTGTTTCTTGGTCAGATCTCCCACCTCGCAGTGCAGAGGGTGCCTGGCAGAGCAGCTAGCGCTCTGAAGAAATGGGAGAATGGGGCAAACTTTATGTTTTTTTTTTCCCCCACAATCCCCTTCTTTCACATTGCATAACAAACAGGAGTGAAGTGAATATCCAGCAATTCTGGCATCCTCGGAGGAGAAGTCAAATTGTCAATATCGGCGGTCAGAGCCTCAAGATGTAACAGGTGAACAAGACCACTTAGCATATTAGCAGCAGGCCAAAGGTCATTCGGCTATGATTCCAAGGTATGCATTTTACTAAACTGGCAACCCGTCCAGGCGGTACTCCTGCTTTGTGCCCCATACTGCCTACAAAAGGCTCCAGAATAGGCAGCGGGAAGATGGATGGATTGAACCAAACTCATCCGAGGAGAGCAGTATTTGCTGTATTTGTTTCAAAACATTCTTAGGCTTAGACCTGCTGGGCACAGTGAAGATGATCTAGCAGAAGGGAAAGCAACTGACCTCTGAGCTTATGTTGAAAGGATTGAACTGGTCACCCACGTCCAAACACTCCTGGATATCCTCTCCTGTACGGTGGCTGTGTATGGACCAGGAAACCTCAGTGACCTTTGAACCAGGATGCGAAAGGACGTCAACGTGAACAACAAAGGATGGTTAAACTACAAACAACATATGACCAAAAAAATCCTCTACAGTTACTGATTCAACAGAGTGTTGGCGACTTTTACACACTCAACACTCTGTTGTTGCTAAATGCTTCCACTTTGGAGTAATACCACTTACAGTTGACTGTAGAATATCTAGCAGGGAAGAAATTTGACAAATGGACCTCCTACGACAGTACCACGCCTGCATCCACTGAGCTTTTCAGAATGACCCATTCTTTCACAAATGTTTGTAAACCTGACTGCATTTGATTTTATACACCTGTGGCAATGTGTCTGAATGAAACACCCAAATTTAATCATGAAGAGGTTTGTCTCAGTATTTCTGTCCCTATAGTGTATGACCAAAAATTAGGTTGGAACTAACCTTGGAACTACAACCACTGATCAGTGCTAATGTCAGCATTTGTTTGTGTAGCTTGATGTTAGGCGTACCGATGGAGATGATGGTTCTACATTCATACTCACATTCATCTCCTGGGCCGCATGTATGTCCACCTCCAGTAGGCTGTCACCATGGCTCCCATCTTTAAATGCCTGCTGGGACTAAAGAACCATGTTGCCATTACTTGCGCCACCCAAGCAGGCCCCAAGACCCCTGCCACCCCGCAACTCCCGCACCTCCGCAACCTGAGTGATTTAGCGCGGTAAACTGACAGCCGGGCGCAGTTGTGAAGACCACACTGCCAGCTCCATCTGCTCGGCGAGGGGTGGGGCTCCGGGACAACCACAGAGCAGGGAGGACGGCAGTAGACACCCCCCACCCCACACAAATGCATCGCTTGCACACGCAGCCCCAGGACACCAGTGTTATGATCCATGTTTCTTTTTTAACCCCTATGTATCCTCGCAACTTTACTGCTTGGTCCCTAATACCACCCCGGCTTTCATCACCTGA
>JAODJU010000041.1:4377872-4394474 GCA_026776725.1 Gnathonemus echidnorhynchus
CTCATTAATTCCCAGCCCCCCCCCCCCCCCCAATAAAGTGTCATGTTTTCCTGGCAGCTCTAAAATGACCCCTCCCCCCATTATTCAGCTCCTCCAGCATCTTAGAGCTCCTCAATCAATGTGTTCATGGGGATTTATGAACAATAAAAAACCAGGATACAATAAACACATTCTCCAGGAAGGCTGTTTCCCTTCTACACTCTCTTCCCCGCACAGATCTAATGTATAAGACCTCCTCTGAGTCTCTGAGTTCTTTGTAGGACCTATTCTTTACCCCCAACCTCTTTTTAAATACCTCGAAGAATCATACTTATGTATGCTTAGAAGAAACACATCAAAAATAATAATAATAATAATAATGACCAGGTAGCAGTGAAGGAGTGCAGATTGCTGTAAGTCTTACCAGCTTGATGGTTCCTGTCACAGCACCTTCGAAGACGACCTTCGCTTTTACCCAGAATCCATCAGAACTGTTATCCGCAACAATATTAGCACACTGCATTCTGGGTCAGCGTCGAGTCCAAGATGCCAGAGACAGAAGACACAAATTCCTTATTTGAATATGCAACATTTTTTGCAATAGTTTTGTTTTTTTTGCAATTTAATACAAGAGACTGGTCAGACTACTGAACAAGCCAATAAGATCTAAAAAAAAAAACACCAAAAGTGTCTGAAGGAAGCAGAGAATTATTGTTCTCTTTGACACAGTGAGTAAATGATGTTCTTGATGCATCAAAATAAACACATTTTCTTACATATCTTTTTATAATTCGCAAACAATAAAACATATAGTTTTACATTTTTAACTTTTCATCTAGAAAGATTATCTCGTGGCCATGTGTCACCAGACAGCAAGCACTAGATAGAAAGTAACTCCAAACGAGGAAGGAAATTTCTTCCCAGACTCAGACATCCTATCACATAATTACTTAATTGCTTATCCAAAGGTGGAATATGAAAAGAGAGGCATACAGTAAGGAATTCTTCACACAGACGACAAATTAGTTCACCTTTACAAATGCAAGGTGCACAGGAGATATATATATATATATATATATATATATATATAAGAGGTCCTTAAAAAGATTGATGAATTGTCCATTACTAGATCGAAATCTAGACAGATGGATGATGATCAAAACAGATAAAATCATCTACAGAAGTTTAATACACAGCGTGGAAAAAAGTGACTGCATTTAAGCGTGAAGGTTTCAGCAAGGGTCCAGTGCCTTCCAGAAGACGGTGTTGGCGACCAGACGCTCGGCAGTGAATTTTCACGGCAGACTTTTTAACGTTGACTTCGAAAGGCAAACCGGAGAGGAACTGACAGGTTTAAATGTGCTCCAGCTCAGGAAAAGCAGTAATAAATAGTTTCCCCACAAAACAGTGAACAGGATGCCATCTGCACCTCGTCATAAGCTTCCTCAAACCATCAGGCTGTTTCCTTATTTTATTTTTGCATTTGGGTATAAAAATGGTCCAATATGGAAAATTTGTCATGAAAATGTAGAAACGTTATATTTTGCATGGTTCTGTCTCACTCATGCTATAAAAACACAAGTACAATATTAAAGGACATACAGTGGAAACGACTTATAGTGATCACAGTTATAGTGATCAATTGCTTATATGGATCAAAAAGCTTGGGACCAAATCATTTGCTGTATAAATACTGTTTAAATAATTCACTTATAGTAATCATGTAATCTGCTTACAGTGTTCATTTTGAGATTTTTTTACACTTGACAACATATGGAAAAAATGAAAACCAAGGTGATTCTTTTTTTTTTTACTTTACGGTAGCCCGTCTTCTTCTGGCTAGCTACCCGAGGTTAATGCTGTGTGCATAGAAAACATGACGGTAAAAGGAAGGTTTTGTCAATGACAAATATAGACTCATAAAAGTTTATGATAAACTGCCAAAAACTAGCCAACGAGATGCAGTAGCAAAACTACAATAAGATATGTTTTATATACAGCACCATAAATAATACTGTATTATAGAGTATTTGAGTTATACACTGATTTAATTTGTACAGTACTGTAATTTGAAAAGCGTTTTCAATAGATGTATTTTGAAAGACTCAATAAAATTCAGTAAATAGTCAAGCTGTTTGTTCTATTACCTTATATTCATGTAATAAATATACAAATGTGAATGAGATGGTAATCTGCCTGAGACATAAAGAAAAAGTAAAAAATTTGGTCATAATGATCATCCGCTTAACTCTGCTTGTGCGTAGTGGTGTCTTAATGGTTAGGGAAGCACACTTGTAATTGAAAGATTGCTGGTTCAAATCCCTGATCAGTAAGGTACTGTCCTCAAGAACTGCCCCCTGGGCGCTGAATTAACTGCCCCCTGCTATGTCACAATGTCACAATAGGGGTTAAATGCAGAGGACACATTTCGTTGCTGTGGTGTGTCAACAATGACCACTGATTGTCTAAATCTTATAGTGACCAATTTCACCCAGACAGACGTGATCTCTATAAGCAATTTCCACTGTATATTCTTGGAAATATGTGAAATATCCTTTCTTCACACTTACCTGGATCCATTAAGGTAGTGAATGACCAATGACCGTCCAATTATGCTGTTCGATCCAGTCAGTGGCATGTTGCAGTCTTGATATTGGTTTTGACTCTGGTCCAGATCGGTCAGCAGCCCGAACTTTCCACTAATGTCTCCGATCTCATACTGGTCCACGGTGCCATTGCCGGGGGGAGGAGAAGAGGACTGATTGACAGCCAGGGGATTGAAATGACCCATGATGTTTCTATCTGAACACGGATTCACCATGCTATTGATGGGCAGTTTGTGGACGTGGTAACCCCCAGCCATCCAGTTCAGGTTTGACAGCGACACATTGATGGTTGTTAGGCCCGGGAAGTCCTGAGAGAATCGGACATGACCCTCGGACGTGCCAGACCCAAACCAAGTGCCCGACTGCGCTTTGACCAGGTGAACGGCCGTGATGTTGGCGCAGGCTAGCCGGGCAGCATTGCCGTCAGCTTCATGGATCACCACTGACCTCCCGATCATAGAGTCTGCTCCCTCTGTCCAGGAAGTTGTGTCGGTGACAAAGTACTTCGTCCGGAATTTGCCCACAACGGGGGTGATGCTGATCGGCTGATTTTTGCCAGTCAGGTCACCGATCTCGCAAGCAAAAGGATTGTCTGGCCTGCAGTCAGTGGTATAGCTGCTGTCACTGATGTTGATCTTGAATGGGTTCCAGTGATTCCCAGTGCTCCCACAGCTACTCTCATTACTGTCTGTCTCAGTGCTGATGGGCCACTGGTGGATGTGCCAGTTATGCCCATTGCTGACTGGAGCAGATGAATTGCCGTAACTGAGATCCATGAAAACTGACACATCAGTGTACGGATTACTCTTCAGTTGGGTGAAATAAATGGTTCCAACCACAGGGTTCCTGAACACAGATTTTAACACCATCACCTCTCCTGGGTAGCCAATGGTACCACAAAGAAGCCTTGCACCATTGGACTGGTGGATCACCACAGACCGACCCACTATGCTGTTGGTTCCAAAGAGGGGCAGGTTCCAGTCACAAAAGAACTGCTCGACATCGCTGATGTTATCCAAGGACCCGTGTCTCCCACTGAGGTCCCCGACCTCATACATATCATGGGTAGCCCCTGGACCATGTGGATAAGTGGGATCACTAACGGTTACCATGTGTGGGTTCCAGTGATCACCTACGTTGTCATGGCTACAAACATCCTCTTCAGTAGACCTGCTTTCTGGCATGGGGAACTGATGCACATGGTAGGTTCTCGTCATGTTCCTCGTGTTCATCAGATTAACCCTGACTTCTGTGACGTCAAATGGAGATACCTGACTAAACGTAAATGTGCCCTTAGTTCCTTTCATATCTATGAGAGCGTGCACAACTTTTTCTTCCATTTCTCTGATCTTGCTGCAAGTGTAAGTCTCTTCGACTTTGAGGAGTAAAAAGTGTCCCTCCCCAATGAAATCTTGAACATCCCTGCGACACCTCACAGGCTTGACGGGGGACCCCACGGCTAGGTCTCCCAGCAGCGACAAATCGGATGGCTTCAGGTTGTTTATGAGGGCCTTGCAGGTCAGGGAAGAGCTTTGGGAGACATACGCAGTGACATTAGCCACCATGACTGTGCCGCGGAGCGTTATGAGGCCGGAGAGCACTCTGGTGGCGTTCTCGCCTACGTTTTGGCGGATGTACACATCTCCTGCCACGGGGTGGAAGAACCTGGCCTGCCATGTCCTGGTGCTGACGTTCTGGCAAACATTGCCACAAGCTGTCATCCCATTGGCCATCTCCACCACCAGCGAGAGGTCATCGAGGCTGGGCCTTTGCCGGAATAGGTCGGATACGTCGACCGTGGCTTGCAGCCCATCAGCAGCGAACGTGAAGACCTTGGGGCCAACGTTTGCTTCCTGGCACGGACTGAGAAAATGCCCGTACATCACAGGAAACTCGGCGAGGGAAAGGTTCATGGGACTCTGAGCTCCTGTGAGGTTTAAGGTGGCCGTCCCCAGACTGGAGTCAAATGTCACCTGTCCAGTCATCCCTGCCATGTTTATGCTTGCTTGAAAGACCACACAGTGGGCAGCTCCTGTACGAAGGATGACATGTTGCTTTATCATACACCCATCTCTTTCACATAATGCTTATCTAGGACCACTTCATAGTCAATCTAGATCCGTGGTCACCAACCCTGTTCCTGGAGATCTCCCACCCTGCATAGCATAGGTGCAGCCCTAATTTAACACACCTGATACAGTATTGGAGTCAGCTATGTAGAAGCTATGTTGGCTCTGATACTGTGATGCTACTGAAGGGCCTGATTTTTTGTATCAGGTGTGTTAAATTAGAGTTGCAACTAAGATCTTTAGGGTGTTAGATCTGCAGGAGCAGAGTTGGTGACGACCAAGGGGTGCCGTTAGGTCCGATCATATTTTAGCCCCGATGCCAATTATCCTCCTTCAAAAACAAAAAAGTCAGGCCCCAGATAAACTTGACGTAGTCCCTGATCTTCTCAATAGCTAGAAACTCCCCCGGTGACGACTGATCTAGAACATAAAGAACACAAAGTACCCTTTAAAAAAACTTTTAAAATCCGGTACTTTTTCTATGATCGTCCCTGCGAGGAACTGTTATTTTCTTTGCACATAAGCTTATGACTCGATAATCACGCCAAATAATATTCTTAGAAAGAAATTTAAAACGCTGATATAAATTTACATCTCCTCGCGCTTTAACATCACCACCAGCTTCGCTGACAAGAATACCGTAAAGAAAGAAAAAATCTTGTTTTAGTTAAACTACTGCAAGCTGTCAGAAGGTGATGCTTGTTATCTTTTTCATACACCTTGTGTGATATGCGGGTACACTTTTCCGGAGTAATTCGTGCAGATTAAAGTGTTAGTTTTTAAAGTAAAAACAAATAATTTTAGTTTTCGGTAAAACTAATTTAATCACCGTAGATTTTAACCAAATCACGTCTATATTTTCCCAATTCCTGTTTGGTAAAAACAGTATTCCGGTCTTTATTAAGGTAAAATATACCAATTTTAGCAGTTTCAGGTAAACTATTCCTAGTCATGTACGTGAAACTAATACCAGACTATGAAGACAAACGCAATTTACTAATGTAACCACAGTAGATCACTAAATGTAAAAATATAGGCTATGTGACAAGCTATTCGCAGAAAATATATTTCCCTGAAATAGCCTGCAAATTCTCTGTGGATATCTGAATCATATCACACACGTACAGTTACAGACTACGAGTTATGCTGATTTCAATACATATTAGTACGGTAGACTTGTAGCTTATCTGGCGACCGGTAGAGTTTTCGCTAAGTTCTTTAGACTCTATAAGCTAATAAACTCTTTACAGCTAATTTCCCCCCTATGTTGGCATTCGTGTTCAGCACAGTGTTCAGGATACGCTCAACAGCCACGTCCTGATTCAGTGCTTATCTTTCATCTCCATCCACCAGGGGCCATAAGCATGAGCCTGAATCACCTACCACCACCCAAGCCTGGGACCGTCAGAGATGTCTATCACAGCATTTACTTACAGCTTCGTGTATTTATCAACACTCTCAACAAACTGTTACGGAGCAAACAGGTGTGTGTTGTAGACTAATATTAACAAATATAAGAAATTAAATTGATTCATGACATGCAAGACTTTCCTGTTTATTGCAAAAAGAACATGGAGTGATCGCATCAGGAATCCGTTCGCTTTGGGAAGTATTACATCGCGAATGACGAACCAAAACAATAAAATTGTATAATCGAAATGATACATTAAGCGGAAAACGAGGCCATTTCAGTTTGTCCCCGCATGATTCTTTCTCAACAAACTTTTGCTCTCTTTTTACTTTAACTTTCTAACACCAACCTTTATCCACTTCAGCATCAGGAAAACCAATGACCAATGACCAATGAATGTTCGGACCTTGGCGTCCGCATAATTGCACACAGACAGCAGCTAACACCGACCGTGCCATTGTGACAGTTTTACTGTTTAAGTATTACACTCCGGGTCCGATTTCAGCGGTTATAAACACAGGCACGCAGAGGCAGAATCAACAGGCAGCAGTTACTCACCCCAGAAATTTAGCAGCACAAGAAGCAGGGAAAGGCACATGATGGCAGGTGTGAGTGTGTGTGTTTGTGTGTATGTGTGTGTGGGGGGGGGCGGTACAGCTGCAGCAGCAGGATGTCCACACTGACTAAAGGTGAGTTAGTTGTGAGCAGGACCTTTCTATCAACCCCACCTCATATGACAACCCAAGCTACCATTGGCTCACACAGGGCCACCTCTATGTGACACTCTGCCTCAGAGGTGGGAGGGAATAGGCTGGGCNNNNGGGGGCAGCACATCCCCCATTCCTAATTGCCATGACCTGCGTTTCACAACATCAGAATGCATGCATGGTCATCTAGCATGCATACAGTCCTATTTAAGCTTTGCCCTTACAATTCTGAGAAGAAACTGTAAACCAGAACATTGTCCCCGGCTTAAATGAAGCCATTAAAATGGACAGACCCGCAAACCGCCTAGTTTTTAAGCCCTTAGCTTTGTTTTCACACTTCTGACTCACCTTCTTGGGACGGGATATTAAAGGTATTTCTGTCCGGGTATTTTCAGGGGTCATTACGATGATATGATGATATGATGATATGGTGATATGGTGATATGATGATATGAGATGACCAGAAGTCCTGTGGCTAATTGTGACCTGCAGGTCATGCCGCTGGTGACATTTTGACCTTTTCTGTTCTATTCTCGGCCAGGGTGGGGCCAATGCCCCACAGATGTGTGTCCTTGGGGGCGGAGGTGGGGGTCACGGTGTTGGACCAATCAGCAGCAGATTAATAATTTTAATCATTGCATGGGTACACAATAGCATAATTTTTTAACAAATTATTAAACACCAGTCTATGCAAAAAAATTCATTCCATCCATCCATCTTCCAACTAATTATTCAGGAAAGGGTCAGGGGGAGTGATGTCTGGTCAACCACACAGGAACCGGGGAATGAAGGTCAGGAAGCGGGAGTCCAAAATGGACCTGGAAGACAAAAGCGATGACCATCAACGGGAGACCGGGAATAGAACAGACACATAGAACAGGGACAGGAAGGAAGACAACACCTGACAGAGAACAGGAAAGGCGGACAGACAAATCAGAAAGGGAGACACTGGGGGAACACCAACAGGAGGAACGAAAGGGCCAGGTGTGAACATGGGAGGCACAGAGGGACGAGGATCAGAGACAGGAGGGACAAAGGAAGGAGGCAGAAAGACAGAGGAAGAAGGACAACGGGGAGCCCGAGGGAACCCCAGCGGGCGGAAGGCAGCAGCTGCAGGGGCAGCAGGTGACCACGAGGCCGGAGCAGAAGGGGACCTCAGAGAGAGCGAGGAGGAGGCCGGAGGGACAGACGAAGGAGGCGAGGATGAAGTCGGAGGGGGCACCAGGGGAGGCGAGGAGGAAGTCGGAGGGGACCCCAGTGAAGGGAAGGAGGGAGGGGAAGCAACAGCAGGTGAAGGCGCCATCCACGACGAGTCACCGAAGGGGGACCCGCAGGTGACTACCAAGCAGGAGCCGGAGGAGCCGGAGGAGCCGGAGGAGCCGGAGGAGCCCCTGCAGCTACAGCCAAAGAGACCGAGGGCGAGCCAGGGGACAGGGTGGGCAGGACCCGACCCCTGCACAGGTGTCCTCTCCCCTTTCCGGACACCGACAGGTGGGGACCTGGCCGGGATCGACCCTGTTGGGGCGATGGCGGAGCCGGGGCCTCGGGCGGAGCACCGGTCGCTGGGACTAGCGGGCCCAGCCACATAGGAACAGGCAGAACAGGCACATCAGGCATGGGCAGAACAGGCACTGCGGGGGGCAGAACATCGACCGCTGGTACAAGAACCACGTGGAGCGGAGCGTCGGCCATCAGGACTGGAACCGTTGGGGCCGGAACGTCGGCCGTCGGGACTGGAACCACTGGGGCCAGAGCATCAACTGCCGGCTTCGGAACTGCACAAGACGGAATCGGGGTTTGCTCCTTGGTAGCAGGTGTTGTCCCTTTAAGGAACTGGGGAATCTACAGGATGGCATCCCACATCCACCTGGCCCCTTTAAGAGCCAGGCGAGTTCCAGAAAGAGGGTGTGTTGCTGGAAGTGCAGCTTCAGACCTATTCTCCGGGGCACCTGCTGTGGCTTCAGGCGCGAACACCGTCGGGTATAAAGTTGGGAGGGACTCCTTGCGATAGGCAGCAGAGCAGACAGTAGCTAGGGAGACTGCCCCTAAGAAGATCTCCGGAGTCTCTGTACGTCTCCGCCGCTTGCGTTTTTTCTTTCCGACTGTAGTCTGGGGTACCACAGACGGTTCTGAGGGCGAACCCAAAGGCAGTCCGCTGTCCAGGGCTACCTGCTGCAGGTTTGCCTCCGCCACTATACCTCTGAGCTGCCACAAGTTCAGCCGCACTTCTTCTGCTAAGAACGTGTCCTTTGTCGATGATATCCTTGCTAGGATATCCCCCATGTGCACAGCAAGGGCACAAGCTGCGGGGTCCTCCCGAATCTCGGGTTGCTGAAGCCAGTATCCAGTCTCCATGATAAGCTCGCTGTATTCAGCTGTGGTAAGCTGAGGCATCTTATTGGAGAGGTCTGTCATTCTGTGACGTCTGGTCAAGCACACAGGAACCGGGGAATGTAGGTCGGGAAGCGGAAGTCCAAAATGCAGGATTTATTGGGGGAAACACAAGCCACTAGAACGACACAGTATACATGTTAATGACAGACCTGGCGAAACAGACTTGAACGCGGACTGAAATACACAAGACAAGCCAAAATAATAGGAAACAGCTGGTCACAATCGGGGTTTCACATGACGTAAATGAGGGGCGTGGCACACAGGAGGGCACACTAGACGGGATGCCAGTCCATCACAGGGCACGGGGCAGGGGACACCCTGGACGGGAGGCCAGTCCATCACAGGGCACGGGGCAGGGGACACCCAGAATTGGATGCCACTGTTATTGTAGAGGAAGCATTTGAACAGACTCTGCAGCAAAGTCTTATGAAAATAAAGAAACGGTAGGCTAATAAATTCATAAAATATTTGAGGTTTTATTGCAATTTTTGAAAAAAATTAAAGATGTGTGGAAAAAAATTTACTTATTAGTATAATCCCGGAATAATATCTATTTCCCCCCCACACCTTCTTAGACTTAAATGTCGACCGTGCTTACATGTCATGGGGAGTTAAATTAATTGTTGCATGCTGGACCAAATGTCTTCCAGTGTGATACAATTTAATCCATATAAAAAATGTATACATTGAGAAACTAATTTGTCCCAAAAGGGCCATTACAATGGAGCGGAAAAGCGGGTGGTTTATGCCCGCAGGAAGTACAGCTGTCTCTCTCTACCCATCCCTGGGCTCACCTTCAACAAAAACTCATCTAGGCTACAATTAGCAGTGGTAACTTGCAAACAGCTTTTCAAATGAAACGTAGTCCTACTTTCTTCATCCAGGATCATTCTCATCTCAGGGCTGCGGTCACGCACCTGGCAGCAGGCTGAACTTCTCTCGCCACCGCCAAAAGCAGATTCACCATGGTGTGGTTTATACTCTCGCAGCATTTCTTGAGAAACAGAAACATATTTGCTTCCCCTTTTTATGACTCCTCATTTGTGGGTCCAGTATTTTTTTCAGTATTATTTCTTATAAAACTACTTGGATATTAAATTTCGTCCATTTATATGCCCACATATTTTAACAGAACAATTCAGGTTAAGCAGGTTTTCTAAAAGATATTGTGGTGGATTTCCTCCTGGGACTTGATCCAACAACCCCTTCAGTGAAACACTGCTTATTGGGTTACAGGACCACCATCACCCATCCAGCACTCTGTTAATTATCACAGAATTTGGTAACAGAGTTTGATGTAGTCAGTACTTTGATATTACGTATCATTCGCTTTCCCTCATTGGGTTTCTTGTGAGCTAAAAACGGTCTTGATAAACTGCGGTTCCACTGCGCTGCTGTGCATTGGACAAAAAGAAAGGATTTAGAGAAAACAAAAAAAAATCTCTAAAGAGTAAAATACACAGAAAGCAACAATGAAGGAATTACGTGAAAGAACTCTCCGTCATTATTTCTGAGAATTAGTGGTTGCGTTTTAAAATTATTTATTCATTTTGGCTATGCGATGTCTTATTGTGTTACGGTCACAGTGGATTTCACCTTTTGGATCTGAGGAAAGTGATGCCTGTTGTCAGTCAGGAATGACATCGAAAAGAAAGGAAACAAAATGGTCAGTTCATTAGGGGAACAACGTCTTCCTATAACAATGTCTTTCATCAGCCAAGGGAACAAATTGCAGTTTCTATTTTTGCATGCCTTAGCCATGAACTGTCAGCCAGTGTGTAAATATCTCCATTTTGAGAACTGATCCACTCATTAAAAAATTAATACTCATGTACAGGAGATGACAAACTCATTGAGGAAACCTTTAAACCCATAAACTCACTTTTTATTTTTCGGAAAAGTTGATATTGGTGTAATTATCGTAAATCAGTGCATAGCATGGTTGGCACAGTGACGCGATGGATAACACTGTTGCTTCGCACATCTAAAGACTAGGGGTTGATTCTCCAGCTCTGCTGGTGTGGAGTTTGAATGTTCTCCTCGTATCATTGTGGGGCTTCTACCAGGCAAAGTCCAATAACACACTACGGTTGCCAAACTGTCTGCCACACAGTCCATAAACATCCATCCATCCATTCTCTGCAGCTCATTTGGGTCCAGATTGTGAGAACTGAGGTCTAAGTAGGAGTGCTGAGACCTCCCTCTCCTCAGCCACCTCCTCTGGGATATAATCTCTCCAGCATGTCCTTGGTCTGCTCTGGGGTCTCCTTCCAGTTGTACATGTCCAAAACACCGCCGTTGGGAGCCATCCAGGAGATATCCTAGATGGATGCCCAGACCACCTCAGCTAGTTCCTCTCAGTGCTCCTCACCCTGTCTCTAAGGCTGAGGCCAGACACCCTGCGGAGGAAACTCATTTCTGCTGCTTGTATCCGTCATCTCATCGTTTTAGTCACTACCCAGAGCTCATGACCATAGGTGAGGGTCGAGACGTAGATTGACTGGCAAATCAAAAGCTTTGTCTTCTGGCTCAGCTCCTTCTTTACCACAACAGAATAGTACAGCATCTGCATTACTACAATCCTGAGGCCACTGAACAGGAATGTCCATAAAATGAATAGAATCAGTGACAAAGGGCAGCTCTGGCCCACCGGAAACAAGTCAGACTTACTGGCAACAATGCAAACCAAACTCTCGTTCCATTTATACAGGGACCTGATGGCCCACAACAGCACACCCCATACCTCATACTCTTGAAGCACCCCCACAGGACCCCCCATGGGACACAATCATATGTATTTTCCAAGTCCAATCATGTAAACTGGTTGGGCAAACTCCTATGAACCCTCCAGTATCCTTGTGAAGGTGAAGAGTTGGTCTCACATTCCATGACGAGGACTAGAATCCGCATTGTTCCTCCTGGATCTGAGGTTCGACCAATGGGTGAACCCTCCTGTCCAGTACCCCAGCATAGACCTTCCCAGGGAAGCTGAGCTGTGTGATCCCCTGAAGATGGGACACATCCTCCGGTCCCCATTCTTAAATATTGGGACCACCACCCCAGTCTGCCAATCCAAAGGTACTGTCATCATCTCCACACAATGATAAAGAGGCATGGCAGCCAAAATAAGCCAACAATACCACCTGCCAATCAGACCAAGTAATCCACCTGAAGCTAACCAGGTCAGGGCTTGGCCAGTACTTGGATGGGAGCCTAGGTTGCTGCTGTAAAAGGTGTTGGTGTGGCCTACAGGTTAGCCCATCCTCTGGTCTGTGTGGATCCCAATCCCCCAGGTAAATGACAGGGACAGTGTGCTGTACAAATGGTGCTGTCCTTTGGATGTGACATAAAACCAAGGTCCTGACTCTCTGGACATATTTTGAAAGAGTAGGGGTGGTACCCTGATCTCCTAACTAAAATCACTCACCGTGGCCCTTTCAAATCTGGCCTCCTAATCATCCCCTATATCTAACTGGTGAATTCTCTCCTGCCCCTTCGCCACCTTACCTACTGTGTGGTGAGCGTACTGGTGCAGAATGGCTGCTGTCACATCATCCAGGTTGGTGCTACACAGTGATGGTGGTTGAAATGGCTCCCCTGCTTCTGTAAAAGTGCTTTAGGTGTTGTGAAAGGTGCTATATCCTCCTCAGACCCAAGGGAAAAAGTGTCCTTCAATTATAGGTTACTTGTCTTTGGAGGAAATAAGACATCTTACAATTTAGATTTTTTCAAATTTATTTTTATTTTTAATTTCACAGCATGTCCTCTTTAGTGTACCACTGGAATAAATATGTTTCCTTGCATCAGTGAAAAGATAGATGCAAAAACAACATGTCCACTACAATGGACATAAATGAATGGGTGAGGTCTCAGGAGGATATAAACATAGCTCTTAGTCATTCATTCAACAACAACAAGAGCTTTCAAGAACTCGGGGTGAATTTCATCCACCCCTGGAGCCTGAAGAGTTTTTTAGTGACCTTACCCCCGTAATGGCTAAGTCCTCCTCTGAGTCTTTCAGCTCTGCTTCATCCAAGGAAGGCATATCAGTTGGGTTCAGGAGGTCTTTGAAATACTCCGTCCACCACCTGACTATATCCTCATTTGAGGTCAACAGTTCACCCCTGCTGTAAATCGCACAGGTAAAGCCTTGCTTCCCTCTACTAAGTCGCCTGACAGTTTGCCAGACAATTTGGAGGCCAACCAATAGTCCTTCTCAATGTTCTCACCAGACTCCTCCCACACCAAAGCTGCATTCTATTTGGCCTGCCGGGACCTGTCAGCTATTTCAGGAGTCCCATAAGCTAACCAAACTTCTTCAGTCTGACGGCTGCTTTTACCGCTGGTGTCCACCACTGGGTTCAGGGATTGCAGCCACAACTGGCACCAACAACCTTACGGCCACAGCTCTGCTCTGCCGCTTCTGTAATGGAGTCCCAGAACATTGTCTGTTCAGGCTCAATTTACCCTGACTCACTTGGGATGCAAGAGAAGTTTTGCTGGAGGTGCAAGTTGAAGATCTCCCTAACAGGGGCCTCCAGCAGACACTCCTGGCACATCCTCACTATATGTTTGGGTCTGTCAGGTCTAGCCAGCATCATCCTCTGCCCTCAAATCCAACTCACCACCAGGTGGTGATCAGTTGACAGCTCAGCTCCTCTCTTCACCCAAGTGTCCAAAACATGCGGATGCAGATCCGATGATACGATGACAAAATCAAACACCGAACTGTAGCCTAGGGTGCTCTGATGGCAAAAATTCCCACAGACACTCTCCAAAATCTTGTGGAAAGTCTCCTCAGAAGAGTGGCAGCTGCTGCAGCTGCAAAGGGGGGGACTGACTCCATATTGATGCCTATGGATTTAGAATGGGATGTCATAGAAGTTCCTGTGAGTATAATGGCCAGATGTCCCAGTACTTTTGTCCATATAGTGTAAGTTCCTACTCTCACCTAGGGTAATGAGCTTTGGGTAATAACTGAAAAAAATGATACAGTGGATACAAGCTTTCCTTGCAAGGGGTCTGAGCTCAGCTTTAGAGGTATGGTGAGGAGCTCAGACATTCGGGAGGGGCTCAAAGTAGAGCCGCTGCTCCTCCACATGGAAAGGAGCCAGTTAAGGTGGGTTGGGCATCTGTCAAGGATTCCTCCTGGACAGCTCCATGGAGAGGTGTTTTGGACATGTCCAACTGGGACGAGGCCCTGGGGCAGATCCAGAACACGCCGGAGAGACGATGTCTGCATATGACAAGCGGGTTTAGAAAATGGATGGGTGGATTGATGGACGGACAGTTTATAGTGCATAAAGAAACGCCTGCATAGTCCTAGATTTTACTGCAGATTTACAGTTAAGCCTGGATCAGTGGTTACTCTCTACAAAGTGATCTTTGTTTGCGACACCTGGTGGATAAAACTTTAACAACGGGTCAGAAAAAAAAGCTTGTGCAATATGACGGCTTACGATGTGGATCTGATCAAGGGATTACGGGCCAAACCGCGGCCCACTAGGGGTTGAGAAACACCGAGCTAAATGACACCTTTTGATAATGAACTAGTAAGAGACTAGCGACACGTGTATTAAACGTTAGTTGCAACCGGGAGACTAGTTAAAAGCTACTAAAACACATACAGCTCAAGTCTACGGACATTCACCTGAGCTTACTGCTGAGAGGTATGGCGAAAGTGCTCAGGATGAATGTGAACAACTAATAATCTCAGTTTATGAAGAGTATGCGGCTGTCGTTTGGACTTTACACTGAGTGCGTATATGACATTGATGACTCAGCATGTGATAGTGAAATATAAATATATATAACAGAAAACAAAATAACTTCTTGTTTTATCATTTTGAATTTATTGCATTAGTCAAAAGCTTAACATTACTTGAATATCCACTCGTCACTGATGGATCTCAAATAGTTAATGTTACGGCGCCCGCGCATCCGGCACAGCGCATCTGTTGCGTTTTATTAATTTGCGTGATTTTCCCGCTAGATGGCAGCATAAGCAAACTATTTGAGCGTAAGTATCTCGGCGTACAGTCAAAATAAAACTAATGTGCAATTTATACAATTACGGAAGGGGATTAGGGCCACCATGAAAATATTATTTGAATTCTGACTTTTATTCTCTGAATTCTGACATTAAAGTCAGAATTCTGAGAAAAAAATCAGAATTCTGAGAAAAAAGTCAGAATTCTGAGAAAAAAGTCAGAATTCAAATAATATTTTCAAGGTGGCCCTAATCCTCTTCCGTATTCAATTAAGCTGTATTTGGATTGTCAAATATAAATAACAGAATTGTATAATCCACATCCAAGTCATCAAGACAAATGATTAACAGATAGCTCAAGACAGAAATGCTGGGTACGGCGCTCTTCCCCAACTGAGCATATGAAATAAAACCTGGACTTTCACCCATACGCAGCATTTGAGTGCAGAGCTCAGTTTAGCAACTGAAGAATCTTTTACTACCCACAAGATTATGACTTGTGATGTATATCTGAATCACGTAAAAACACCTGTATTATCTAAACGAGTTCAACTAGTTTGAGTCATGTTTTCTGTGGTTGACAAGTTGGTATGGGTCAAATGTTTACGAATTTCACTGTGACCGGGTAAGAAGAAGACTGAAAATGGAAACAACTGCTCATTAGACACATGATGCGATCAGTTTGGTTGACTGCAGACTTAAAGTAAACGAGTTTGTAGACTGTAGACACTTGGCTTCACATTAAACAGATTCTGTTACCCGTCTAGGTATTTACCTGGAAATGCTGTGGGGTCTCCACTGAAGGATGCCCTGTGTTTCCTGGAATTTGGCATCAGGGTCACCAAAACCCTGTATACTGGCCAAGTGGCTATGGATGGATGGATGGATGGATGGATGGTGAATTGACAGATATCCGGATGTCTTTGTATAGTATCTTATGGCATTTGAAAAATGCTTATTTGTAAAGGAGAATAAATTACAGAACAAGGATGATGTTAAGGACCCAAGTGTCCTGCTGTGACATTTTCAGCATGAAGTGACCATCTAACCATGCAAATGAATTCTCTACTGCGCATCTATTCTTAAAACTCAAATTCGCATATTAGGGGAGGTGCATATTATCATTCATACGTAATAAAGCTGGCAGACAGGGCGTATTCAAGGAGAGGGCCTGTTTAAGTGATGTTACTGGTGTGATTACTGAGACGTGCCTGCTGGTTCTTGCCACAGTAGTGCACTTCAAGAAGGACCTAAAGTCTCCAGTGAAAATATCCAGTTATATAAACCGATAAAACTCACAAGTTCTTTTGGAATAAAGCGTTAGTTAAGCGACTACATGTAAGCTGTAGCTAATGGCCTGTCGTCTCTCTTCTGGAAATGAGGGATGAAGTCACGAATTGCTTCAGCAGTGTTATGGGCCGGTGGGGGGGGGGGGGGGGGGCCCTGC
>JAODJU010000041.1:4401036-4412676 GCA_026776725.1 Gnathonemus echidnorhynchus
GCCTTCATTCTAGGCCTTATAGGACTAGCATTCCACCGAACCCACCTGCTATCCGCCTTACTCTGCCTGGCCCTACGTTATTGTCGTTCACCCAGGAAACAAAAGCACGATCAGGCCTTGCCCGCCCCCCTTTAACAGTGCGGGGGCATGCCAATCCCCCCCCCCCCCCCAACCCAGATTACACCAGCGCTTTCCTGCAGCCTGTTTTCAAAATTTGCCTGGACCTTCAGTGCAGGGTGAGCGTGACTTCATCCTTACCTCACAGCCTCTCCGGGAGGCTTATCGAAAACATGTGGCCTGTTCCCCCCCCCTTACGAATGACACGATCGAAGGGGAGGCTTTGGCCCCCGGGTTGCTATACCCTTTACTGTGGGGGTGTACACATTTCTGTGTGGCTCCTATCTGAGACTTTTCTTTTTTTTTTTTAAGGGGTGGGCGGTTTGTTTTTCTTCTGCGTATGGATTTTTGGGCGCTGACTCCATCTGTATCTTATTTCGATCCCTTATCTGTGCCTCTCCCACCCTCACCCCCCCCCCAACAGCCCAGAACATGATTTCTCCATTCCTCAGACACATTTGTACTGGATGCAGTTTTCCAATGTTTGCACATGTTGTTTTGGATGGGGGGGAGGGGGGGTGTGGTTGACCAGCATCTTACGTTATTCTCTCTTCTGTTGGGCCGCTTAGTCTGAGAGTCTGAGATATCGAATGAATGTCCCAACAACTGGACCTTCTCTGTAGCCCCCGGGGAGCGTATTATTAGTGAGGTGATATACTGAGTTGTTTTGGCTCTGGCAGTGCCGGGGGGGGGGGGGTTCTTGACAATGTAACATGAAGGAATAGAAGAGTCTAAACTTGGCAGCTGGACTGGAGCCCACTTTTTTTCTTCTGACAGTAGGAAATTCTTTTCCTGGGTAAAGCGTGTATGTTGTGGGTTTTTTTATATCTTTTTTACTATGGTTACACAGTTCAGATATGCCAGCAGGGCGTGTGAGATGGCGTGGCATTAAACATAATGACCCTGAACGGTGGAGAAGCAAAAACAGGCTTTTGTCCGTGACGGTAGCAAATGGAGGATGTATTCCTGGTGCGTCTGTGGGGGCGGCGGTCTATGTTTTCAGGACGGTCCGCGTTACTGATCCCTGCGATTTTGCCGAATCCGTGCTTATGCAGGTGGTGTTACCACTTCCCGGGCGGGGGAGGTGTCGAAAGCGCCGCTGAATTATTTGATATGTATCGGTGCATGGGTTTGCGGTGCCAAGTATGTGCAGTGGGGGGGGGGGGGTGCATTCCAACCTGAGGAGAGTGTTTGTTTATTTCTGGAACTGAGTTCAGGGGTCAGGTGGAGCTCAGCGGTGCCATCGCTGGGACCTGTTGGCGCTCAGGACGCACCTCTTCCTTGAATTTGGTGGTCTGCTCAGTAGCGCCCCCTATAGGATCCTATGTGGTGAAGCTTTATTGGATTGATCTTGGTAGAGGTGGTGTGAGGGTCAGAGACTCTGCTGTGTCTATATACCCCCCATCTTTCTGTCCCTCCTTTTTCTCATTTGAGGTAACCAAAGGATAATCCTTTTGCAAGTACTAGATACAATAGACACAAAATGTCACTTGGACTTCAGGATGTTTCTGTCCTCGGGTGTAAGTGTCTCAGAAATCTGCAGAATAAAGCGACTCAAGCAATAACAGTCGACGCTGTTACATTTTTCATAAAAGTTACGCAGCGCACAGCGCAAACTTCCCCCGAGTAAATTTAAGCCGATGCTTTCTGACGTGTGTAGATTCGCACCTTTGCTATGTATACGCCTCTGTCGTACTACTAAATGCGGATTATAATGACGCATTGGGGATGTATGGTATGTTATGTGTGTGTGTGCGTGTGGAATGTGAACTGCATGTTGTGATGCGGATAAGGGTAGATAACCTGGGATCATCCTTATCTGGGCTTAACATTAGGTTCTGCTTGAATCTTGTGGGGCCGGTTTTATGTATCGAGCTGGGTGTAGTATGGAAGTGTGAGTGAGTGAAGCCATTTGGACCTTATTCTTCTCAATCTGTGTCATAAATACCTTGCAGCTGAGAAGTGCATGTAAATGCTTGAGGGCTAATCCGTCACTCTCTTGAGACTGTACAGTGTTAATTTTGCTGTGCAGATGTTCTGAGAAGCTCTCAGGGAAGAGTGGGCGGCTGTCCTGGCCGAGTGTTATGGTTACAATGGTTAAATGGGAGCGACATCAGCTCTACCACGGTGTGTGTAAACGGAGCAGAGCGAGCGCTTCGTAAGGAGGGGGGGGGCTGAGCGTTTCCATCCGCACACGTTCTCTCAGGCGGGGCGTGAAGCCTCCACAGCGTTTCAGAGCTGGCTGAAGGCGACGTGTGACAGACGGCTGCCCCCCCCCAGCCAAAATGAGGGCGGGGTGCCGGCCTGCTCTATCGTCGTCATGGCGTTATGGTCTGTTGGATCTCCGAGGCTGACGAGGTTGGCACGCCTCTTGCGCCCAGTTCCTCCCCCCCCCCCGGCGTGAAAGGTCTTGTTAATTATAAACAATGCAGCGTCCCGCCCCCAGATCGGTGAAAGCCGTTTAATCAAAGGTGCACCGTCTCTCTTCCGACATGCCGGCACGGTTCCGGGTCGCTAATAAAACTGCACCAGCTTCCCGGCTCTCTGGTCCGTTCAGCTGCGTTTTATGGCGAGGTGTGGTCCCGTCCCTCAAAGGTCAGGAGTGATGGAGTTGCACTGGCCCGTGTGACCCGTGGCGGGTGGCGGCCTGCAGTCACATGACGCAGCCTTCGGAGTCGGCGTGGAGCCAAGTCGCTTAAAGCAGTGCAGGAAGTGAAGGCAGTAAATTAGACAGATTGATGTTTTCCTTGAGTAGTCCTCTCCGGTTCATGGTCAGCTAAGGCAGTCTCCCTGCCCACTAGACCGCAGTAACCCTTAAGTTTAAAGGTATGTTGTCGTCCACTGAGCTGACACGACAGTATTAGCCAGCATTGTTACGGCCTTGCTGTCTGAGGCTGTGTGTGTCCTGCTTGAGGCAGTAACTGAGGGCCAGGGACGTGTGCACATGTCCGAAAGGTTGTGGAGTCGGATCCCGTTCCCAGTAGAGTAATCGTGTATCAGTTGCAGCAGGGATACTGGCTGATCCTCGTGTAGCTTTGGAGAAAAACATCTCCAAAATGATTGTGATGTAAATAAATATTAATACATCCTGCTCCATATCTATAGAGGCATCTATGGAGGAAGTCTGGCCTGGCATGGGGCTGTCATGGCTGCGCGGGGGTAGGGGAGAGCAGGACCTGGTTTGCTAGCGATGGCGGGCGGACAGACGCTGCATTACAGGCTCGTGTCAGTTGGACCCTACGGACCTCTGCACCCCTGCTGCCGTCGTTGGCTGCTTTCTGCTTCAACGCTAAAACTTACAAATGCTAATTATTTCTCATAGTGGCAGTTTTGTGAAAAATGCTAATTCAAACTTTGTGGATTTAATTTGTAGAAAACAACTTGAAGAACTCTATCAAAGGGTGTGAATTTTCTATAAATAAACTGAAACAAGGCTGCTCGTTCTTTGATCTTTCCTGCTGTCGTATTCTTCATTTTCCAAAATAATCACCTGGTGGCCAGGTGATGTAACTGCAGTTTGATTTTTCATAACGGTCATTTACAAGGTGAACATTCCACCTTTGCTTTTGGTGACATCCCACCCTCCAGACCTCTGCATACTGCGAAATTGCAAGGCTTTACTGAACCAACAAATGCAACGACGCCGACTTCATGTGTATGTCTATTTAAACATTTCTTGGAAGATCGTATCGGGACTTGGAATCGATAGCTATAACAATTCTCTGTTTACAGCCTGAGTTCATGGGCTCGCACCCCGTTCTGGGTTTTTCCTGCCGTGTTTTGTGTGTTCTGGGGATAACCTGGGCCTGGACTGATCACGCAGGAAGACGGCGTGATGAATGGATAGATAGTCAACCTGAGTTTCTTGGCTGATGCATCAGACCAAAGTACTTAGCATTTCCCCCATTTGCACTGTTGGATAGTTTTACCGGGGTATTTTAGGTAACTAATTCAAAGGTTTACAGTGGGGCCGCCGCCCTGATGGTCGAGAAATGTTGGTTCATTCGTTTAATGCGCCCTCAAATGCAGCGTGTTACCTAGGGCTGTGTTTAAGGTTGACTGGATGAAATTCAAGGGCAACAGGTGGGTTGGATGTTAATGCACAGGAGAAGGTCTCTGGGTTACGTCTTGCTAGGATGACTGCTTAATCCATACTCTAACACCAGTGCGACTGTAAGGTTTCAGTCACGCCTTGTCTGTTATCTGCCTGGTGCTTTAATTAGAATCTGTGAGCTGTGAACTTCTTTTTCCAGTCCTGCTGCAATGAACAGGTGTTTGGTCTCCCTGAAGACGGAGACATCAGACAGTGTTGCAGCGTCCATGTTTACGGTCGGCTGGCTGGGATGCTCCAAGCTTTGCTGTAATGAAGGCGATTTTAAAAGCCAGCCATCGATTCCGCGATGGGGACGAGCAGATGGAGATACCTACCTGGGGGTGGCCGCTAATTAGCCGCGGGGAAGAAGATACTCGCAGTCCGAGTCTGTCGGATAAAGTCCGTAGTAACGCGGTCACAGTCTGATCACCGATCTCAGCTTTGAAGCCATTTGATGGTCTTTTCCGTAGTTTTGATGGCACAGAAGGTCATCACAGACATCAGTTAACACTAATTGTTACCAGGGATGCACTTAACTGACATGCAGTACTCATTCACCTCTAAAAGTGATACGTGCAGCAGTCGATTGCTGTAACGGCGCAGCATGGTGGTGCAGTGGCTAGTGCTGTCGCCTCACTCCCCCGGCACCTGCCGGCGAGTCTCCTCCATGACTCCGTGTGTGTGGAGTTTGCATGTTCTCCCGTGTCGTCGTGGGGGTTCCTCTGGGTACTCCAGGTTCCTTCCACAGTCCAAAGACATGCTGGAGCTATTGGTGTTACCAAATTGCCTGTAGGTGTGAGTGACTGGTGTGTGAGTGACTGGTGTAGGTGTGTCCTGCGATGGATTGGGGCCCCATCCTGGGTTGTTCCCCACCTTGCTCCTGTAGCCTCTGGGATAGGCTCCAGACCCCCCATCGCCCTGAACAGGATAAGCGGTTTCAGAAAATGGATGCATGGATTCAAGGATTCAAAGTTTTTATTGTCATGTATGCAAAGTACAGTGTACAGAGTGCAATGAAATTCTTGCTAGACTGTCTTCTCAGACTGGACAATTAACAAAGCAGCAACATTAAATATAAAAAAAACAGTAAAGAACTAGCAATCGATAACATGTACAATTAACAAAGTGACCGTGAGGGACCATAAGAGTGCAAAAGGCTGCTATGACAGGAAATGACCGTGCATTTTATCCTTTATACCACAAATGAAGTACGAATGTGTATGAATCAACACATAAAGGTTAAAATGCGCTATAATTTCTTATCATCAATTGCCGCACGTATCGCTTTTAAAGGTGAATGCGTACTTGTGTACAAGTTATGTGCATCCCTGATTTATTAAAAAAAAAAAAAAAAGCCTGGTCATTTCTATTTCACACGGAGCCAAAGTGCGATATTGTCGGCGGAGGTTGATCCCTGAACGTTCATGCCAATTACTTATTTGTGTATTAATTTAGTAGAAATTAAGAGTATGCTGTCGCCACGCTCCGTCATGTCTGCCCGGCTAATACGCCGAGCCCGGCTAGCCGTGTTAGCGTTAGCATTAGCGCGGTGCTTAGGGGACTCCCCCGCCCTCATTCACACACCCAGAGCCGCCCCACACCTCCCGTTTACAGTACCTTAGTGTTTTATGGGTTTGGTGAACCATTAGCTAAGGGAAAATAAATGCTGTCACAGCTGCGGGTGCTTTTTCTGCAGGCTGAAGTTTCCCGGTAGTTTTTCTTTTCTTTTCTTTCTTTTTTGGGTGTGTATCGCCTTGCATTTTCCCCTCCAAACACATGCGTTCATTTTTTTTTTTTTTTTTTTTCCCCTACGCCAGGCTATTGCAGACTCGTGAAAAGAGACAGTGAATGACATTAATCTGTTATACGTTTTTTGACTGGCAGGACTGAGACAGGACCGGACGGTTTTCCAGCACCGTTTTGTATTTATTGACTTTTTTCCCCCTGGGTGTCTCTGCTTGGGATGTCCGCGGCCCAGTCGCCAGGGGCGTGTCCTAGCACGGCCAGCCGCCCGTTTGTATAGCTGCCTTGGACCGTCGGTAATTCGCCTGTGACTTTTTCAAAGCTGAGTCGGCAGAAATCTGCAGGACTGCGGCCACACAGGCAGACATTTTTTCTATTTCCTGCAAGTAATTTTTTTTTTTTGGTGACCCAGAGATGATCAGATTTGTTGCTTTATTGGGCCCCGTTTTGATGTGGGCTCTGTTTTTTTTTTTTTTTTTTTAAGTTAACATTCAATGGTGGACGTTTTAGAAAGGAGCATTTTTTTCCTTAGTTTAACAGGTCGTTTGCCTGTTTTTGGTCATTTTTAGCTTTCGGGCTGGCCATAAGGAGCTCATACCTTGCCCCAGTAGCCTAGCTGGTATACTTGATTAAAATTTCGATAGAGCACCATGAATTTGTTGGCCATTCCGCACATACCCGAGCTGCTTGGTGCCCGTATTCAGCCACAGTAATCCGGGCGGATATGGCGAGCTGAGCTGGTGTCGAAGTGGTTTCCGCCTCGCCCACTCCACTCATCTGTGCAGTGTCTGAATAATCAAGTCCTCAAACCGGTTTGA
This sequence comes from Gnathonemus echidnorhynchus, assembly GCA_026776725.1. Lineage (NCBI taxonomy): Eukaryota > Metazoa > Chordata > Actinopteri > Osteoglossiformes > Mormyridae > Gnathonemus > Gnathonemus echidnorhynchus. The sequence goes on from JAODJU010000041.1 coordinate 4,407,808, forward strand.
GGGTTTCTCTGCCGCATGACACAATCTGCACCACGGCTGCTCTTGCATAACCCCTCGGCCATTAATTGGGGCCCCCGGTCCCCCCTTTTGATCCTGGAATGCATCTGCTTGCCCTCAGCAACTCCGCGGAGTCTCTAAACATCTCGGATTCCCCAGGGAACTGGACCCAGACTGTGTTTAAAACAAGCGGTCGGCCATATTTCACACTTGGCATGTAGCAGATCCCAGCATACGGCTGTTCTTCATGATTAAAAAAAAATCTTTTTTCTCAGCCTTGTTCCTTTAATTCAGGTTTGTGGGTCCTGTACCATTACGGCATGATGCATTGTGTTAATCCAGATTCGTAATGCGACACCCGTCTCTGAAGATTTTTTTTTTAAGATAATCCTTTTGTGTCAATAGCAAATTATACTCTTACGAATAGCCTGCCGGGCCAGGGTTATCAAAACAGCCTTGCTGTCATTTGCTGACTCAGTCTCTGTAGGGTGATATGCACATTTGGGTGGGATACTCAGTCAACCCTGGGAAGTTCTGGCTGTTTTTAGGAATCATCAGAGTAAACAATGAGGTAATGTTTAAACCAAGAGATGCTTATAGTCTCGCACAATGTGTTTGGGTACCTCACCACCTTCTGGAACTATTTGTTAGGACTGTTGGTGACTAGGAACTCACCTGGCCCATCTGGTTTAATTCCTGGGTCACCTGGCAGACTTGGGTGTCCATTATTAGGTTGGATCAATGGCCTTTAGTTGCCTTTTTTGCGCTGTTGAAAGAGAAGACATTTACCGTTCGGGATTTAGATAGCTATTGCGGTGATGCCATCCTACACCCATGTATTGCTGTTGGAAACCCTGACAAATTGCAGCTCACTGGTCTCCCTGGGCCAGTCTCCCAACCAGTGACATTTTACAGTGTGCAGGAGCCTCAGTTCCATCCATTTGGTGTGGAGGGTTCAGTCAGCGCTCTCCTGAATGAGTTACCCCTTGAACCTTGAACCGGAGCAGTTTGAGGGTTTGTGTAGCCGCACATGACTCGCTAACATTTCCTGAATCTTTTGTGTCCCTGAAGATTATGACTGATTGACATTAGCATCTCTGACATTAGCATGGCTGTTTGAGGGCCGTTCAATGCAAAAAAGAAAAAAGGAAAAGAGGAAAAAAAATATATATATATATGGGGAATATTTTATTTTTTTATTACTATTATTTTTTTCCTTATTTTGTTAGTTGACCGCTTTTGAAAACCAGTTATTTCGCGCTCCACTCATCCGTTGTTCCGTTCAGGGTTTTACTTTTGTTCTTCTGACTCAACTGCTATTAGCGGACGATAAAAATGGAATAATTTCTGTTTTTTGTTTTAGGTGAGGCAGTTTTAGCGGCGGACTGTGGAAAGAGAAGCTTCCAGAAGGTAAGTCGATTTGCGCACTTCCCTCTGCTGTCTCATAGAGATCATATTTTTACTAAGAGGAATTCAATGAAACCATTCAGTGACTGGTAATGGACACCTTCTGTCCTTTGTGTGATTAAATTTTGCCTGCTAGTTATAACATGGAGCGGAGTTGGTTTGTGTGTGGTTAGTTTTCAGTCGTAATAGTTATCTAGGAAGAATATGGTGGACTTTCACGATTTCTGCTCTGAATCAAAGCAATGTTTTGTGTATTTTACACAATACTTGGATTATTACTCATGGGATATCGCGTCATGTTGAAGAATGCCAGATGTTCCTTTCAAGGTCTTGAATGACATAATACGCTTGGCTAACAGGAGAGAGCCTCGGCACGCAGGCCGGATAAATTCACGCATATGGACAGTTCTCTTGCCATTGGAATCGTACCGGTGGACGACGGGGAGGAATTTCCTGACTGGCAAAATCGTTTTTGCTCCTGGATTTCCCAGTCGAGTCTGAATACGTCGCCTTAACGGCCCTAAAGGCCGATGGTCTCGAGGAGGCTAGCTTGAGCTTGCGGGTTGTCCGCTATTTTTCTGACCTGATTTCAATGGTCCCCTGACTTGTCTCCAGCCATCTGTTGTAATCCCACTTCCCGAAGAGGCAGAGATCACGTTCGGCGCCAGAGATGCACATCAGCAGGGCTGACGGACCCTTGGCGAAGCCACAGCGCGTGTGGGTGGGCGGGCAGAACCTCTTGGCTTTAAGTCTCCATCCGCAGCAGAAAGGGTAGGCAGCCAGGCAGCCGCGCATCGCAGCCAGGCAGCCGCGCATCGCAGCCAGGCAGCCGCGCATCGCAGCCAGGCAGCCGCGCATCCCTTGCGGATTCCCATGGGAAGATGCATCCTGATGCTAACCCAGGCATACAAACACAGTTCTGGCTGACATTTCTGGGGTTTGGGTTTTCACCAATGTGCCTCTAAAGTGTCAGGGAGGATTATGAAGGAGCTGTTCCCTTTCGCTCGGATTAAAGTTCCTGTACATCAGCACATTTGTTTCATTTTTATTTATCCATTCTTTTTTTGGATAAATGCTTAATCGGGCTTTTTCTGGTCTTTCCCTTGCCTGTATTCTGGCTCTTTCCAGCGGTACCTCTGTAACTGTGATAGTTCCAGAACAATACAGACCTTCCTAACGTGCCTTTATTCGGGGTCGGCCACCGTGTCGAACTCAAAGGAACCCCGCCATGGTCTCTGTGTGCCTACACCCCCTGCTCGAGGGGGCCTGAGTTGCTAGTAGCTGGTACTTACACCACTCTACAGTCAGCTTCATATTGGAGACTAAAAAGCATGCACCTCCCTTAATTTCCAGAATGTCACATGTATCCTCTAAGGAAGTTGCTTAAGATGACCTCTTAAAGGTCCGATTATGGTGCCCATGAGCTCCGATGCTCAAGGTCTGGGTCTTCGTTACACCTTCAGTGGTCATGCCTTGGTGACCATTCATGTTTACACCCATTGTTCGGTTCAGTGCTGTGTACACAGGTGGTGTTAAAGTCCCCTCATATATCGGGGGGGGCAGAGTACTTCGCACCATTTATGACCGAGAAGCATGATTGCAGATCTCGCTGATAATGAAGGTCCTCTCTCTGACAGAACGGTGATATCAAACATTGCTGCAGACGTCGATGTCTAACGTGGGGGAGTTTTCAGCTTCCACCTCCCCATAACCCTCCTAGGTTTGTGTTGCAGCTCCGTGTCTGTTTACCAGCTTGTAGCATATTTAAGGCCTCTGTGTTTCTACCACAAGTTAGAAGTAGTTTCTGGGGGTGTGTTTCTGCGATCGTGCCGGAGTGGTGATGTAAGTCAGGGACGGTCTCGGAATGAAACCCTCAGTGGAACACGGGTGGATTTCAGGTTTAGATCCTTCGTTATGGGGCTCGAATCGTGTGTTGAATGTATCCCAGTCCTTCAGAATGTCCAGTGGGACCTGTGTCATTCAGATGGGTGCAGAGGCGTTATGGTGCCTTGGAAAAGAAGCAAGGTGTGAGCATTTTACCAGACAGGCCCAGCTATCCATAGTCATTGGGGGCGGGCGGCTGAGCTGTGTCCCCCTCCTGCTCAGAATTACAGGGGTGCCCCCATTTCTCCCCACCAGTATAAAATGGCCAGCTTTTTTTCAACTGGAAAAACAGCCTCTAGCGTCCCAATAGCCCACTAAACGGCCGGCAGGTGACGTTTTGGCACTGTGGGCCGAGCCCCTCGGCAGGGAGCCCCCGCACGTCTGAATGCAGCCAGGGTGGGGTGGGGGGGGGGAGGTATCCGTGAATGTTATGCCGCGAGCCTCCGACTGGCTGGAAAAGCAAATGAGTCCATTTCCATGACAGTCCCGAGAGGTCGTGTTTGCGTCATGCAGGGCCGGCTGCCCCTCCCATCCCGCCCCCCCCCGGAGAGTGACCGGGGGTGTTTTCCGAGCCCATCTTTCACCGTGGATCACATGCCGCCGGCTCGACGTGCTTGTTGGGTCACGTTCCCAGCCCTCAGCCTCTGGATCTTATCTGCTCCTGAAGGAGGGAGGCCCAGTCTTCCATTCCTGTCTGCATACCTCCAGCTTTCGCGGTCACCTCCCCCCCATATCGGGAGGATCGGGGGGGGCTGTGTGTAAGGCCTGCCACAATGGTTTTCCTCTAGATGTTTATTTCAATATTTCCTTGATGATTTTCGCCTGTTTTTTGTTCCACGTTTTGAAGGCGGTTCCTGGGCCGTCTGGCTGCGGTATCGCCTCTGTAAGCCGGACGGGACGGCTGTTTGCGTTCGGCCCGGAGTTACGGTTCTCTCTACGTGTCGGAGCTGTAGAAATCTGGGCCATTTCGACCCTCCTGCTCTCTGGAATGCCACTATCCCTGGCAGAAGCCCACTTTTCCCGACCGCCCGGTGCCACAGAGGGATTATGGGATTGCGGACTGCGGGTGACCTCAGCCCTATGAGATTTCTAACTGCTGAGGCTCTTTATCTGTGGCGGCTGGCTCGGGTTCGAGCAGCTGGAAGGCCCGGGTCTGGCTGGATGTTAATTGCCTGAGCCGGCAGGCGCTAAAAGGTCCTGGTTATTGTGAGGTTGGCGAGTCGCTAGATACTCTCCAGTCAGTCATCCTCAGTCTGCCCCGTGCCAGTCTGCGCCACCCTGTGTCGGTCTGGCCCACCCCCTTACGCTCCACACATCAGCCCCCCCCCCACCCCCCAGCTTCTACAGCTGTGGGGCCCCCTGCTTCCAGTGTGATAGCCCAGTCGCAGTCTGTGGGGGGGGGGGTAATGGATTCCCCGTGTGTCCCGCCGCCACCTGCTGCTTTGTACCTCACACCGATGGCGCCCCCCCTTCCCCCTTCCTTCATCAACAAATGGCTGCATTGTATCGAGGCTGCTGGGAAAAGAGCCCTGATGTGTTGTGGTCCCCCCCCCCCCCCCCCCCCCCCCCCCCCCCCCCCTC
>JAODJU010000041.1:4412776-4423318 GCA_026776725.1 Gnathonemus echidnorhynchus
CCCCCCCCCCCCCCCCCCGCACCTTCATTTTCCCCTTGGTACGACTCAGCTGCGCACTGCGATGGGGGTGGGATGGCCCCGCCCATGTATGACACGCCCGCTGATGACGGACGGGCCTCCCTGCTGGCCACGCCCTCCCCCCCCCCGGCTCCGAGCGTCACACCTCCCGCCTCCTACACAGGCTCCTTTGTTTGGGCCGGTTTCTGGATTTGTTTGGACCGGCGCCGACACGAGGGGGGTGGTTGGGACAGGAAGTCGTGCCGGGCCGTGGAGCCGGAGCTGCCAGACCTGAGCGGGGTGATTAACCTGGCCCGCTTCCGTGATCGGATCAGCGGATAAGCGGATTGGCTGCAGGTGACGGCGCGGCGCCATAAACAACCAGCCGCCGCATCACCTGCTAAGTTATTCGCGGCACAGATGATTCGTTCTGAAGGTAAATTAAGTCATTTCCTCCCCTTTCTGACCGTAAAGGGAAAACGGTGATCCTGATACCCTGGGCCTGTATCCACGGTAACGGCCCGCATGCACCGGCCCTGTATCCACGGTAACGGCCCGCATGCACCGGCCCTGTATCCACGGTAACGGCCCTTGGCAAAGTACAGCCTCTTCCCCGTCACTCACACTCCGGCAGAGAAATGACCGCTGACCTTCTCGAATGAACTTGCTCTATTCTCACTTTCTTTCTGCCGTTTCCTGCCCTCCTTGCCGTTTGAACTCGGCATTCGTCTTGGAAACGCAGCATAGCCGGCGTTTATCGCACAGCCAGGGCAACAGGACAGGACTGTGGCGTCTCTGTCGTCTGGTGGGAGGGGCCAGGCACTGGAACACACCCCCTGGGGGGCGGGGTCAGCCAGGGTCACGTGGATCTGCTGCCCAGCGAGGCTCTGGCTCAAACACAGGGCTCACAGTATGTAAGGAAGGATGAAATCGATTCATCAGAATTCTCAGTGCCCCCCCACAGTGGGAATGTGTTCCCAGAGCCTGTGTGGTTCATGGTGGGGGGCGGCTTCAAGGTTCAAATACAGTCAAACCCCCACCCCCCCACCATGCAAATACAACACTCCCCTGTCTTTAAATAAGCACAGATATGCACATAGGCAGCATAATCATGTGTTGTGCAATAACGACAGCAGCGGTGCATTGTGGGGAAAGACATGAAACACGATAGGAGTATATATAGTCCAGTGTCTCTACGCAGTGCTGCTCTTTCAAAGTACAAATGTCAGGCCACTGTAGGGGAACGTGGAATCATTTCAATCTGGTGTGTAGAGTCAGCGGAAGAGGGAACCGAGTGGTGTGGTGTTGTGATTGGCTGTGTTGCTCATAGAGTCCCACCCTCAAGCAGGCAGCGGTCAGGGTATTGTGCCAAACGGCCACTGAGCCAATCGAAGCAGGCGGTGCAGTGTCCCCTGGCTGAGGGGGCGGGGACTTTGGCTTGGGCTTAGGAGCAACAGTTGTCGGGTAATTTGAGGTGTAATTTTGGCAGCCGTTCACACAAAGTCTTAAATGGCACATGTAGAATTTGTGATTCTTTTTAAGCGTTTTTCCCTCCATCAGCTTCCTTTGGCTGCAGATGTGGGCAACTCGGGTTTTCAGAAAAGTGACATTTTACATCGTTTTAACATCCCTCTTGGTTACACGCAGTTTCACATTTTGAACAGAAGGCGTTTTTGTCTCCTGTCATCCTGATCTCTGTCACAGTCCTCATGCATCTTTCATTAATGGAACATTTTGCGTGTTTCCGTTAATTAACCAGAAATGCGGCGTTTGTGCTGTGAGGAGTCATGAAGAGGAGGATATTTGTTTGCCTTGTAAGGCTAAGAATCAGTGTTTTAGTGACTGAAATAGAACTGCAGCTAAACTACGCTGACTCAGAGGATTTAACAGCCGGATATATTTGATCGTAATGAACGTTTGATTTATTTTGCCCTTTTCTGTACTCATTGAAAGAACCATCAGTCAAATCTCTGCACGGTCCAGCAGGCCGGCCTGTTCAAATGTTAATCGAATGTGTCCGTAACCTTTTTCAGTGGCTCTCGGGTTTACAAATTGACCCATTGGCGAAGGCAGGACTTCATTAAAAAGCTCCCAGATCCCATTTGCATCAGACGCGGCTCTCATTGAAGTATATTTGTTTATATTTTTGCATTTGCCTGCATATTTTATTGTTCCAAAACTTTATTAATATTGATTGGCATATGTTGAATTCCCAGAATGCACTACTGTTAGATACAGCAGCCTGATTGGGTAGTTTTCTCTCCTCAAAAAGTTGGCCTCTCCCCATGCTGTCTGCGCCTAGCCCTAATAATCCCCTTGTGTTGTACTGTTGGTGCACGATCTGTTGAAGCCGCCTTGGGGTAGGAACAGGCCATGCTCGTTGGGCTTATCCGCCGGAGGTCTGGGCCTCTCCCCCTTCAGGCTCCTCCGCCGGCTTCCCGTAAACGTGAGCTAATGTTTGGGTTATAACTTGGGGAGGAGTCACATGCCCTTCTCTTTTGTATCATAAACGCATGAAAAAATGTTAGCAGATTTCCTGACGTAGTGTTTTTTATTGCGGCAAGTGCAGCCCTTTTCTAAACCTGCGCGTAAAACTGCAGTGTCGCGGTGCAGGTCGGTCTGCACCTTTAACGACGACAGGTGCCCCGTTTCCAGGTTTAATGGTGTCCACGTTGGTTGCAGCCACGACCTTCCCCATTAGCATCTGGCATGTATGCATCCGCTGGTCAGGAGCAGTTTGTCATAACTGCTCCGTTTTGTTTTATTTTGGAGGGACTGTAATTCGGAGGAACAGCTGCTTCGAGCTGCGCTGTTGGAAACCAACACCGAGCTGTTCGGTTAAATAATCGTCATCAGCGAGTATTAGCAGCCGTCCGTAACCGTGATTAAGTGCTAATCATTCCACGTCATCCCATCTCTGCTTTAGGGGAAAAATGTAGGTAGGTATTAAAATAGTTTTAAATCATTCTCTCTGGAAAAATAAAGCAGATATTAAAATATTGTTATCTTTGTAAAACCTCTGCTTGGTATGGTATATTAAACACTTGGTAAGTTCATCTTATTGAAGTTCCTCTCAGAGATATTGGTGGGGGGCTTGGTGTTCAGCAGAGGGTGTGTGTATGTGTGTGAATTAGGTTTATATTCCATTTTTACAAAAAAGTAAAAATGCCAAATGTCCTATATTTTGTTTGGTTACTTGTGTTAAAGGTTAGGGCTGAGTAGGGGTTAAAGGTCATCATGTTGGGATTAGTTTTCCCCATAGAAATGGAGAGTCCCCACAAAGATATTATAAACCTGTGTGTGCGTGCGTGTGCGTGCGTGTGCGCCTTTTTACTATTACTTTTTCTCTCTCTCCCTCTCTGCACTGGCTGTCCAGACCTGTGTCATGTTCCCTTCAGGACACATACAGTCCGTGTCCACAAAGCCTCTTGTCTTTATTGACTTCGTCGTCCTGTGTCCGGTGTAGCACCCTGCCACGTGTGGTGACAGTGGGCCCTGTCACCCATCTTGAATGTGCTTAGAGGATTGTGCTCCATGCGGACACCCCACCCTCCCTAAACGAGCCCCCCACCGCCAGCTGCTCTCCAGCCCTGCTGATAAGTTTTCCAAAGCACATCAGCACACACAGACACACACACACACACGCTTGTGCTTCCTGAGGTGAAGCAGGACAGCCTGTCCTCACGAGAAGCAGGAGGGGTGACACTGGCGAGGTGACGTGGGGGTGCTCGCTCTTTCTCCCTCTCCATCCCACGGGGGTGCGTGCAGGTCAGCATGGTGGGGGCGCACTGAGCGCTGGAAGAGGAGCTCACTGGGATTCTCACGCTGGCCTCAGACGGGACGCCTTCTCCAGGTCAGTTTCCACTTTGTTTACAGTCTTCTGTCTGAGGCCCCGTGCTCTGCTTGTAAGCCAGTCGGTCAATTGAAGCGTGAGATGCTTAAGGGACAGGGTCTCGGTAAACAGCAGGGAATGGTTAGAGATCACAGAAAAACTACAGCCATGGAGAAAATTTAAGAAACCACTTTATAATCTTAAAGAAATCAGCATTTTTAAACCCTGGCTTAATCCCGGCTTTGCTGGTGGAAGGCTACACCGTGAGGCAGGTTGCTTGCAGGCTTACAATTTCTGAGACAGTAGCACAGAAGAATAAGGTGAAGCAGGAGACACTGGGGAACGACTAGAAACCAGCCACATGGAGGGCAGAAGCGACTTCCTAATGCCAGAGAGGACCATCAACTTATCCGGCAGTTTCTCGTGAAGTGACCTTCTAAAGGAATGGGAGACATTAAGTGCAGGTGTGATATCAGACTCCTACATGCAGGACTGAAGACCCATAAAGCAAGGAAGAAGCCCTTCATTAGGAGAAACGGACAGGACAGGAACAGGCTGCAGTTTTTTATTTATATATATATATATATATATATATATATATATATATATATATTCACAGATTCACACCCATAAATTGAGAAATGAGTGACACAAAAATGCGCCGAGGTCTCTTAATTTTTTCCGTGGCAGTACAGCTGCTTCGGTGTTCCTGACCTCCTCAGCCACAAACAGTCTGCTGTCTGAGCTCTAAAGAGGTTCAGAGTGATGAATGGTGCATGTGGACTGTAGGAGCCCCTTTGTGGGTCTTTTGTTTCACATTTGTAAAGATCTTTCCTTGAGAAAGGGGGCGTCCCGGCCGCCCCCGGAATGCACTGAGCACATGCGGCACTGTATGGAGAATAATAATTTGTTTATAATAGTAATCATAATAGTCACTGCCGGTGGTCTGGCCTGGCGTTCAGTGTTAGTGTTGCAGATTGAAGCCTGGAGTCGCCGGCTAATCGGTCAGGGAATCGGAGGCACATCTGGGGCGAGAGGTGCATGCTGGGAAGGGCTTAAAATGCTGTCCCCCCCCCCCCCCGTTAAAGACTGCAAATTTGATAGGCTTCTGTTTGTAGACGAGTGCTTAAGTGGCGATAAGAGACGGAAAGTGGCAGCCCGCCCCCCCCTGCCCCCCACGACCTCTGCAGGTTTTCAGATGAATGCCTTCCTTTCATGGTCGGATATCAGCAGGAGGACTCCTTGTTGGCTCGTGTGATAATGGCAGGCTTTCACTTTCCCTGGCCCTCGGCGGTGATACTGCGTCACGGTTAAACCACCTGTCACATGGTTACATGGGGCCTCCAACCTAAACACTCATCAGCAAACTTTTTCTGTGGTTCATCTCGTACTGAAATCACACTCTCGGTGAGACGCTATCATTTAGTTTTACAAATGCTGGGGAGTTTTTCCTGCCTGGGTGTGGAGTTGCAGTCTAGGGTTGATACAAAATCATTGTCCTCAATATGGGAGGGGTTGTTGGAAAAGCCTGATTCATTCTTCTACCCCAAATGCCTGTCCCTCAATACGGTTGCGATAAGATCACAATTTTGTACAGTTTAGTGTGCAGGTTAAGTGATCAGGGTGTTTGGAGAGCCACGGTGCGTGGTGGACGGGACACGGTGAGGGTTACACAGCGATGCCTCGGTGTGGCCTGCAGGCAGGTGACGGTGCTCTGCGTTCAGTCGCTCTGCGTTCAGTCGCTCTGCATCAGTGTCTGGTCATCGCTGTCGTAGTATTCCTCACCCTTTTCCATTCGTATGTGTGTTTGTGCACAAAAACATTTCTCAAAGATGAGCTCAATCGGTTTTCTTTCCAGCCGTTCAGCCAAGCAGCCGGCCCGGTCCGGTATCGACCGCGGGGGCTTCTCTGGGCCCGCTCCGTATCTGGGGTTCCGGAGAAGAAGCCCACTATCTTATTCCAAACCCCTTCCTCTCTCTGGCCAAGGCTGGCAACAAGGAAAACGGCTTCCGCGTTCGTCAGCGGTCAGTCTACGAGTCTCTCCTAAGTGCCGTCTAATTGCAGCAAAGTGGGTCGCAGTCTAAACCACCACCCCCCCCCCCCCACAAAGAAATGGGAAAAATGATGCTGTCTGCCCAGAATAGGTGGTAAAATGAGAAGGGCGTGGACAGGGGGCCCATGTTACGCAACGTTGCGCTGGGATCGCCTGACGTTATGTCAGCGCGGGGCCCTTTCCAGCCGCTGAGGTCACTTGCAGCTGCCTTGTGTCCACCCCTGCTCCCTGCACGTTACTCATCCTGAGCCTTGGCATCTGCTTAGCGGGATTTAGCTTGACAGCGAATGCAGCTTTTTAAAAATAATTTTTACGACCTCGTCAGCCAACCGCAATATGGCCTCCACCACCCCCCCTTGTTCCCCTCTCTCCTGGGGTGTGTGAGAGACTATTGCCTGACACCCCTGTTTAGATGGGCTGGGTGTTTGCAGGATACAGCCAGCAAAGCTGTGATAAGTGTCTAACGCCAGGTCGTTGTACTTCCTGTTGGCAGTCCCACTGTGCTCTCTGGCGCCCTCTGCATGCCATTCCCGAAGCCGGCCAGCCGCCGGCTCCATGGCCGGGTCCTCTGCTCCTCCCCTGAGGATCCCGTGGTAACATCAGCCCCCCCAACCTGTCAGCGCGTGGCAGAACTGTTTTAGAAAATGGTAGCATCCCTGTAGAGATGAGAGCTCTGACCCCCGTTCACCAAACGGCTCTTGTGGCTTTCTGCTGTCTGCGCAAAGAATCCCAGGTGGTCTGAGGCCCCCCTGCGCTCAAAGCTGGTGGGCTGGGGGATGCCCAGTGCCCACCGCACCCACCTGGTCATGTCTCCCTCGATTGCTTCTGGGATGAGGCTCGTTCTCCCAGACAGTCACCTCCAGTTGGCACGGAAACTTGCTCTATGCCTCAAACCAAGGTGATGATCATGCTTACCATGGTATGGTGCCTGTCATACAGACTACGACTTCAAGATCGCTCCATCTGTAGAGCAGCTCGCTATCCCTGTTCCCTAGGAGATTGCCCAACTTCCTCTCGGGCCATTCTCATTCTGTAAACTTGCAGTCGGGATTGTTTCAGCCAATTATGAGGGGGGCGTCTTGCTTGTTCTCACGCTAGTCTAATGAGAGGAGTCAGTCGATCAGACCAAGCCAAAGTATTTTGCTGTGCATTTCCCAAGGAGGGGGGAGGGTCTTTTATCTGACACTGTCCTCCTGTCATTCAGCTAGGTCTAACAGTCAGTTTGCAATTTAAAAAAAATGGAAGTACTGTTAGTTTAGATTCTGGAGTAAGATTTCAGGGATGGTGCCTGGGATTCCTGCAGTCCTGAAGTCGGAATTTGTCACGTTTCAGGCAGAAATCCAGCCTCTGGCTGATTTTCGTCTTCGTAACCAGCCTTAAAAGTACATCCCCATATTGGAAAAGCTGTAGTTTAGTGGAGAGACCTTGGCCTCATATGATTCGCTGCCATAGCAAAGCAGCTGCTTCTGATGAACGGAAGTAGAAATATCTCGAGACAGTGACGCTAATGTACCTTTGATCGCACTGCACTGTCCCTCCGCTGGCCCACCTCGATTTCTGAAGCAGGTATCTCGTATCTGCACGTCTGGTGGTTGTCAGCCGAGCGAGTAAATGTGCGTGGCAACATTTATCAAAAGCCGTGATGTAAACACAGAGCTTTTATGGTTTGTTTTGTTAGCCTGAGATCGCGGCTGTACCCGGAGCAACAAAAGGTGACGTCAGCATGGCGCCGTTCGCGGACGGAAGTGTGAACGTGCCCTCGGGGATGGACAATGCCTGAAGATGGCCTCCAAAGACCCTTTTCCTGGAAGCTCCTTGCTGGACCTGTGTCATGTTTCCCTCCATAGGATGTCCTGTGTGGTAGATAGGGCGCTGGCGACCGCCGATCCACGGAAACAAAAACACAGTGGGGGGCGATAGGGAGAGGACAAGGGAGGAAGGATGCAGTCGTCTTTTTATCCCGGGACTTGTCAGTTTCCAAGATGACAGCAGATATTCCGCTTCCTCCTCAATCAGTGTGTTTTTCTAGCACTGGCCGGCCTGCTGCGGGCGGATCTCCCTCCCCAGCGAACCTGTGCGGCCTCGGGCTTCGCCGGTTCACGTTATGCATGATTCCGTGTCATGTGACACAGGCTCAAATGGCTGGTGTGTGTCCATGATCTTTAGCACTAGCCTGGCCAGTGTAGAGATGGTAATCTTGGTCAACATAAAAAATAAAGTTAGACCATTGGGTGGTGAGCGGAGTTGAAATGTCAGTCACTGTTTGGTCTGACCCAGTTGGACCCTATGGAGCAGTGGTCATCAGACATGCTCTTGGAGATATCCCACCCTGCAGAGCTTAGGTGCAGCCCTAATTTATTGGAGCCAGCTATGTAGAAGCTAAGTTGACTCTAATGCTGAGATATTACTGAAAGGCCTGATTATCTATATCAGGCGTGTTAAATTAGGGCTGCAATTACGATCTGCAGGGTGGTAGTGAACCCTGCTATAGAGTAACAAACGATGAGTTATCCTGCCTACATAAGTCTTAAAGTGCCATTTCTCTCATCGATTGTTTTTGCAAAGTGTATATATGTGTTTTTCTGGCATTTCTCAAGTGTGGATGGGGTTGGTGCGAGAAGGCATGTTGCATGCAAGGGCTGGAGGGAGCTATCTGAGCCACATTTCTGATTTGTTTGTTGTGTTTGGAACGATAGCTCACACCTTGTCCGCCCTCCCCGCCCCCCCCCCCCAAGGAGCAGATTCTGGGAGGAAATGAAGGCCTGGAACGTTGAACTAGGGAATAAGCTGCAAGGAACGCCGTGAACCCGGACATCCGTATGGCTTTGCGAATGGCGGCGATGGATGTGGGTCTGTGTGCGTGTGCTGACGTGGCCGTGAGAGATCAGTGGAGATCAGTGCTGTTATTGAAATGCGTGGGCGGCATGGAGCCCAGTGCTGCTTTGGCCTCCCAGTTGTCAGGGATGACTGGTGCATCGGTGGGGCGTTTTCCCTTTTACAGGATCGTTGTTTTTGAATAAAACTGAGCAGGTTCATGCTTCAAGAAAAGCCCGAATAAAAGCAGGAGTGTGCAGAAAGCAATGCGGACACCATCAACGCCTTTAAGCTCGTCTGCGGTCAGTGGGGGGGCTCCACCCGCCACTGAGGGGACCTGCCCCTCATTCCAGCATGCTCTGCTTCAGCCGGAGGTGGTGGCCGCGGGTCCCGTGTGGTAATGCGGCCCCCAGCGTGTGCCGTGTCGGTGTCCAGCACCGTACACACCCCACCAGGCTTCCCCGGGTTTGGCCAGAGGTGGCGGGGCCGTTAGCCGCTGAGCCACACTGCTGTTTTTCCTTAACATTGTCATTTCCTCCACAGCTGTTCTGTACGGGGGGTGGGGGAGCACAGGCAGTGAGGAATAACAGTATTACAGCCAAAAAGTTCAGCTGCCGAGCATTTACTCCCTGCTCGCTGTGATTGGTTCTGTTTACTGCACGCTCGCTGTGATTGGTTCTGTTTACTGCATGCTCGCTGTGATTGGTTCTGTTTACTGCACGCTCACTGTGATTGGTTCCCTTTACTCTACGCTCGCTGTGGTAGGTTCACTTTACTCCACGCTCGACGTGATAGGTTCATTTTTACTTTTCCCCTCCCATAGTTTCTCCCTCTTTCTCGGTTCTAAATATTACGTTCGCAAAGTTAGGTTTGCTCTTCACCCTCTCCAGCTTTGGGACAGCCCCAATTCCCCTCAACCCTGACCAGGATAAGCTAAAGAAGAAGGATGGAATTTTCTCTATTTGTAATTAGTGTGATTAACATCCTTTTAAGCTTTTCTTCGCCTCATTTGGTGTCTTGCGCGTTGCTCTCGGGGGACGGGGGCTTTTGGCCGTGGGTTTTCTGCACTGAGGCGCACGCCCGCCTGTGGCCCCCACCAAGGTGGACGGCAGCGTGTGATGGATGTGTTACCCACTGCCTTTGCCGATAGCCATAATACACAATGTTTAACATTTATTCTTTGTGGACTAGTGCACGACGAAAAAAAACTTGATAGATACACACTTGAATAGACTGGCCAGGTAATGCAGCCTGGTAATATTTTTTTAAAATTTACATTTTGAGAGGATTTTTCCCCCTGTTTTCTTTTCCACACAGAGCAGGGATACTAAATTTTTATTTGTATTTTTTTTTTTTTATTTTTTTAAATGTTGACCTCTAAGGTATACTGCTCCACTCCTGCTATGTTTTACAGGCACAGTGAAGTATCCCTGCCCCCACCCCAGTCAACTAAATCCTCAGACCTCCCACTTTGATAAGGAGGCCGTCTCTCTTAAAGGGTCATTGATTTGCGCTTGACACACAATTAAAGGGAAGTGCTCTCTGGTGCCGATCTTATCCGTTCTCCTGTGTTGGTGTGGAAGCAGGGCCTCTGTGGTCGGCAAAAGTCATCAGCCGAGATTAAAGGCAGCATATTTCACGGATCTCACACATCTGCCAAGGCCCGCTCGCATTTTCCTCAGAGCTGGCGTGTGACCCAGACTTATGGAAGTCATTAAAATTCCTCCCCCGGCACGTGGCCACGTGTTTACTTTCTGCCGGGCCGGCCGATGTCGTGGACGGCGCGCTGTCCTCTCTGCCACAAATCGAGTTTCCGTCAGGCGTCCTCCGAGGGCCTCCAGAGATG
>JAODJU010000041.1:4433602-4450131 GCA_026776725.1 Gnathonemus echidnorhynchus
CCCCCCCCCCAATGTTTCTTGTTACAGTTTTCTTCAAACCCCCCCTCCCCCCACACACACCCAGTGGTCATGATTTTCAGGTGGTCGAATACAAACAAACCACCGACATCTGATTAAATTGCAGGCCTTGATGAGGAAGGGAGGTGGGTTAGTGTTTCTCATCAAACTTTAATTTGGCAGCAGTAATTTTGTGAAACGTGCAGTGTGTTTGAGTTTGTGGTCTCGGGTCTGAGAAGTGGTATCACAGTCAAAGAAAAGGCAGCTGTGTGTGTGTGTGTGTGTGTGTGCAGGCGGGCGGTGGTGATAGTGTAACTACAGTCTCTGCGATGTTGAGAGTTTAAAGAGTAATGAGAATATCTCAGGCTTAATGATTAACACCTGCTGAAAGATCCATGTCTCTCTATGGGCCCTGCAGTGGTTTGTGTTGCTTTGGGCAAAGGCCCCAATTTGTAATGCTGTCCATTGGTGCAGCTGAATTTAAACCTGTGTAGAGGCAGACGGACGCACTGGGTAACACCGTCCCGCTATGCGAGGCGTTTCGGTTAAAGCGATGGCAGGAATCCAGCTCACGAGTCACTGGTTATCATTGTTGCCACAGCGACTCATTGTTCGCTGCAGACGTGAACTTGAAAGTGAAAACAGTAACGTTTTGAAGCCTGAAATCTTAAGACATGGGTGTGTTTGTGAGATTAGAAATAAAGATCTGGTGCCATCGATTATTACACTTAATTAGTTTTGGTTATTGTTGGCATTTAAGGGCCATTCAACACCTCTACGTTTGGTTTTTGTTCTATAAGATTTATTTCCTCGCTTGAATATCTTTTTGCAGTACTGAGTGCAAGTAATGAGTAATCCATCAAAATCAAATATTAATCACAAATTTTGGAGCCAGGATAACTGACGTCAACGTGAAGATTGGAAGGAAAAGGCGTCGTAGATCTTGAATCTCTGGAGGCTATGAATTACCAAGCTCAGGTTTGCGAACTTACATTTTTCTCCCTCTCCTCGTCATAACTCTGAACATCGCACATGTGAAACATGACAGTCAACAGCATGATAACAACAAAATTACCTTGTGAAGCAATGGGCTTGTGTAGGGCCCTGGGGATGGTTTTTATTACTGGGGAACCAGGCGTCGGGTGTGGTCAACTCTTCATATCTGAAAAATCTGTGCTCTTTCATTTTTATTTCCCCCAAATTTCTTGGGAGCCATCCAGGTTTCAAGTGTCTCGCCTTATGATTGCCTCCCCTGTGGGAGCAGTTTTCTCATCTGTTCATCCTTTTCCAGAGGACACCTAGGAGTTGTTATAAGAGGGATTGATTGATTGGGCAAATCATTGCTTGCTTCCACCCAGTGAGATGCTATTCCGTACCCAGGCTCTGGGTGGCGCTGGGGTAACGTGCTCCTCTCCAGATTGCAGGTGCTTCTTCCCCACGTTTACAACGCATGTTTTTTGAACGTCGTCGAACTAAATCCCGTGCTGTTTGGTGTTTGGAAAGCTTGGAAAGAGAGTAACGAGTGACCTCTTGGTGGTAGAATCTGGACGTTTCAAAGGGGCTAACTGGCTGGGATAGCCCGCTAACAGAATGTGCTATCATTAGTCTTCCAGCAACTTGTTTGTCACAGATTGTTGGTGTGTGGCATATCCTGCAAGCACCAGCATGACACACAAACCAGGAAGCGGGGAGTCGGCCTTTGGTAGGGTAAACATAACATGACTGTGAGATGTGATGATCACAGCATTTCAGGTGGACAGACCGTGCCAGTTTTTAGCATCCTGGACTGCAATAGCCCGAAGGTGTTGATCGCTGTCAAAAGTGGAATATTTTGAGATAGGCCCTTCTTCCAACTAACTTTGGCTTGTCCACTATAAATTGTCTTTTGTCCAAACGGCTGCATGACAGCCTGTGGTAATTCTCCATCAGGTCTGCTATAGATTCAAGCTGTCCTCCAAACCCCAGCCTGGGGGAGGCCTTGGGAGTGTTATCCCCCCCCTGCCACTGACAGTCCCACTTTTAGGTCTGTCCACTTCTCCTGAGGCGCGAATCGCATCCTGCCAAGCCCCATCGCTCCCAGCTTCCCCCCGATCTCGTAAAAGATAAGTTTCCGAAGCAGACCACGGTATCCCAGCATAAAAGCCTGCTAAATGGCCGAGGAGGGCGGGCAGCAGACCGCGCCGGGTTAAATATTGACAGAGCCGTCCCCTTCCTGCTGGCTCGCATACCAGACAGCGACCCTAATAATTGTCCCTGATACACCGTGCCTGGCCCTCCTCACTTTACCCACAATGCACCTCTCTGGCCTTTTTTTTTTCCCCATGTCATTGCGGTATGTTTGTCATGGCCGACATTTAAAGCCCGCGTGCTGTGAATCCTGAGTGAGCATGTTGGCCAGAAGCTCAATCACGGAGCTCAGCCGTGCACAGAGCTCTCACTTAAAGTTTAAAGGTTAAAATGCAGGGGGGTGTATCAACAGTCCTTTCATTTGCACAGTTCTGTAATAAAATGCAAGGCGCAGCTGAAGGATGTTATTCAACTATGTAACGCATCAGTCAAATAAACCCGTGTGATCTGTGAAACGTGGTTTCATTTCTACATCCAAATCCTTTTATCTAATAAAAAGGTCTTACTGTCACTGTCTTTCTCTCAGCATTTTCTTGTCATTCTGATAATGGAACTAATTCCACTGTCACCTTCATGAAAGAGCCCTGTGTGTGTGTATGTGTGTGTGTGTGTGTGTGTGTGTGTGTGTGATCAGTCATCAGGAGGCAGCTCAGAGGCAGTCTTTTCGTCTCTATTATTACTCCAGGCAGTGTGCTTCTGTGTACGGTGCAGGCTCCTTCGCTGGGCCCTCCTTCCTGCCTTTGTCTGGGGCGCTGAAGTGAAATCCAGCTGCTACGATGCGTTCGGAGATCCTGATGGACGCCAGGCGGGCGAGGAGAAACGGGAATCGCAGCGGTAGAAAGCGCAGGAGAGCAGAGAGAAGGGAAACTTGCCAGCAGCCTCATGATAAAGTAGATTTTTATCTATGTTGTAACTGAGCTTTGTTTGTTGGTTTGTTGGTTAAATACACGTTTAAAAAGCGATGTATGTAATGTAAGTTTTTGTGGGCTGGGTGGGAAGTTGGCAAGTTTATATGGGGTTTGACGTCAGAAGTGCTGACCTTTGACCTCTACTCTAAAGGGGCGGCGGGGCTTTGGAGTAAGCCTGCGATTCAATTGGCCAGACAACAATGTGCACTCAGCAGTGGGCGGATTAGAGGAGTCACATGGTCCCTCAGCCGCTTTTCACACAAACACTCCCACACACACACGCACACACACACACACGCACACAAGCGCAGCTGTTGAAATCCTTTGCCCTGGGAGCAGAGCAACAACAGAGTGCGACGCTGTGGAATCGCGTTACCCAGGAGGCACAGTCCCGCCACACAAATAGGATGTACCGCAAGGGCGAGTGAATGAACTGGTTTGCTGCTTCCCTCTTTCCCGTTCTGGAGCTAATTTTGCGCTGGTGAGGACGGTGCCATGCTGCCTTTCCCAGGATACCCTGCTGCCCAATGAGAGACGCCAAAGAAACGGCAAAACAGGTGTGCAAACCGCTGTCAAAGTTAAATGAACTGTTAGAGTGAAGTGTTCAGGTTGGAATGGCTCTGTTCTGCGGCTTTGTGCCATGTCGTCTGGTTGATGTCTAGCAGCCCTGTCACTTATTTGTTAGGGACTTTGTGCCTTTTTCCTCTCTGTTTGAGAGGAGCGCACAATGATGTCTCTGTTCTTCGCCAAAGCAGTCTGTAATACTTTCTGTTTTATAGTCGGCGCGAGTATCTCCACCCTCTCCCCCCCCCACAGTGAAAGAACCTGCTTAGGATCGCCTGAGTGCGCTGCTCCATGCTTTTTGAGGAGTCATGATTTTCAGTGTAGCTGGTGTATTTCACTTGAAGCAGTATTTTGTGTTTATGGTCAAAGGGATACTGAGCAGAAGGATGGACAAAACTGGCTCTCAGGCCACTGCTGTTTACCTCGCTAAACGGGCATCTCATTCTGACCGCCGTGCCATTCCACAACCCTGCAGAGTGACCTCGCCACGCCTCTTAATTTAAGCGCTTGCAGAATTTCATCATCAAAACGTTTCTGCAGATTTCAGGGCAGTTCCGGCCCCTCCCCTGTGCCATGAAGCACTTTCAGGCTGTAGTGCATGAGCATTAATCCTTCGGAGCCGGGTAAAGCCCCCACCAAGAGTGTCTTTGGGTTCTTTGGTCTGCACGTTCCACTAAAATTAGAATGGATTCTTTCCTGGTATTGTTACCATTCGGTTTGAAACCTGACCTAAAAACTGCTCCGTACTAATTATAGGGTTAGCGGGTAAGAAAAGGCTGTTTCCTTGAGGTAATCGAAGCGGAACCGCGAGAACAGGAGAGGTTACGTTTGAAAATAATGATGAAACCAAAGAAAGGGCTTTAATTGGGCCCCCCGCCCCCCACGTTTTCCAGGCATGTTTCCCGCCCTCCGGTTATTCAGTAATGTGATCTCGTTATCAGAATGTGGCCGACTGGCGACGTCACTCTGTAGCAAACCTGAGAAGCCCTGGCCTCCTCGCCTGAGGCTGCGTCCCGCCTGCCTTGTAGTCTGGCCGTGATTCTCGGGTTGGGCTGGTGCGCTTGGCCGCAGAGGAGTCAATGAGCGAACCCATGAGCGCCCATTCACAATAAGCCATTGATGAAACTGACATGCAATCAAGATCTTGTGACTTGTGAGCAGTACACTGGGGTCCTCTGTTTGGTCGCTCTCTGGTCCCTCCGCATGCTCGTATCCCTCTAGAAATAGTCCGCGGATGGGTCTGTGTGAGGGGGTCATCTTCATCAAGCCTGATACCATTACTTTGTGGGGGGTCCTGCTGTTCGATCACAGATGGCGCTCATATACCTTATCACGTCGGCCCATCAAAATCCTTCTAAATATTTGCTGGCTATCTGCGTTACATCAGGTTAAGCTCTCCTTTGCAACAGGAGTCTGTCTGTTGATTGCACACAGAGAGATATGATTCATCACGTTAACCAAAGCGTTTCTGGTTTCCTGGAGTATTGGAAACGTGTAGCTGAAACGTGGCCCAGACAAAGTTGTCCGTTTTCATAGTTCTGCTGCGTGACACATTTCCGCCAGTTTCGGTGGCATAGATGTTAGGGGCACGCCCTTGACACCAAGCGAGGATGCCACAGTAAACTTTTAAAAAAATAAAATGGATATGTACTATTTTGACAGCGCTTTACAACACACTTGCACCAATGGCTGTTGGTGGTGGTTGAGGGCAAAGTTGTATTTGTTTTGTCGGGCTTTTCTGGATGAATCGGGAATCTCCCGGATGCTGGGTGAGGGAGGCGTGGCTTTCAGACTAATGTTCTTGCTGCTAAATGGACTCTCATCCTCCCTGTCATCAGAGCCCTGTATGTCCCCTTCACCTCTCTTTCAAGGTTGCAGAGACAACTGGGCAGGCAAGTCGAGGGTCTCAAGGCAGGGGATGGGTGTTGATCTCCTGGTTTTCTTTTTTTTTGGGGGGGGGGGGTATTTAGGTCTCTAGCTCACCATCAAGTAAAGTCAAGTGGGCTTTATTGTCATACCATCCATAAAGTCAACATAACGTTTCCTCAGGACCACGGTGCAACAAGGGGAGGATCTCGCGCTGCAGGACAGTGTAAAATGGGGGGGCTGGATGCAAGGGTTTATATACTAATTGCATTGAAAGGTCTGTGTAGGCAACAATGACAATTCGCCAGGAAGATCCAGTGCTCTGTCTGTAATGATCTCAGACCCAGAGAGCCCCTGCCTTGGCCACTCTCCCCTTCTTCGGTGTTCATTGGCTCCTACATAACAGCTCTCGCCCCCCCATCAGACCGTCGGTCTCTCAGCTGTGAGGAAGCCTGTTCTGCGTGGGGGGGGGAATCTTTTGAGCCAAAAGAGAAGAACGATGACGCAGTGAGGCACTAAAACCTCCTCCTAGCGCTGGGTTAAAAAGCAAAACACGGGCTGTTGAAAGAAAAGCCGCTGCTTTCATGGAGGAAACTGAAAAGGTCCTTTTCCCTCCATTTTTTTCCCCCATCTGGCGAGCGGCAGAGTGTTGCTGCTTTTTGCGCAGTGGTACAGCTGAGGCATAACCTGCAGAACCGGAACCTTTACAACAGCCCCGTGAAGAGAGGGTTTTGGGCTGAATTTTTACTGTCATCTTGGGCACTGACTCCATAACAGAGGGCAAAAACAGGCTGTAAATTCCAGTTAAAAGTTCCCACAGGATAAAAGGGGACTGGGGGAGGGTGGGGGGGCTGCTTCAACCGCCCCCCTCTTCAGCTGGCAAAAGAACAGAGAGGGTCTGACAGTTGGGTGTTACTGGGAGACGACTTTTCAGTCATCAGGTCGGCTTTGTGTAATGCCGCCTTTTTAATGTGACATCTGGGTCCGGAGTGAGATTCTGCCGGCCTGACATGGAGGAATCTGAGGGAGAAATATTTTATTTTATTTTTTGCTTTAATTTAATGGCTGTTGAATAAGCTTTTTTTGTGTCCTTGTGGGGGGGTCACAGAGAGACTCTTTCGCGAAACCTAAATGCACAGATAGAAGGCCACCCCCCCAGAGGGCCTGGAAAGTGTCATGTTAGCATCTGGCTATCAAATCGATGGTCCCCCTGAGGGGGGTGGGGGCCTCAATGGCCGCCTGCTTCCTGTTTGTCTGGTAGGGTGTGAGCTTTATCTTGATGGGCCCCGCCCCCCCCAGTCCGTGCTGTACATCTGCCCCGCCTGTTTTTCGGTTGAGTGCCACGGGGCTGCTGTTTGATACCGTGTCCCCCCCTCCCCGTGTTTTCGCAGGTGACGAGCGGCTTCCAGGACTGACAGACGAAGCATGAGCGCAGCTGCTAGCCAGGGGGTGGTGACGACCCCCCCGCCACCCAGCGCCGCCGCCCACAAGGAGCGCTACTTCGACCGTGTCAACGAGAGTGATCCCGAGTACCTCCGCTCACGCAACATGTCCCCGGACCTGCGGCAGGACTTCAACATGATGGAGCAGAAGAAAAGGGTCACGCAGATCCTGCAGAGCCCGGTGGGTCTGCCCCCCTCTGTCACCTCGGGGTTAACGCTTAGTCCTGAATGAAACACAAGTCATCTGCACCCACATTAGCCATTTCAAGCCTTTATTTACTCGTTTGATGCATTTCTGGAGCTTCTTCAGCCAGGAGCTCATTGGCCGAAGCTCATGCCGTTCTTTGATTCAGTTGTTACGACACTAACACGGGTAATGAGCCAAACTCCTGGTTTTTTTTTTCCCGCCCGAAATATAACTAGAGCCACGGTTGATATACAGGAGGGTTTAAAAGCCACATTGGCATGCCGGTTTGACCGAACAGGAAGCATGTTAACTCAGTCTGATTGGCAGACGGCTTTATTCCCGCCCGGTTGGAATAGCTTTATACTCTCCCATGATTCACCTGCCGCTCCTTGTTTGTGTTTATTTTCTATGTACTGTCTGTGTTTGGGTCGAGGCCTGCCAGTAAACAGCCAGACACATCTTGCTTGCAGAATCTGATCCAGATTCAGATCGTTCCCATTCCGCAACCCCCCCCCACAGCTGTCCAGTACGTCAGGTGGTCACTCCTTCCTGGGAAACGGAGGCTTCCTAATTTGCCACAATGGTGCATTAAAAGAATGCATCCTCAAGGCCGGCACCTGACCAACCTCGGCAGAGCGGGCCGTATTACATCCTGCGACCCCTCGGTCTCCGATTACGGCTCAGAGATGATGTTTCCCCCCAAGGTGCTGGTATTTACCAGGGGCGTGCAGTCGCGTTCTTCTCCAGACACCTTGGACATGCTCAGATCACATTTGCACGCACGTGACCAAGGTGTGATACTGGGGGGTGGGGGGGGGTCTGTGAATTTCTTGCAAATTTTTGCATGTCCCCAGCGGTGTGGGGGTGGTGAGGGGTGTAAGATCACGAGCTGCTGAGGTCAGAAATCTCAGCGGTGGTTCGGGTGTGGCGGAGTCGCTAACCCACACCATCACACCCGCTGTGATTTACCGCGCCAGCGAATGACGCTGCGATCGGATTGCGCTGCTGAAAGGTCCCGATTATTTATGCTTCCTGCTGAGTGTAGAAGAAGCCATCTTAAATATAAGGAAAAATATGCAGATGTATTTTTAATCTGCAGTGTGTGCGTACAGAGACTCGGGTATTCAGTGGCAAACAGCCCCAGTCGGCATCATCTGCGACATGCAGCTTTGTTTCAGGGAACATTTTTATTTATAAAAATAAACACCCACACAGCTTAAGATCTGCCTGTAAATAATGGCATCGATTATCTGATCCTGATTCAGCACCGTGCCTGTGATTTGCTGCCGGATGATTCGCTGATCAGCCAGTGGACAGTATCAATTGCAAAAGTAACTCACAAGAAAAGAGGTGGGCAAAAATGTCCTGTAAACATGTCAGCGCTCTGCCTGTCCGTCTCTCTCTCTCTCTGTCTCTGTCTCTCTCTCTCTCTGTCTGTGCTGGTCCCAAGTCTGGGTCCTCCACCCTTTCCCCAAGCTGCCAGGGGAGTTTCTGTTCCTCTCAGCTCCTCTGCAGGGAGTTCCTCCTGCTCAGAGGTGCTGCCACCCCCTTTTTTTGTGTTTTTTTTTCAGTCCAGCCGCCGCTGGCATTGTCATCGACACAGACGCGCCATTGTCGTGTTTGTTTTCTGTGCGGCGTTGGAGCGCACGCCGCAGGCTCTGAGCACGTGCAGCCGCCGCATTAAAGGGCCAACAATGGGTCGGCTGCAGGCCTGCGTGTGTTTACTGCAGGCCTGCGTGTGTTTACGGCGCGCCGATCCTCCCACGATGACGTCTCTCCGATTGCCTCGGGCAGCTCTACGATTTAGCCGTTCCTCAGTCATTTAAGGGGTGTTATTATCACTGAGACGGCTTTAATTTTGCGGATGTGTATTGCGAATTAAAATGAGCCTTTAGCTACAGAGGTGCACGTGCAGGTGTTTAATACAGAGGTTTATTAAAGACTGTGAGTGTGGTTCAGTATCTGTTCTTTAATGGTGACTGCTAGGTCTAAAATCTCGCTCTATGGTGTGTAATTTTGTCTCCGGTGCCTGTTTGTGTCAGCCTGTAACCTGAATGGGACATGCTATCCGGCCCAGCACGCCTGTCTCTCCTCACAGAGCTGTCTGTCCTCAACGCCTGAAGCAGGACTCGAAGCCCGTGGTTGCTTCACTGTCCTCTGCTTCACTGTCCTCATGTTTCTTGCAGGGCAGTGAGAGTGCTGGTGAACGGGGAAACGGGCTGAACTCGATTGCTGTCTGTTCAGCTAGTTTCCCCCGAGGTGGTAATTAATGCGACGCCAACTGGCTGAACATGTCAATACCTGCTAGAGATGGACAGATGGACTCGCGCCCGCGTCCCCGCCACGCTCTCGATGGACTCTCCCGCCCGCGTCCCCGCCACGCTCTCGATGGACTCTCCCGCCCGCGTCCCCGCCATGTTCTCAATGGACTCTACTTGAATTGTGAATCCTATTTCAGATTAATAAGAAAATCTTGAAAACACATAGCGAATCTGATCCGGCGTGAGGAGTCAGCAGTGGGGGCCCGGCAGTCGCCCAGAGTCCCCGCAGAGTCCCAGCTCGGCCCTTTAGCCATCCGGACCTGCTTGCAGTGGTCAGCAGTGGGGGCAGCTTGGCATGCAGTGCCGGGTCAAGCGGGGTGCTGGGTAAGGAGCTCAGCAGAAATGGGATCCTCTGGGGTTTGGCCAGGGTCAGGGTGTGGAGGGGGGGGGGCACCGGATTTACAGCGTTCCCTCGGAAGAGCATTTACAGTACCCCACCCTCCCCCAAAGTCCATTTTTAATACTGTGTACCACAGGACGCTGGGAGCAGAAACTTGGCTCCTGTTTTTGCAGTACGACCTAGGGGGCGGGGGCTGGGACTTCAGCCCACAGCACCCTCCACCCCCTTTCAGCTTGAACGGGCTGGAAGCAAAGGCCCCCCCTGACGGGGGCCGAGTGTTTCCCACCCGCTCCCTCCGATGTCGCAGAGGAGGGGCGTGGCCTGAGTCAAACGGCAGAAAAATAGAGTTTGCAGTCCTATAAAGTCGCCTCTGTCTCCATGGCCGCTGCATATTGCGCTTTGTCACTCCGGCGCCTTTATTTGGCCGAGTTGCTCTCTGGCTGCCGCCTCACCGGTTTATGCGCAAGTCACACTCCGGCAGTGCTGGGAAATGACTGGCTCGTGTCGGTATTGTGCAAGCCTGCGAGCCGCTCTGAGCATTTTCTCTTTGTGCACAATTGACCCCACCCCCCTGCCCCTCCCCGTAGGATGGCTGACTTTTATTGCTTCGGGCTTCAAGTCTTTGCTATAAATATGTTTTTGCAGGAGCAGCTCTTGGGCCGTGGGCGGAGCCACACATCTCCATCCCTCTGGTTCACGACCTCCTGGGTCAATTTTTTGTTTTGAGATCCTCCTTCAACTTCCTGCGTCCGTCAGCTGTGTTATTAAAAATGAAAACTCCGTATTTCCGTAATGGGCCATAGCTAATCCCGTTTTCACTGCCCAGCTTGACGCGGTGATTCAAAGCAGCTGAGAAAATGAACCCCCCCCCCCCCCCCCCACGAATGTTTTTCTGGCGAGTTTTAGGCCAGGTGCCCTTTGCTCAAGGCCACAACAGCGGGATTGTGCTTCCTTGACATCTTGAGATCGATTGGTTGTTTCTTGTCTGCTTCATTGCGTTCGCCATGGCGACCAGCCCAGCGGTGCCAGCGTGACGCCGCCGCGTGACGACCTGTGCCAGCGGCCGTGGGGTCCGGTGCCCTTGCGGTTCCAGAACAGTCGGAGGTTTCCACGGTGACGCCTGGCCTTCTGCGGCATGGACGGCTCGCTGTGGGAACAGGAAAAGCGGAGAAATCCCTACATTCTCATGCCATGGCCTTCCGAAGGGGTCAGAGATGCTGGAAGTCTCAGCCAGCTGCCCGGCTGGTGTTATTCCAGTTCAGAGGGCGTCCTTTAAAGGCTCCGCCCACTTCCGGTTCCAATTTACCCATTTCTCCTGTGCACTTGTACATGATGAGATGTTTAACTGTTACTTGGAAATATGGACACTTTAGTTTTCCTGTTCCACTTTATCCAGGTTCAGTGTGAATCCTGGTTTTGGAGGTATTAAATGTCATCTACTGAATTTTAGTGCGTTGACTTGAATTGACCTGAGTGGGGTTTTATTGAATCTCCTTTTAGCCGAATTCCTACATTCCTAATGAGTCGACACGGTCGGGGTTCTGTCTCAGGTCGTTAAATTTGAGTCATTGGGTCTCCTGAAGTCTGTCACAGTGCGGTGTTCACACAAACAGAGGCTGTCAGTCCTCATAACAGGCTCTCAGGCGTCCTAATCTGCTTCCAGAAGACCTGGACGAGGATTTATCCCATCTGACATTGAGACTCTGTAGCCCGGCCAATCAGGTGCTGAGCACGCCAAGACCAATTAGAACAGTTCTGCAGGCTGACCAATCAGATGGACTCACCCAAAGACCATCTGAAGGCTGTATTCATGAGCCTGCTTGGCTCTCTCTCTCTCTCTCTCTCTCTCTTTGGTTTACCAGGCCTTTAAGGATGAGCTGGAAGGACTGATCCAGGAACAGATGAAGAAGGGGAACAACCCCACAGGGCTACTGGCCCTGCGGCAGATCGCCGACTTCTTCATGGCCAGTTCGGTGGCCGGCTTCTCCACCTCCCCCCTCAGTGAGCGCCATCGCCTGTCTGCACCCCCGGCACGCACAGGGAAGCACCTATTTCACGTTTTCTCGTGTTAGCCTTTCCCATCATGACATCGGCATGAGGAATATGATTTCTTAACTGCTTAAATTTGTGCTAAATACCATTTTTATGTTTTGGGTTTATCTCCGGAATCAGGCTGCCGGGTCTCTGTGGGACTTGCCGGTTGGTCTGACGTCCTGTCTGCAGTGTTTCGTCTGTACTTCTTGCTCTTTGGTCATTTGCTTGCACTTCTGTGAGCCCCATTTCAGTGAAGCAGGGGGTCTTTGGGGTAAAATGCTCCCCGATGGGCCCCCCCCCCCCCCCCACTGTGAAGTCCTGCGCCATACTGTCGTAGCACATGCCTCTGGACCTTATTTAAACGAGACGTAAACAGTGCAGCCGGCCCGCTGATTCTCCGGCTCGCTTTGGCCTGTGCAGCTCAGCTTAAATACTATAAAATGTAACGTCAGCAGACAGGAAGTACATGGCGCTTGTGATCACATGATCACTTTGCAGACACCTCGCTTGTTAAAGCTCCATTATATGCAGATGGTTCTGGAAAGTTAAAGGCTATAGTGCAGGGGATCTGCTAAGGGCCTGGTGCATAGATGTATTTTGCTCGGGGTGTCACCCTTTCTGAACCCAAGTTCTCTATTTGCCCATGTCCCCCCCCCCCAGGCCTCGGAATGGTCACTCCCATCAACGACATGTATGGAGTGGAGTGTTCCACGCTGGCTAAGGGGGAGAAGCAGATTCGCTGTAAACTGGCCAGCCTTTACCGCCTGGTGGACCTTTTCAGCTGGGCCCACTTCTCCAGCTCCTACATCACCGTGAGTCCCCCCCCACCCACCAAAACCAGCCACCTCTGCCTCTCGATGTTCCTCCGTATTCTCCAGGTCGCGGGTGTGCTCCCTGACGGGCCTAGCCTGCTTTGGCCTGTCTCGGTTGGGCACAGCCCAGCTGGGGATCCTGCTCGGAGGCCTGGCTTGTCGTCAGCTAACTTCGGTTTAATTCGGTTAATTTTTATATAGTGCCTTTCCCACATGTGTTCGCCCTAAAGCGCCTAACGGAGATTGGGCAGGAACAATGCTAGCAGATCTGCAACAAATTAAGGGCGACGTCAGAGCCAACGAACAGCCGTTTATGTTTCTCACACTCCAAAGTCGGCATGACAATGGAAGCTGCCATCTCCGGGGTGACCGTGACCATGTGACCATTAGCCTGATAGCGTTCCCCTGCGTAAGGTGCAGGCCGCACGGATTCTCCTGCCCTGTTGACCTGTGAATCCTTTCTGCCGACTGATGTAATTTCTCCTTCTCTCAGGTTCGCATCAGCAAAGAGCAGGACCACATCCTGATCATCCCCCGAGGCCTGTCCTTCGCAGAAGCCACAGCAGCCAACCTGGTAAGCGCTCGTTCTGGCCCGTGGGGGGGCGCCGGTATGGGTGCCGGTGTTAGCCCGCAGAGGGGGGGCGCCGGTATAGGTGCCGGTGTTAGCCCGCAGGGGGGCGCAGGTATGGGTGCCGGTGTTAGCCCGCAGAGGGGGGGCGCCAGTATGGGTGCCGGTGTTAGCCTGCAGAGGGGGGGCGCCGGTATGGGTGCCGGTGTTAGCCCACAGCGTCGGCTTTCCGGTTAGTTAATCAGCAACCTGTTTATCCGAAATATATAAACAGAGAATTGGATTAACTGAAATGCGCAGTGTCGCATGCTGGCGTTGCTGCAGTAACCAGTAGGCATGCGATCCTTTTGTCTCCCTGCATTTTTTCCTGGATAACGATGTTCCTGTCACGCTCCTCTCTGAGGCTTCTCTGGGCCTCGTCTGACCGTGAGCAGCTTCCCGATACGCGGCGTGACCCCCCCAGCATGTGCGGGCAGCTCCCTCGCGTCCAGGTGTCTCTTTCTGCCGCAGCTCAGCAGTTGCCAGGCTGCCAGTGCCCCTGGCGAGAAAAATCACCCCCCCTCTGGGAGCTATCAGGCCAGCCGACGCCGACCAATCCACACGATCCACATGAATAAATCAGTCTCTGGTTTTGCCTCGAGTTCCTTAGGGCGTGATGAGAGGAAGTTTGTTTAATTGCCTCTGTAATGCGGTCGGATCGTCTGGGGCTCAATTCAGCCTCCCTTCCAGGTCATTTTAAAGATGTTTGATCTGTCGTTTGCCTCAGAATGGGATTAATCCCCAAATCGCTTCGTGGGTGCGGTGCGTCACTCCAGGAAGGGCGCCCCGAGCGCTGCCCAAATCCCCCAGCATGCTTTGCATGTAGACCTACCTGCCAGCCAAGGGGAAATGGGGGACAGCTGATAGAAGAGGAAAACTTCCTGCTTTGTCAGGAGGAAACGTGACGGCAGGGATCCAGGCCGTCCGAATCGCATTACAGCGTGATCGATGTCATACTTTATCATAACATAGCATTTTATTTAATGCCATTTTCAATTGCTGTTGACTTCTTGGTTGGATGAGAGCCCTTGATGGCCGCTGGGCCCCCCTTTGCCGCAGCACTGGGCTCCACCTCCTTCCGGTCGTTTCTGCCATATTCCCACGTGCTTCCTGCAGACGTTTGCGCCTTTAAGCGTGCTGCCCCCCACATATCGGCAGCATGGCGTGGGGGGCCCTCTAATCTGTTTTTACCGTAGTACCCCGGCCTGTCCTCCCCAGCGCGGTATTTTCCAGTAAGACCCTCTTCTTTTAGATTCACTGAAGCCGTTCTGTGAACCGTTGAGTAATCAGGTCATGGGAGTGGCAGTTTAATTTAATTACCACGCATGTTGTCACTGGGGCAGGGGGGTTTTTGGGGATGGGAGGGCATTGGTTTTTAGAGGAAATGCCATCAACGTAGGCGATGGGCTGTTTACGGAGTTTGGCAATGACACACAACCGCTGGACGGGCTGACGTTTCCGCTGGCAACAAGCTGACCCAGGGCACCGACCCGCTCCGCTCGTTGACGGACGGATCAAGGGCAAGTTCTGGTATTTTCCGTCCAACAATTACCATCTCATGGCTTTGTTTTTCTCGTCGTCCAGACGGCATAGAAGTATTTGGGCTTGGGGGGAATCTGAACATGTGACTCGGGAAAATTTGATTGGCTCTGACAAGCTTCGCTTGTTTGTTCAGTGATCATACTTAACGTCATTACACATGGGGTGGGGGGGAGGGTCTAACAGATGTGGGGGGAAGAGTGTAGTTGTGGCGGGGAGATGTATTTATGAGAAGAATCCACCCAAATTGCTCTCAGATGTGTTAAGAGGAACCTCCCTCATGATGGAGATTGCAGATGTGAAATCCTAACGCCATTAATAGTAGTAGTTATGCTAATAGTTGTTAGCTTGTCCAAGCTCCATGTTTCTGAAGACATGTCTGTTCTGTGTGTTGCTCTGCACGAGGTCGTTCAGTGACAGTACGCAGGGCGTCCCTCCTCTCCATGGAAGCCTCACCTCCACGTTCCTCTGTCCCCAGGTGAAGGTGAACATCCTGGGTGATGTTGTGGAGCAGGGCACCACCAACCTGCACATCGACCAGCCCGGCTTCAGCCCCCACGCCGCCATCTACTCCGTGCGGCCCGACGTGCGCTGCGTGATCCACGTGCACACCCCCGCCACTGCCGCTGTGAGTGCCCGGCGGGGACGTGGGGGGGGGAGGGGGTGTTTCCAGATTGAAGTGAACCAGAGCCGGAGAAACACCCCAGATGGGGTCCATTTCAGTAACGGCCTGCCACGCTCTACCACGCTCTGCCACGCTCTTCCTCTCTCGTTTGGCTCGTTGCGGCTTTCAGCATTTCTGCAGCCCCAGTCCTGACTCCTCCTTCTCCATGCCCCCCCCCCCCCGGCTGCAGGTCTCCTCCATGAAGTGCGGCATCCTGCCCATCTCCCAGGAGGCCCTCATCCTTGGGGACATCGCCTACTACAACTACCAGGGATCTCTGGACGAGCAGGAGGAGCGGATCGAGCTGCAGAAAGCCCTGGGCCCGTCTGCCAAGGTGAGCGACGACCCCCCCCCGCCCCCCCCGTGCTCTTTTATGGGCTCCCCCTTCCGCATCCTCAACTGGTGTCTGGACGTATGTCCACTTTGCAGGTGCTGGTGCTGAGGAACCATGGCGTGGTGGCGCTGGGCGAGACCTTGGAGGAGGCCTTCCACTACATTTACTCTGCGCAGTATGCGTGTGAGATCCAGGTACCAGTGGGAGCCTGACCCTCCAGTCATAGCATCATCTATAGTGTTATAATGTAGCTGGCGTTAGCATTAGCATCAGCATTAGCGATAGCGTCGGCCTTAGCATCAGCATTAGCGATAGCGTCGGCCTTAGCATTAGCATTAGCGATAGCGTCGCCCTTAGCATCAGCATTAGCGATAGCGTCGGCCTTAGCATTAGCGATAGCGTCGGCTTTAGCGTTAGCATCACTCACACGTGTATTTGTTTTTGCCATTCCCTGTTCAGTCTTGGAATGACACAATCATGATGTAATGGCACCAGGTAGCAGACATACGTTTCTCGGTGATACCTGTCAAGTAGCTCAGCGCAAATAAATATGTCAAAGGATTAAGCAGAATAACCGCATTATTGTGCTATTAAAGTGGCTACTGGAAGTGGCATGGCATGCACGTGTGAATAAGTGAGGCACACTTTTACACGCTGGGCGGGCGCCCTCTGGATCCCAACACATTCACGCCCAGTTTTGTGAGCACCCTGCTTGTAGTTAGAGTATGGAATAGTCTTCCTGCTAGTGTAGCGGAAGCTAAAACCCTGGGTTCCTTTAAATCAGAGC
>JAODJU010000041.1:4454404-4477194 GCA_026776725.1 Gnathonemus echidnorhynchus
GTGTTAGCAGGCCTGCTGGTACCCCCAGTGTTAGCAGGCCTGCTGGTACCCCCAGTGTTAGCAGGCCTGCTGGTACCCCCAGTGTTAGCAGGCCTGCTGGTACCCCCAGTGTTAGCAGGCCTGCTGGTACCCCCAGTGTTAGCAGGCCTGCTGGTACCACCAGTGTGAGCCGGATGCTGATTGCAGCTTCCTATGTGTTAATGCGCCGTTTCTCTGCTAAGCTCCGGTGGTCTGGCCTTTTGCTGGTTCAGGTTTGCTTTAGGGTTTTGTTCTGTGTCTCTGTCTTTGTTTTCTGTTTAGCTGCATTTTAACAGACTTCCTGCTATGCTTTACAGATCCGGGA
This sequence comes from Gnathonemus echidnorhynchus, assembly GCA_026776725.1. Lineage (NCBI taxonomy): Eukaryota > Metazoa > Chordata > Actinopteri > Osteoglossiformes > Mormyridae > Gnathonemus > Gnathonemus echidnorhynchus. Next base: position 4,454,748 of record JAODJU010000041.1, read on the forward strand.
GCAGAACAGACACGACCTCATGACCGCCGGGCCTCAGTCGCAGGTGTTGGCCGGAATCGTAGTGGATCGTCAGCCGGTGAGTCCCACCGTAACCGCCCGTTCCTCAGCGTCTCATCACGTGGTGATGGGCTGATCGTGCCGTTTATACACCCTTTACACACTTGTGTTTAACATGCATCATTTATATCTCGATCTGTTTGCTCAAACTGGATTCTGAATGACTTCAGTTGGGTCTTTAACCTGTAATGTTTTTCAATTCGTATTTGAAAAGAATCACCCAGCACTCTGTAGTGCTGCATCCTATTATTGATGTTATGCTGTTTTAATTTCAAAGTTAATTGTTTAAGAGGACTTTGCAGGGCCTGCAGAATGGCCTTTCATGCAGCAAAATGAACGTCAGACGGTGGACAAACTCCTAAGAGACCTTAAATCAGCACTTCAGCTGGTGTTGTGGCTGATGTCCTGCAGATGGATTAAGAGGGTGGAAGGAAACGCAGAATAATGCAATCTCTGCACAAATTAATTTAATCATATTATGTTGCTATATCGACAGTACTCACTAGGTGGCGCTAAGTGTTAAGCTTCAGAGCAGCTTGCGGTTCATGCCAAGTTGCTCTGCGCCAGCCTTGTGCAATGACATCAGGCAGTGAATTGTTGCTTTTTTAATTTTCTTCCCCTGGTCTAATTTCTCCCAAATTGTGGGTCAGGATCACGTTAAAATAATAACCGAGTGTTTTCAGATGCTCTTCCCAGGTCGTTTGTGGTTGCGTTAGTGGGTTTTGCTGTAACGTTACCTCGCTGGATGACGTTTTGAGGTTTTCTAGAAGCGATTTGTGCTCCAATTTTAAAATGGAGAACAGAAGTCGGCCTGGTAGTTTGAAGAAGCCTGTGATGGTTACAGGAGTGAGACGTCCACAGCGCTGCTTCGTGCCGCCGGTGGACAGTGGCCATTTTGTGGGAGGACACACACTGTGTAGCACATGGAGTGGAGAGAGACAACCAGATGGGGAAATGGCACTTTGGACCTATAGCCAAAACACTCAGGGTAACGGCCCCTTATTCCTGATGACGTTTCTGGATCTGACGGCTGCAGAGAACCTGCCGTATCTACAGCAGGCAACTGGGTGACCAAAGGGTCCCCCCGCCCTCCCACCCCTGAGCCCCCAGAAGGGGGCTCAACTATGTGCCACGACTACCCCGCTTCTCAAAACCGTGTTTTTGTGGGATCCTTGCTGTAGTCCTACCGGAGCCAGGTGGTCCCTGCCAATTGTGTTGTTTGTTTTTGCCCCTCCCACTTACAGAATTGAGCCAATGCCGTTCCAGTATCAGGTTCTCCAATTTACATGGAATGTAATTTCCGGTAAAACCGGCCAGGATTCAGCCGGGTCTAGTGCTCACTCACACAGGCAACGGCTTGACACGTTTTGCCATGAGGCATCCAAACACGCGGCTCTGACAGCAAAAGCTAGCGACCTAAAGCCATGTGCCGCCGTATTCTTTGGTGTATATGTGTCCGAGCACTTAGGCAGCCGTGTGCCGCCGTATTCTTTGGTATATATGTGTCCGAGCGCTTAGGCAGCCGTGTGTCGCCATGCCAACCATGTCGGCCTCTCCCCAGCCCTTCGTGGCACCCGAAGATGACCAGATGGAGCCTCTTCCTCCCAACCCGTTCAACCAGCTGTCCGAGAAGGAACTGGAGCAGTACAAGAAGAACGTGGAACGTCGACAGATTGGCATGGAGGGTAAGGCCACCGGAACCCGGCCGTGTGCCGGGGCATGGCCGTCACGGCCGCGCGTGTCCCTTTAAGAAGGGCACGAGCGGCCGGCCCTTCCGCCCGAGTGGGGGGGGCTGTGTGCTCTCAGAGGAGCGGGTCAATTTTAATTATCTTCCACGACGGAGTGCCTTTGAGGCAGGAATCGATGGGTTGCAGGGGCGACAGCCTCACTGGTGAGGAACTCCAGCATGGGCAGGGAGGGGTTAGCATAGCGGGAGCGACGACTGTCTGCCGCATGCCTGGCCTCTGGCCACTGTGTGTCACTGTCTCTTTGCTCTAACTGCACTTTAACATACGTCCTGTGCCAGATGGCTGGTTTTCTGTTTACTACCAAAAGACTTATAATCCACACTTGCATTTTCTAACAGCCTATAAGGTGTGTATGTGTTACATCAGACATCTGAAGGTAGTCGGTAATGTCAGTGAGACAAAGACCTGGGCGCCCCCCTCCCCAGGGAACACCTCGGCCTTCTCTCATCCCGCCTGTAGGCTTCCTACAAAAACTGCAGTGATGTGACACAATAACCCCCCCCCCCCCCCAGCCCCTACGAACCTCCAGAACGAATGTTGCATGTGTCTCACACGAGCGTGTGGACATGCAGATCCTTGTGAAGGTGGCTTAACTGGTGGACTTCTGCGTCATTCTGTCAGGTCGCTCATGCACCAAAGGTATTAACGTATTAATACAAAGGTAATGTGCCAGTTTGGGGGAGGGAGGCAGTAATGAGTAAAACCTGATACCTGCAACTCACCCAGGAACTCCTAACTATCAGTGTCAGCTCTGTGTCTAAATCAAATGACTCTGCATGGCCTCTGTGTGTATGTCAGTGTGTTTAACCACTAACCGCCCCCACCCCCACCTTGCAGATGGTGAACACGAGCAAACCTCAGACGACGGGTGCACTCTCTCTCATTCTGTCTCTCAAACTGAGTCTGCACAAAGCACTCCAGCTAAAGAAGGTACCAGAAAAACAGCCAGAATTAGGACGCATCGTGGCGTTAACCCTTTGACATGACTGCCTCTGTCCTTTGTGTCTCTGCTGGGGCGGGGGGGGTCTGAGGTTACCGTTTTTAAAAACCTGATGCTGTCCTGCAGACGTTAACCTCTGGCGTCTGTCGTCCAATTAAGCTTCCCCCTGCTTGCAGAAACTTTACTCTATGGAAGTCCTGCCTATTTAATAGTGTATTTTTCAAAGACAGAGCTTAAACTCTTGGAATTTTTGATATTTAATAAGCACTGGGGTGGTAATATAAGGTTGGTATGTGGTGGAGTTGCCCACCGATGGTGTCCGTGCCCTCATTGCTCTCCCCAGCTGTGTAAACAGGTGTTAAAGCCACAAGCCATAAGGGATTCTTAGCAAGGCTGTGTGTTTAGCAGAGGAATAACACAGCTTTGTCTGACAGGCTGCGTACAGAGACAAAGTCAACTGCATGATTGTGGTGTTCAGCCTGATGTCCTGATACCCCCCTCCCTCCACCCCCCCCCCNNNNCAGAAAACCACACGGGTGTGATGCTCAATGGTAAGGACGAGGGCCACGACGCAGAGCTGGAACTCAGCAAGCGCATCAGTCAGCTGACCACCAGCGGCGAGAGCTTGGAGATCACGCCCAGGGCCGGCGAGAAGATCGAGGAGGCGCTGTCCCCCGAGAGCTCCCCGTCCAAGTCGCCTAACAAGAAGAAGAAGAAGTTCCGCACCCCCTCCTTCCTCAAGAAGAGCAAAAAGAAGGAGAAGGGCGAGGCCTAGGCTCCAGGCCTGGGGGCTGGGCCGTGTTCGCAACCCACCCTGTTAAAAATGACGCTGCACATTTTGGGAAAAGAAAAGAAAAAAGAAAAAATAGTGTGTGAAAGTGGTGACTTGAGTTTAACAAATCTCTGTCTAGGGGGTGCTTTTTTATTCCTCTCCTCCTCCAGGAAGGGGGAGAGGGTGTGGGGGGGGGGGGCTTATAAATTTGTGAGCCAAACAAAGTGGGAAGCTTCCTTAAAAAAAAAAAAACTGGCTCTTGTCGTTCCCATCTCCTCTGCCAAGCACTGAACGCAGGATTCGAGTGCAAGCCTTGCAGATGCATCCTAGACGGGCCGGGCTGCAGCCGCAGGCCCTGCAACTCGACACGCGTCAGTCGCAATTAAACTGCACAACCGAGGTTGTTCATAGCTTTCACCCTGGAAACTCTGTCCTTGTATTACCAGCTTTGGTTTATCCTGATTATTATTGCTGTTGTCGTTTAGGACCCGCCTCCCGCCTCCATTCGTGTCATAAATCCCCTGGTCCGTAGCGGATTGCAGCTGGACAGCTAGCAGAGGCTGATGCCACACTGGAAACTGTTAGTACGAGATCACGAGGCGTTCACCGTGAGCGGCTCGGCAGTCATTAGCCCCCCCCCCCCCCCCCCAGGCTGACTTTCGGCCAGTCGCCCTCTGGGGGAGTAGCCGTTCATTCTGCACTGACTGTTTTTAACCCGTGTAGCGTTCAAGCTGTTTTTCTCATCTTTCATTTTAAGTTTCGTTCTTGCCAAATGGAAAAACACACAAAAAAATCACGTTTTAGTGACTCTCAATCTTGATGTTTTTTTCTGGTTTTTTTTTCTTGTTTTTTCCTCAAACGACTCATAGAAATTTTTTTTTTTTTTACTTTTTAGAAACTGAAAGCCTGGTGGTGGCTCCTGTTTTATATGCATTCTATAATTTTTCAGAGAATAGAATTCAAATAGGAAGCATGTTATGAATTTATACCGCTGACAATTTGATAATGCCTGTTTCTATAGGATTATATTAAAGGCATTATAGGTCAGATTACTAAAACTATATAAAGATTATATAAATATATATTATATAAAAAAAAACTAAAAAGTGGTTATAGATTTTTTTAATTATATATTTTTTATTTTACTTTGCTGCACTTTTGTGGTATATAGCGAACTGTAGATGCAGAAATTTCACCAAATGAAGGAGAACGAGAAGAGATGGGGGAAGTTTGTGACAGGCAGGTGCAGGGATTGCTATACATTAGGTTTCGGTAAGTGCGTTAATGACAAGTAATGGATACTTTTGTGCATTACAGCAAAATGTCATATTTGTGTTTTTTATGAGTTGGTTTCAAAAATGAAAATACCCCACCCCCTTTCTCCCCCCCCCAGATAAAGCACAAGTGGGCAGCAGTTTGCTCTTATGCGATTTGGTTTTTAAGGTCCACCATTTTTACCTTTAGGCTCCAAGGTCATTGACAGGCATGCCGGATACACACCCAATCAACGCGACACTCCAGTGGGTTAAGCCCCGCCCCCTTTCCACCCATAGGCTTGCACAGGTGTCAATCACTGCGTGGTGTCAGTATCGCTTTGTCTGACCGCTTCCAATTGAAGTTCTTCAGAAAGTGAATTTTTTTTTCAGCTTCTGATGATCGGTCCTATTCGGTCTCCGCTCCCCTCCTCAGTCATCTACAGATTTTTTTCCCCCCGCTGGAGTATGTCCAGACGGGGGAGGGGGTTGACCTCGAGAGGCTGAAGTTGTCTTGTCTGTCATTCTGCAGAGCTACCAGAGCTTAATATCCCAGCCAGCAATGTGAATTGTTTGCGTTTGACATGAAGAGCAGGGGGGCATCTTTTAAGCTGTGTAAATAGCATGTGGCTTTGGCTGGGTCTGGGTCTGGACACAGAGATGGATGAAAGCTGAACGAGGCGGTACCTTCACGTAGGCGGCAGATGTTGACATTTACTCTTTGTTGGAGAGACCCTCTCCAAACACCAACACATTCTAACTTGTAGATTTTCATAGGCTACTGTTTTCTGTTCAAATGTACCTTTTACCATTTGTATTACAATATGTTCTAAAATTTAGTTTTACCAGAATACTAAAGCATTTATTAACCATTTAAGAGCGCGAACTACTCCCAGACGAATGGCTTGGCTTTGACTTTTTTTTTTCTTGACGTTTCGCACCTTGTTTGCTTTTTCCGTCTTTTCTTTGATTTTTCTTTCTCCTCAGATCGCTTCGGCATGCGAGTTTGAGCCAAGCTTACCTGTGACCTGTGGAAACTATGTAAATGGATATGTAATGGAGTTGCTTTTAGATGTATTGCTAATCAGTGTAAATTCACAAATAAAGTGTATTTTAAGAAGCTCGTGGTAAATTGTATGATTTTTCGGCGGAACAGATCCAGCGCACGTTTGGGCGCCTTTTTACCCGCTAAACTAAAGTTTCCATTCGGCTTATTTTGGTGAACGGCTACGACGCCAATCAAAGGTTACGGAAACCGCGCAGGTTGTGTTATTACTGCTGCTCTGTAGCTGGCAGCAGCGGTTCACCAGCTCAGTCGAGAAAAATTAATTGTGAGGGCGGCGGGGCGGAGCAGCCCACTCCCCTCCCCACGCCAAGCAGGCCGGGTGGGGCGGCCGGGGGCTGGTCGGCGTCCCGTCTTGTAAAAGTGCAAATAACATATCGTGATTCGTGACAGACATATCACTGCAAACGTTGCACGTTATGTATTTATCTCCATGTTATCTCCATGTTTAACATTATGTGATTGTTACTGGATTCAAAATATTAGCCTTTGGTTTGTATTAAGTTCATATTAAATTACGTTTAAGTTTTACATAGATGCAATGCTGGCGCAGACACCTGTTTCACACATTTGTGCACACAGTGCTGTGTATCGCGCAGTCCCTGGTTCATTGCACCTTATTCGGTTTCTGTTTGTGGCCCTTTCGGCAAGTGCAGGGTGGCTCTCACGTATACTAAGGCTTTCAGCATGAAATCTTACGGCAAAGCTATATTATTCCATTATAAACCTAAAAAAGCGTTTGGGTAGTTTGCAAACCCCACAGGCTATTTCCAAAGTAAAACTGTTACATACATGAAAATGCGTGTGCAGACTTGTCTCGAATTGAAAGTCTCGCTCCATTTAGCTGACCAAAGTTGGCAGCTTTGTCAGTTTATCATGCCGATTTATCTGAGCTGTCAGATATTAGCACAACTCTGCAGCGATCGTGTTCTAGGACCAAAAGCGTCACTTTAAAAAAAAATCAGTCGGCTTTAAACGCTGGGATGCTGCACATTCAAGACGCTTCCTGTGGATGTCGCGTTTACGCCGCTGCGGACGAGGCTTCCAGTCTCTACGTCGCTCCCTGACTGCAGACTGCCGCCTTGAGACTGAGCAGGAGGACGGTGCTCACTTCCGCAAAGGAGGTCTGTGCTCCGGCTGCTCCGTTTCCTCCTCCATTCGCTGCACGCGGGGGTGGGGGGAGTCTGCGCTGGGTCAGTTGTCACGTCCGACATGCTGTTCGTTTGTCGGGGGCATCTTATACAAACGGTGCATTTCTTATTAGTATTAATTAATGCTCCCCAATTGTTTTGTTTTGCAAAAGGAGATTAAGACGATGGGGTAGCTTGGAAACAGATCTTCACCTGCTAAGACATATGAAATATGCAAGACGGATTGTATTGCTAGTATCATGGAGTCATCAATATTTTCAATTTGGATTCGACCACGTTTTAACTGTCAAAGCCACAATTCGCATTCACAATGACACGAATTAAAGGAATCGGAAATTTATCAAAAATTAATGTGGCGTGAAAGTGTTGCACTGCAAAAGTCAAGTCTATTTATTTGTCTTTTGTACGTCGGTACACAGGAAACCCTACTCACACCATCCAGACAGTAACGTAACAGAATTACGCAGCACAAAACATCCTGCAAGTATACATGTAACTGCAGAAGTAAAAATAGATATATAGGCCTATAATGAACATCTGTCTTGCTCTTAGCCGAGATCAGGTATTTATAATCACAGCCACGTTTAGCTGTTTAACAATCGAGGATGTTCAGCCTGTGCTGTAATGTTCAATAGGTTATTGTAAGAAGTTGCCGAATCACAGAAATACACGGGGGCCACAGCGAGCAGTTCTGGGTTGGGGAGGGGGGGGCACATCCTTCTGCTCTCCAGACGGCCTCTTGCTGCGAGTGTCAAAACAATGAGCCGGCTCCAATGCAGATGGGCAGGACTGCGCCCCTACAGGCGCATATCGTTACTGCATGCGTCCTACTCCAAAAAAAAAAAAAAAAGTGAGCGTCTTTTTGAGATGGCTTTTATTTTGGTAAGTGAAATAATCATTAATGACATTTGCCAGGAGAATCCGAGTCTCAGATGTCTGTCCCACTTTAGGCAACTTGAAAAGGCAGCAAATGGAAAAGACGAAACTGGCGGAACTCTGTTTTTTATGATATAAAGACGCCAGGTCCTGACCCCTGCGTTTCCATGGTAGCCTTATGCGAACGGAGCAGAGCAGGAATCTCCCCAGTTACAAAGAGTGGAGAAACTGGAGTGACGGCTTTGATTCCCTGCAGCGGAACTGCTGCATACCTCTGTAAGTACTGCTGAAACTCACTGATGTTGACCAGCTCAGCTCACCTCGGCGGGCGGCCGGGCGGAGCAGAGCTAGGCGAGGCAGCCCATTCGGCACTGGAGCGCTGCTGCGGTGGATTGCCGGCGTGCCTGTCTTAACTGATTCTTGTGTAAACCCCCCCCGAATCAGCTGGATTCATCCTAGGGAAATGGAATACCCCACACCTCCCTGTTTCCAGGAGGAGGAGGGGGGGATTGAAGGAGCAAGGAGTGGGGGGGAGGCCAGGGGGCCGGAGGAGCAGATGGCATGCCTGAGTAACCGTGCTTCAGTCTGCCCCCCCCGTCAGCCTATCATGGTAGAACGCAACAATTGAGTTTAGACANNNNGGGGGGGGGGGGGGGGGGGGGGGGGGGGGGATATGTGTGCACTTATTTGAAAGGGAGCGAGACGGAGGGGGAGGGAGGCTGCTTGCTGCTTAAAGGAGGTCACAGGGGTCACGTTTGGTAACAAGCAGTGGTAGGGAGGCTGGCCGATTGACGTACATGAGGAAACACAATGACTTAATGGAGGCAGCCAGCAGTGCAGCAGAATCCAAATAAACATGGCGGCTGGGGGGGGGGGGGGGGTGCATTTCCTGAGAGAGGTTTGTAAGTTGTGGCGGCTGAGCTGTGAAGTCTCCCAGCTGGAGGGGACAGTGTAAGGGGGTAAAAGACCTGCGGCAGATGCACAGGAATCGGGAATCTCTTCACATGTGAAGGTGGACACCCCTCTCTCGCCATGCAGACACCCCTCTCTTGCCATGCAGCTTGGACTCTTCCAGTAATGAGCCTTAATTGAAACGTCACACTGCTAACATGTTCTTGTGTTATGCTTCTCTTCCAAAGGAGCTTCCAGTTTCACGCAGCTGAGTGTTTCAACTGTAGTTATTTGGGTCGAGTTGCTGTCTCACATGTGCCCCCCCCCCCCGTGCCGTGAAGTGGAAAACCTTCAGGTTCAATGCAGTCGTCCGTGTCCCCTACAAAGCCGTTTTTTTTTTTTTTTTTTTTAGCATTTTTATGGCTGGAATCGGATTAAACGTTATTCTCCGTGTGCACGGCAGCCTAGAGGGAATCGGTTTTGGCTCTTGGAGCCGCACTCGGCTCTGCCTGGCTGCTTACCTGATGAATGAAGTAACTCTATAGCGTCAGCGGGCGTCCGCAGCGTCTCCCTGACACGGCGACATGTCCTGAAAGGCGAGTGGACCTTCCAACTGGTGGCGGCTTCACAATGGGCCGACGCACCATGGAAACCAGATGATTATTGCATGCCATACCCCCCCCCACCGGGACTGCAGCACACACGCCGCCTCGCATCGTTTACATGTGACCACATAACCTCATTATGAACGTCTCCCGATCTCGGCCTATCGGCTGCCCTTCTGGCCCCCTCCCCCTTCTACTGAAGGGCGTCCTTCCTCCCCTGCCCTTTGAGAAGGTGTCCCAAAATGAGTGGTGGAGGAGGGGGGGGGGTATGCTCTCTCACGCGCATCCGTTACAAGCCCTGAACAACCAACCCCACACTCCACCCACTCGAACGGCCACATCTGCAGGCAGGGCGGCCATCTGCGGCCTTTGTCTGCCCCAGCGACCCCCACGTGAAGCGTGGCTCCACTCTCCGTCTGTGGCTCTTCCTTTTTCTGGCGCGAGAAAATGACTTATTAGGTGGTCAAAGGCCTGCTGCAGGGTCCAGCATCAGAGGCAAATAAATCCCACTGTGATTCAGCTGCTTTCTCCTCCACTCCCTGCTGCAGCTGCAGTATGAAATATAAACTTTTTTTTTTCCTTCCCCCCTGAAAGGCTCCACCCCACCTCATGTAACAATGTGACTCTGTCTGAAGTGCGGGGGGGAGGTTCTTCGAAATCAGACCACACAAATAGTTCCCTTTTTCAGATTTTATTTCCCAAGCCCCTGAGACAGTAACTGCCTTTTTTTTTTTCCTTATCTTACACTGATGCTCGACTGTGGCTTATGAAGACCGCTAATGGTGTCTTCTCGGTTAGCGCTGTTAGCGTTACAGGGCCTGAACTCCCGTGTCTCAACCACCCCCTTGATTTTAATTTCTAGAGCGAGACCAGACCGGGGGGGGTGGGGAGATGCACCTGGAATGAGGGCCGTTTGGGTGTGAAGCAGAACCTTCTGCACGTAGGACCACGCTGTGTGTGTCTCCTGTTAAGTCTCACATCCAGGGAGAGTAATCAGTGGCACAGATGTTAATCCCCCACCTTCTGATTGGCAGCTTGAGCTGTCCATCACTGTTAGGGGCGGGGTGAGGGTGGGACAGGCCTTCGAGGGCCAGTTGAACTTGGAGACCGGCTTCTCGGTCAGGAGCGGCCCCAATTCTCTCCCCCCCTCCCCCCGCCCCAACCATATTGTATCCTGAAAGTCGTCCCGGAAGCCCTGGAACTGACACTCATCCTGAGATTAGTTGCTGATGGAATTAGAGCAACTGGGCGCGTCGCACTGAAAGGAGCTGTGCATCCCACCTCCGTCTTGCCAGGATGGGGGGGGGGGGGTGGATCTTAGGGAGCCCCCGTCACACACAGAAGGGCAAAGCAGATTAAATACCCCTCATGTTTGCAGGACAGATATCTCGTCTACAATGTTTTTTCCCTCATTCTTATTACTCCAAATAAGAATAACACATCTTCTGATTATAATTTATTTATAAAGTATTAGGATAAATATTGGAATGTCAGATTCATTCATTATGACTCTTGGCCAATCTGTGCACATATTTGCTTGGGAAAAAGACACTCGTGTTCTTAATCCCCCAACAGCGAGTTCCCCTTTGATCCCTGTCGTCAGCGGGTGTGGCATTTTTCTTCTGGGGGGGGGGCATCCCCTAAGCTCCCCAAACCAAGCCTACCCCCCATTACCCGTTTGCTATGGATCACCAGACCGGTAAAGGCTTGATCCAGATGGGCGGGAGCATGGTCTGTTAGGAGATGACGGGCTGTCCCCCACCCCACCCCCTGCAGAAGCTAAGTAGGGTAATTAAAGTGTCCTGGGGGACGAGTATGGGCCAGGACCCGGAGGACCTTTGTCGATGTCGGCTTGGTGATGTGGAAGGCTGCACAGACACCCTTCCTTACGCAGTGATTTATTGGTGCTGATATTGCGGCTACCCTCTGACCCTCTGTTGCTTATTGGCTAGTCCGTAGTTCACGACCTCTACATGTCTTCCCCATTTACAGGCTAACTGGAACGCCACAGCGATGCTACGTGGTACTAAATGCTAAACTCAACGATGCTAAGCGATGATAAATGCTAAAATCAACAATACCGAATGCTAAACTAACATCCCAGACGGTAAGTACCGCCATCCATTTCTGCATTTCTGTAAATAAAAGGCCCTAAATATGTTTTTTTTCATCCACAACTGGGGGGGGGGGGATTTACATATTGAAATGAATCTGCTTACAGTACCGCAATATAAAGTGGAGCAATTATTTTATAAAAAAACAACCTATAGTATCTGCATACAATCCTGTGAAATACCGGCACTGCAATTTAAGCCACAATCCCCTGAGGTCAGATCTCCTGCTCCTACTGGGTGCCATCTTAATCTAATGAGATTGCCACACTGGGAGGCCGACACAGAATGGTCGTAATGGGACCAGCAGAGACCCACAAAAACATCACCATTTAGCCGGCCTTCCCCACAGACCCGCCTCCCCCCCCAAGTCTGAGTGGAATGTTTCCCATAACCTCTCAGACGGGTACGTGAGACATGCCCATGACAGCAATACAACTCATGTAAAACTGGAATATCTTGGATCTGATTGTGGCTGTTTGCGGGGGTGGGCACTTGATGAAGTTCAACGTCTTGAACATCCTTAAAATCATAGATCTGTACGAGGGATTGAATGCTTCCCAATTACAAAGTGGGAATCCATGAATTCTTGCGTAATTGTACAATCTCCCCTTTGACATGAAGCCACCGGCCTTTGGGTCGGCGTCACGCCCGCGCAGCTAGTGAAGCCAAAGCGACAATTTACACATGAAACTGGTGGGGGGGAAAAAAAAAACACACACACACATACCACAGCGACTGCACAAACAAACAGGAAAGAAAAAGTGATCATGTGATGGAGGTGAGGCTGGTCGTCAACTCAGAGACGGGATTCAGGAAGTGGGCGTGGCTACAAAATGCACGACTGCTGTGAAAATTACAGGAGGACCATTCCCACCACCTCCTGTCCTCTGGCTCTGCCACATTTGAAGATAAAACGGAAGAACCTTTGTGTCTCCGGGCCCCCAGACAGCAGGGCAGCAGAGGGAGGCGTTTTCTGGACTGAGGTCAGCCCCGTTGGGCCATTTGTACTTTCAGCTTGTTCTCTTTAATCTTTTTGTTTTTTTTTTCCCTTCATCTTTCCCTCTAATTTACAAGGACAGCGACAAACACCATTAGGCGCGGAGTTAATTTCGCTCCACTGTGTATCCAGGGGCGGTTCTGGGGGACAGTGAGCTAACCACCTCAAGACGGAGACAAAAAAAAATTCCCAGCAGGCCTGTGGTGCGTCAGTAATGACAGGCTGGCTGAAATTCAGGGCAAAGAGGAACCTGAGCACCATCCACCCTAATTAAAGGAGGGGACGTTCTCTCACACTTTTCATCCCCCCTCCCTTTTGGCACAAGTGCCATTGTCACCAGATGGCTTTCTTTGGGAACAGAGTTAAACAATGGTCACGGGCAAGCCTAGGGCCACCACCCCTGTCGACGGGAACTCTGCCTCCCTGACGTGAACCCGCTCACGTTGCAAAGGGGTCCCCGGACCTGGGAATTCTCTCCCCGAGCCAAAGGACGGAGCGTTTTTGGCTGCCGGGGGAGGAAGCGGCGGGGGAAACTTTTGTGGACTGCGTGTCGCTGGGGGTTGGGGTAAATTTTGGGAAAGGGGAAGGTACAGAAATAGCGTGACCGAGATAACAGTCAGGAAGTTTTCTTTTGGTAAACGCAGACCGCGTTTCACAAAAGGAAGCAGAGTAACATCTGATAATAAAAGGCGATAAACATGTGCTTCGCTTCTGATAAAAGACAGCGTCTACTGGGCCGCTCAGATTGTATTTTTTTTTTTTTTTATTTCTCAGGAAACTCTTTGTATCCCCTAAAGATTATTAACCACCAGTGACATCTTATTCAGTCCGGCCTTATGAAGAATATCATGTTTCTAAAGAACTCTTACTATTCTTTGTAAATGTAATTAGCTCATTAAAGCAAATACATTGCACTTATAGCGTTGCCACAAAACAAAATAATGTATCCTTATCATCTTTTCCGGATTTTTAGTAGGATACCACGTGATTGTTCATATATTATGTGCATTACTAGTAAATTCAGATAAAATGTTACTTTCATACATTTCCTTCATTATAGGATTAATTCAGCTTAAGTCTGCCTGACGCCTGTAGCGCGGTTCCTTGGTAAATCAAAACCCTCGCTAGCATATAAGATCAGAAGTTACTTTCTGTTTTTTTCTCTAGAAGTTCAAACATACTTGGGAAAGAAAACGCTGGTTTTGTTTCATTCCATGGGCTCGGGGTTAACCACAGGAAACACGAAACGGAGATTATTTGATATATCTCGCGAATAGATTTTAGTGTCACCGTAACGTCTACCTTCACGGATCCAGTTTAACTTCACAGTCGCTGCCTTTCATCGAAATGCACCCCCCGTCTTGCCCAGTGTCCTGACATCCTTGCCTTATCTATATTTTACGTTGCGCTGCCCTGTAGTGTCTGGTTCTTAATCTCAGTGTCTACCATGCACTACTCAGAATTTGTTCCAAGAAATATTTTAATAACTGACCGTGCCGGTCTCTGCTTAAGATCTGTCAGAACTAACCAGGTGTCTGTATCACGAAATTGGATTTTTGGGTTAAAAGGATAATTTATCAGATTTAAAGTCATCTGGATTAAGTGTAAGTGAACGAAGACCAAAGATAGCGTCCATTTAAAATGGGGTACCTTAAATCTGACAAGTTATCTAGCTAACCAATAAATCTTGCTTCGTGATACAGACCCCTGGTGGTGTTTAGTTCTGTGCCCATTTATTTACCAAACAAAAGCACGGTAAAGAATCACCATTTCCTCGAATATGGTTTGCCTGTCGCGGCTGCCCAGAAATGCTAACCCATACAGTACAATAAAAGCTTTTGTGTGGCGTTTTTGGCAAACTCGAGTGTCATCCGCGTGTTTGTACTGCGGACCTCCCCGTCCCAAAGCAGAACTGTCCAGCGACGCGCGGTAAGGAACAGGGGGGTCTTCAACGGGAACCGCATATTAAAAACAGCCTGCAACTCTAGGGCAAACACGATTAAAAGCCACACAAGGCATTCAGGGGTCACATGCACGTCGGCTGATACGGCATCGAGGAGTTCACAACTCACTTGAAGTATAAAGGAGGATGGTGTGGGCAGCTGCCTAACAGCGCAGCGATACGGGGGCCGGTATGCAAAGCAGGACGGAGCTATAGATCATTGGATAAGGGCGCAGACTCAACAGCTCGCCTTAATTCTGCTCTCAGCTGAATAACTCTGAGATAAACTTCTCTGATAGGCTTAACTAACAGCACGATTCTACTTTTACGTATACAGTAAAAGTTACATACATAAGAGTGACAGGAAAAATGTTCTAGTGCAGACTACATCGTCTGAGAGTAAGATAATTTTGACTTTTAGTTTAGTTATTAACGTTATTTTATAAATGTGAAATCAGTTTAAAATGGCTGACTTGACACGTCTCGGAATAAAACTTTCTGCACGTCACCCACAAACCAGAGACGTTATGTCAGAAATTGATTTTGCTAATCCTGCTGTCGTTAATCTATAACTAAATAATTACAACCACACCACCCCCGTTATCACATTCGTCTCCTCGAAGCTGGGGACGTAACACATGCATTAAATGAGTTGTTACCATGCAGAATGATGCCGGCAGACCCAGCATGATGAGGTTTCATTAAACACTTGCAGGTCAGTACGTGCCATTTCAAAGGGTTTATACACCTGCCGCGTGACCTTTACTGACGCTATATATTTAACAATAAATGTCAGCATACGCACCAACGGTATAACTAAGTTTGATTTTGATGTCTTTAAGGTTTCGTACATCAAACAGGGTTGGGTGAAACCCATTTTACCTGCTCCTAACGCCTTGCCTAATTTTTTAGGGACTGGAATTAAAATGGATATATTTTAGGCCTACATATAACCTGAAATTGCTGTATAGTGTTATTCCTTCTGTGAGGTGTTTTTGTTAGACTGAGAATCCCGTATTTTCCATCGAAAGACGTAATTAATCTAACCATTTCTCCGTGTCAGCTTGTTTTGTCAGGTGCGCCAATTTCACTTTGCATATTTCGGAAGCGAGAACACAGACCACCAGTAGCATTTTCTATTTCCATGTCCGTTAAAACCCGGGTATGCCTATATTTAATCAGGCCCAGCCCAAAAATAGCAAAAAGGCTGTAGTAAGAGTCACAAACATCGGTTCCCTCCTCCGTTTATTTTTGCCCCTTGGGCCTTGCACTTAACCAGTACGCCTAAAGAAAAAAAATCACAAGGGGCTCAGTATGAAGACTTCCTGAGATGCTATTTCTTTATTATTATTATTTTTATTTAAAATGTACTACTTCAGCGGCCTCCTCGAGGTCCCTCCGCGCATCGCCGCTCTCCTACTTTAACTAACGGCATTCAATGCTCCCCTTGTGAAGTGAACTTTCAAGTCTTTTCTGTGAACTTTACATCAAAACCGAGCGACCCGCTGCGGTGCCTTTGAAGTGGCGGATACTGAACTGCAATCCTCTGTTCTGGCTGTGGAAAAAGGTTGGACCTGCTCTCACAGACGTGGAAAAAAAAGGCGATTGGAAATGTCTGGAGTGAGGATGCTTCCCCGGAATAGTTTTTTTAATGTATCATTATTTTTATTATTCGTACTTATCGCAAGATTTTAAGATATTTTTCCAGATTCAGCTTAACCACGCATGGGCAAACGAATCACTAAAGTCCATTATGAAAACTTGATTACACGTATGATAGAAAAAAATAACAGGGGAGCGCCCATTTAACACCCGGAGTGTTTATTTGAGCTGTGTGGGAATCAAATCAGCACTGTCGGTGGAAAATTAGTAGCGCCGTTATGCTGAGCAAGTGCAACGTAGGGAGAGAATAACAGAGTGCGCACAACTACACCGTGATTCCAAAATGTCACAAATGCGTCGAAATTGCATTTTAAAGAATGTATCACTGGTATGAATTTGGAGGGACAAGACTAGTAAATCATCAAATATTTGGTTTTGTTAGGAGAATTTGCGGCGCAGATATAGATTGTGGCGCGTTGAACCGGGCGGGCGCAAGGACCATGCGCGTCGCGACGCGAGCTGACATCCCCAGGCATCGCATCCCTCACTCATTTATGCCCTCTTAAGACGCAACGCAGGAGGAAAGCCGAGCAGAGGATCTCCGTCAAAAAAGCATATCTTCCATTAAAAAAATAAATAAAATAAAATGGTCAGAAGTGAAAGGCAACAAAGGCGACTGAAATCCGAAGATGTATTTCTGGAGTCCGAGGGTTCGGTGGATCAGCGGGATTTCACTGAAATGTCTAGTTGTCCTTTCAATGACGTCTTTAACGCCAGTGACTCTGCTATGGACCAGATCGACACTTTCCTGAAAAATGTTCAAGTTTTACTGGAGGCAGCAAGTTACATTGAAAATAACGAAAAGAAAGATGGAAGTAAGTCAAATTGCCCAAAGTGGTGGCGTTTCCTCAGTATTTATTGCTTCAGAAAGAAAAAAACAAAAATATCATTGTCACCAGACTCAGACAACAAAGGACTGAGTTGAACGAACTACGAACAACTAGCTAGCCATACAAAAACGTGATCTGCCTCAGTACAGTTTATCATAAAGATTTTCACAAATCCAAGAAGGGGGATGCACCATAAACTTGTATTATTACTGTTTAAGATTCTCTGATAAGTCTTACGTTGAACTATTTAATTTATATTCATGTAATACATGTGTGCAGTGATCTAGAATTTTGTTATTTATTTCTGGGATTAATCCGAATACAATATTCGGGTTTTACTTTTCTTATACTTGGAAACAGTATTCCTGTGAAAACTACGTATGGACATGCCCTCGACTGCTGGGCTCACAAGAAGCGTAGGATGAAATATAGCGCTGTCCTCCAAGTCTTCCCACACAGTATACATTGCGTGGTCCCCGACGCCCCCACACTGAATTTCATACTAAGGAAAACTCTAAAATATACTGCATGGCCTATATAAAGTTTGATTTAGTTTAATTTTTTTAATGTAGATGTTGGTCCGGGGAACAAGCTAGCAAACGGCGACCAGATAACTATATTGCAGATGCTCTGATCTTAGTGATACGGTTTTTGAGGAGGAAAAAAATAAAATCTGGTAATTATTAACCTGCTTATAGCGTTTTGACCTATTTTATGCTTCTGATCCCGAAGTAATATAAAACAAGATTTGATTAATGGGGACGGCGCACAAGAGTTAGCTATGTAAACCATTTATTGCACAATTGTACTTATTTTGCTATGCGTCACTTTGAAAATACATCTTTTATTTTTTTATTTTTTACCGTAAAACAAACGAATACATGAATGTAAAAATTTAGCCCGGTGGCTATGAATCAGGTCATTCCCTAGAAAAATCTTGTGCGTTAGAGATGAAGATTTTTTTTGCCTGTTAAATATACCGTGTGCATCCCCGCATTTTCAACAAATAATCACTTTATTGTACATTTTAAGCGAATGTTTTTCTACAAATATGGATGTGACGAGGTATACTTCTTTACCTGCCTTGTAGGAAGGAAGGTATTGAACAGAAACGGTCGTTTATATTGCAATTCTCTGTTATCCATAGACGTAAAAGGTTGGACTCTTATAAAATACACCCTTAAAATGCATAATTTGTCTGAATTATTTTGGCCACTGCAGAAACACGGGAAATCAAGTGCAGCACTGCGGCGACGTACGTGTAGCATATTCCTCTTTAAATCATATTTTTAAAAACATTTTTGTATTGCCTAATTAAACTTCATGGTAATACGGAGGTGTGTGTCAAACTCAAATGTGGAATATTAAGAACAGCCATTAAAAAAATGAAATGAAAAATGGAAGCAAACATGAATGTACACAAGTATATACCTGTATCTCCATACATATCGATTAAAATATGAGGGAAAATAAGACTACTAATTAAAGTTCAGCAGTTAGCAAAAACAAACAAAAATGAAATTGCACGACGCTGCATTTAAAAAAAAATAATCTGCTTCCTGGTCTCAGCAGGAGTACTCACATGATTTCCACATGGAGCACATTCAAGCGCTCTGATTGGTTGAATGTTAGTTTGCTGACTGTACTTAGCGTGCATGTCCAATAGACCACGTGGTTTGTGATGATGTCATGTGTTGCTGGGCCTGGCCACGAGTTGCTTTAAAGACCCTAATGTTTTGGGGTCTTTTGGGACTTGTAGGATGTGTCGCAATTGTAAACGTGACTACGGAAGTCGCGTATTCTGTCGCCCCATGTCATAGCAATATCATACGTATTATTTTGATCATAAGTGCATAACACTATTGTATATTTTTCACAAGATGACTACTGCATTCCGATCTGCAGCAGAGCTTGACCCGTCCCGTCATATTTTCTGTTCATTTTTTTTCCTGTGTGTCACGCGTTTAAAGTCACGAGCAATGGTTCATGATTAAAAAAATGACATATAACAACGGTTTGTAAACCACATTTGTTTTTTAGATTTTTAGTTTTTATTCTTGTTCTGTTTGCCGTCGGTTGATAAGTACGTAACATCAGTACGTTATTATGCTAATATAAGGCTTGTGCTAGTAGTACCGATACAGATAGACATATTATTATTACTGCTACTGTATTATGGAGACTCGCTTTCCCATGAAGCTTTGCGCCGTGGCATGTCTCCTCCCTCAGCTGTGAGGCAGGTAAACAAACTGGGGGTGGAGTTAAACAGGCACCAAGGGGACTCTGGAGGCTGTGGGCTTTCGGGGGAAGAATTTTATATCGTTTATATCTGTTTTGTACGATTTGTAGTTGTGTGATTCCTAAGTATTTTTAATACTTTGATATTATAATGTTTTATTTTTAAAATAAAAGCGAAAGTTGAGTAAACTAGATAACGCCAGCTACGAAATATTTCGGTGCTTTGGCAGCTAGACGTAGCAAGCTTTATTTTTTAAAAATATTGAAAAATCACGAAAGTTTAATTCGAAGCAATACCGTATACTGTATAAGTGACGATATCTAGTGTTTCTAGTGAGATATAAATCTGTTCAGCAATATATTTCAGTAATAATCATAGCAAGCTACCTACACGCAGAATGACGGCAGTGCAACTCATTAATATCCAAAGGTTATTGGAGGCTGCGGAATATCTAGATAGGAGAGAGAGAGGTACGTAACCAGGAAATGTTATTTATTCCCAGTTTTTAAAACTATCATTGGGGTATGTAGTGTGTTGCATTGCTTCGGTTGGTGGCTTGATGGTTTTGTGTGAAGCCTCAAACGACCGACATGAAACTGGGGTTTTAGTGCATGCACGGTACCGATAGGAACTGACATGTACAGTATATATCCTGTGTGTGATCCTATGGGGGGGATGGTAAACTGGAATGACAGGCAGTCTGTCTTTTGCCTTTCTCGCCAGAATGTGAACACGGGTACGCTTCGATGTTTCCATCAATCCAGAACACGAGCTATCAAAGACAACGGAAATTTCGAAATAAAAAGTACAACACCAACCACAACAGGTAAGCGCTGCATTTGTCCTCTGCAACCGACCCGGTTCTATCCTAACGAGACCCTAGCAAACTGCACCGCATCGCCGCTGCCCTGAGTCCCCGCAACATCCACTTTCTGTTTCTCATCCTCGCCCCTATACGCATTTTGCAGCCAGACGATATGAACTTGCAAGATAAGGAAATTTACGAGGGCAGACATTTAAGAGTAGCGATAGCCCCGTAACTTCGGCGTGCGCTGCAAGAAGGCTCCTCTTATCTGCGTGTCAGGCAGCAACACGATATTTTAATCTAATGGTGCTTATATAAATTGCTATTAACCCATTCAGTACGATAGGAAGATGAAATAAATATTGCGGATGTGTTTTTTTGCATTGCACTGGCACTTGTTCCAGCTCCTGGCTTGGGGGAGGGGGAAGCGCTCTCTCTCTATCAGCTGATTGTCAAACTGGCTGCGGCGCTTAGGTTAGGGACCGTCTCTACGGTGTTGTCTTCCATGTGTGACGAACACTCTTTGCCTTTCATCGATATTTCACGAACGACGTGACCTTTATATTCACATATATCGCCCGGATTAATATCGGAACGTTAACACCTTAGGATGATTAACAGTTTTGGAATTAAGTCTAAGTTTATTTTGTCACGTGCATGCATTTCGCATCTAACCCTTACGTGTAAAAAAAATCTCTTATTTACTCTTTGGTGATGTTACAGGACGTGAGGAATAGATATAGAGTCGATTTTACAAGCATGAGAAAAGCTTGAATACGCATTTTATTGTGGTGCGTTAGGAAAATGACTTGAATCGCGTGGGTTTATCCATTGCATCCTTCTGGACCACGAAAAACACGCAGTTTGTATTTTGTCATGCGGTGTCCATTTTAGAATAAGGGCTGTACCCTGTATGAAGTAAAAGCAGAAGCTCATCACTGTGCAATATTTGACCACGAGATAGGTGCCGTAATGGCACGGTAGTAAATGATTTATTGTGATGTTTATGACATGCTCCAGGGCATTCCGTGATCGAGGATTTAAATTAAATTAGCTCTCCCAAGGTCACAGAGCGTAAAGTGACTTTAGGTGAAAATGCAGCTCGCTTTGGCATTTTGGGGTCGCTTATTCTCCCATTAAATCTGCGTTTAGGATGACGCTGCTGGATGCCTCGCGGTAATGGACTACGTGCGCGTGGCGCCTTGCTCCATGTCCCCGCTGTATTTTCTGTGCCCGGTTTATGTTAAAAATTCACCGTATCCATGCAGCACATACCGCACCAAGCTCTGAACATTTTAAAGAAGGAGAGTCATGAATGTTGATATTTTGTTCCTCCTGCATATTTATTACACTGCCTTTTCCATCTAAGGCTTCCACGCGGGTTTCATTTGGTATGCTGAGGACTTATCTACAAACTCTCTCTTCAGTCCCTCGATCCAACAAACGTCATTGTCTCCCACGCTACAGATGCGTGTGTGGGCTCCGCAGACTGCCTCGATAAGAGGCGTGCAGGCTTTTGATTAAAATCAAGCCATTCGAATGTATCCTAGTGTAAAAGATAGCAGAGGCCTTAATGCCTCCTGACCCAGACACCCGGAGCTCGTGAAGCTGCAAGCTCAAAGGAAGCACGATGTCACCGAGCTAAGATGACTGCAGCTTGGATATGCGAAGGGAAGCCGACAGCCGTGACTACCCTCCATGGTGTTTTATCTTCCCCTTTCACAAAAAAGGTTCAGGCCTGTTTTTGTTGTCCGTGGAGCCAGCGTGACATACACAGAATGATGATTCATCTTTATAATTATCTCCAGCTATTTTATGTGTTTATTTATCTTGTTGAATGTGGTATGCGGATCAGTAAGAATATGCCCATATGCTTGTGTCATTTTCATAAAAGGGCTGTGAAGTCGTTCCCCATAAAGCACTAGTTCCGGTTTATTCTTTCACTGGTATCAAAAATGCGCGTGCCTGCCGCCACACATGCACTGTTATACAACACGGTGAGCCCCAGTAAGCCACACGACCCTTTGGAATAAAGAGTATGTGTTAATAGTAATGACCAATAGGAGAGGAGCAGAGCAGGTCCTGGGCAGTGGGTCTGCCCGTTGTGTGTTGGCCTCGTCTGTCGTGGAGCCGCGCTGTTTAGGCCGTGCCACATGTTTCGCTTCGTCGTGTTGCCTCACAGAGAAGCTCTTCAGGGCCTGGCCCCCGCAGCCCTTCCGATCGGCTCGCGGGGCAGAGAGGGCGGTTAGAGGGGCAGCCAGTCAGGGATTCACTGCTGCGGGTCAGATTAACGACTAAATCTTCCTCCTGGCAGGATGCATGTGACAGGGCTGGACCTCCTCTTGTATTTGTTTATGTATTTGCCTCTTCTGTTACAGTGTCAGTATTAAACAGCTTATGCTTTTGACCGAACGCTGTTGCAAGTGTTCATATCGTCTGAAATTTTTGTTTTCTGTTGGATCAGTGAGTGTGGAGCCTGTATAATCTGATTGCCCCCTTCCT
>JAODJU010000041.1:4483056-4585526 GCA_026776725.1 Gnathonemus echidnorhynchus
GGGGCGTTTAGTTGTGTGGATCACATCTAGATTACTGTCTGCGGGTTGAGATAACGAGCAGAATGAGACGACGTATCTAAATATGGCAGGTCATTAAAAAGCCTAAACCCTCCCGTTCTCCGACGCCGTTGTGTCGGGACGTTGTTTACGGGGTAAAAATCGTCTGTCCGCAGAGTGGCGTCCGTCAGGTAAAAGCAAACGCTTCAGGGAAATCTTTCCGTGATCGGTGCGAACTTCGGTGGGAGTAGGCATCCGTGAACGTGGCGGCAGCTTGGAGCCAGCCCCCGTGCTGAAGGCCGCGGAAAGGGCCCGATTTATCGCCGACAGCAGCGTAATTACAGGGCACCCGGGGGCCCACATGAGTCCTAAATATGGCGCACGGGTCAGCGGCCCTGATTGACTGCGCTTAACCTGCCGGGCAGAACGTGGAGGTTTCGTAGGTTCGGGCCGATCTGTTCAGAACGTAATAAATAATCCCGTCGGTCACAAACAGGGGCCCTCTCTGCCGTCGGTGCGTTTCGGCTGTTGCTGGAAGTTCAGGAAGGCAAATCAGATGTGCAATGGGAGATACCTGTCTTAGGAGATACCTGTCTTCGGAGATACCTGTCTTAGGAGATACCTGTCTTCGGAGATACCTGTCTTCGGAGATACCTGTCTTCGGAGATACCTGTCTTAGGAGATACCTGTCTTCGGAGATACCTGTCTTCGGAGATACCTGTCTTAGGAGATACCTGTCTTAGGAGATACCTGTCTTTTTAGCGACACGGGCTAATAACGTAGAAACACAACAACCGTGTCGGCACAGGGTCTCCCTGTACCGTACCACCCCCCATCCCCCGGAGCTGGGAGGGTTAGCATCGTCCCCGTAACCACGTGCGAGTGTGTGGTCCAGGTGGTGTTTTCTTGGTGGTTCCTCTGGTTCTCTTACAGTTGAGCTCTCAGAGCCTCTGTGGGCCTGGAAGGTCAAAGGTCAGAGGTCGCCTCAGGGAACAGAAACACAACACCCATCATTGTACTTCAGTTCGCTGCCTGAAGGGGTTCATCAGTCCTCCGTCCTCTGATGCTACTTTATATATGTCTGTTATCAGTAGTCTTTAGTCATCTTGGGACAGCCATCACACCTTGGACTCCAGACGTCAGGAGTGATGACATTATCAAACGGATCAACGAGGGCTCGTCCAGCCATCTGCGAATGCACCCTAACGTTTATTATTCCTGGATGGAGGACTTTAGGGCTTACCTACACCCTTCCACAGGAAAATGGGTGTATACCTTAGAAAGTCACAAGGGGTGGCCATAAGTCTGGCACGTATCGATCAGAGGTCATCGCAGAGCAGATAGAGTGAGTTTCGGCGTTATGGATGGTCAGGGACGCTGCCTACAGGAGCATGACGGAGTATTCGAACCCGATGCTGTCCCTTCCACAGCTTCTTTGGGTACTTTTAGAGCTCCAGGTTGCCGTAACGACCGAATCGTGGCAATTTAGCGGGCAGACATTCCTAGGACATGTAAACAGTCCTGGAGGTTAGCTGTGATAAATGTCCCCCTTGCATGTAATTTGGGTGAAGATGCGGGTGTGGTGTCTCAGCTTTATTTACAGCAGTAAGGAACCTAAGGTCACTGGGGGGTATCTGCAAGCCATTCGTCCGGGGGAGGCTGATTGGGGGGGAAGGGGGATGAATGACAGCACACCAGCTCCTGCTGAACCTCAGCTCTCACTGTCGGCCCTGCATGTCTTCTTGGAAGGGGGGGGGGGGGGGGAAGGCCACCTTGGCTTCGCACACGGCAAGCACAGACAGCAGCGCAGGCCGGCGGACAGACACCTATCGCGTGGCGTTCGGAGGCTGGTCCTGTGCTGAGAGCTCGCCTTTGTCTGTCTGTCAGAGACGTTCATTTTCCACGTTTGCTGTCCTGAACATCACTGAACATTCCATGTGTTACTGGGATGCATGTGGGACAGGTAAGGAGGTCGACGTGTCGTAGGTAGGTAGATGGTAGGTAGAAGATTCTTTACTGTGCAATTACGAATTTTGGACAGCAGGTGGCGCAGTGGCCAAAGCTCACTGACTTGCACACCCAAAGCCCAAAGCACTAGGTGCAAATCGGTGGTACACAGACACCACAGTGGCTGGCGACAGGTCGTTTGCCCTAGCAGAGTTGCTCTATGGGCTCTCGGGCCCAACAGGCCATACTGCCTCCCCCGTGCCCCCCCCACCCGGTTTACAGCTCGATGGTCATGCAGAAATGTCAGTGAACGCTGCCAGAGCGATCCTCCAAATATGTAGCTATTTATAACGAAAAGGGAGGACAGGGCCCTGTACTGGGGGGGGGGGGTAGCGTATTCACTATATTCATTAAGTGTGTTTAGGGACGTTCACGTTCTGAATATCAAGCTTCACGGTGCATCTAAACAGATGAAGCAAGGCAGGCCGGACAGCACAGAGCTCCCATACGGAGACTCTGAACTGGCCCCCCAAGCGAAATGGGACAAAAGGCGTCCCAGCAGGACACGGGGCGTCTCCTGCTTGTCCCTGATCTTTCACTCCCTGCCAGAGGGGGGGACCGCAGCAAGGAAGGAACATTCTGGTCTGAGAGGGCAGAAGGCAGGCCGCGCTCAGTCGAGCACCTTTTCTTTCTGGGTAGGACGCCAGCAATGGAGGATAAGTTACCGCAGTATTGTGAGGTTTTGGGCTTCGCTGCAGCTCCTGACCTTTGCCCTCCGTGGCTGTCAGGCAGTTTTATTCCCCGAAGATGGGGATCTATCGGCCTTGAGGGCCTTCTGCGTTTGTGGAGGCCAAAGCGCCGCTTCATGCATGCGAGCAGCTTCATCTGGGCCCCCCGTTTGACGCTACTGACATGGCAGAGGGACGGCGGGGTCTTTGACGCTCTGTAAGACACCCCTGTCCGTGACTAACAGGGCCACTGTCTCTCTGTATCCCTCCCCCACAGAAACTTGAAGAGGCTGACCGGAAGAGCCAGCACCAGCTGGCCAACCTGGAGCGCGAGCAGCGCCACTTACAGCGCCAGCTGGACCAGCTGCAGGGCATCGGCCCTGGCGACAGCGAGCGGATACGCATGGACAGCGTGGGCTCCGAACGCTCCGACTCGGACCAAGAAGGTAGGCGGGCCGGTGTACCCGGGGAGGAAAACGGCCATCCATTCCTTGCTTTTCTCACGCCAGAAAGAGAAGGGGAGAGAAGGTGGATCGATGCTGTGCTGACGCGCTGTGGATTAACATGACAGGCTGGCATAGCTGCCAGGGGAAATGTGCCGTCTTCAGGCTGTCAGTCGCTTCGATTTCTCCAGGCATCTGAATACTCATCTGTGCAGATAATAGTACTTTATTAATGGTGCCCCCCCCCCGGACAATTTGACACTTAATGCTGCTGTTTTTAGAATCCCGTCCCGTAGGATCCTGATGAGTTTTTGTTGTGTCTCTCCCCGACCCCCCCCCCACCACCACCACCCATGCAGAGGAGATCGAAGTCGACGTTGAAAGCACCGAATTCTCCCATGGAGACATGGACAGTGTCAGCACTGGCAGCACCAGCGACCTGGACGACCACAGCAGCCTGCAGAGCACGGCCAGCGATGAAGGTTACTCCAGCTGCAGCATCAAACTCGCCTTCTCCTCCTCGTCTTCCTCCTAGAGGGCCCCGAGAAGGGGGGGGGGAGCCAGATTCAGGGGTCTAACGAGGCAGGCGGGCCCCTCCAGACCCCAGCCCCGCACAGTGTGACCAGAACAGGAAGCAGCTTCAGAACGTGACCCAAAGGGTGGACCTTAACGGCAGCGAGCCGGATTTGCAGCTTTGCCCCTCCCCCCCCATCCTTAGTAGCTGTGCAGACGCCAGCACGAGTTCGGAATGTGACACGCAGAAAAATTTTAACGTTTCGGAATTTTTAGAACTCCTGCAAAATATATATTTTTTTGTGTTTGTGAAGCTGAACGCTTTGAAATTAACAAACCTCATGAAAAGATTTAAATATTTGAGAGGGGAAAAAAAAACAAAAACATAAAAGTATCTTAAGCATGAATTATATACCAGAGTTTTATTTCCTTACAAAATTAAGCATTGAATTTGTAGGTTTTGAAGATTTAAGGCTAAATTTGCATTCAATAGGTTTTTCGCTACTCGTTTGCAAGAATCCCTGACGTCTGACTGGGATCTGAACTTGTTTTTTTGAGCTGGTCACCTGTGCCAACTGGTTCTGCAGATAAAGGAACAACTAAAACTCCAACGCGTGCAACATGGGAAAACAACCCATTCTTGCCATATCAAGATTTATTTATTCTTACTATTATTCTTGTCATTATTATTCTAATTTGACCCTCGAGCTTCAGCCAGTGCACAACACCACCACAGC
This sequence comes from Gnathonemus echidnorhynchus, assembly GCA_026776725.1. Lineage (NCBI taxonomy): Eukaryota > Metazoa > Chordata > Actinopteri > Osteoglossiformes > Mormyridae > Gnathonemus > Gnathonemus echidnorhynchus. The sequence goes on from JAODJU010000041.1 coordinate 4,487,422, forward strand.
TCAAAAACAGGGAGGAGGGGTTAAAAAAAACAACAAAAAACTCATTGGTGCTATGTGAAACAAACCAACCAATCAGATAAAAGGAAAAAAAAAAGCAGTTGGCAATGGCAGCCTGAATCACGTCCGTCTACAGGACACACATTCCCATTACGGTGGGTTTCGGTGCGTTCAGACACTGGGCTGCAGTCCAGCGTGCAGCTAACGCAGCTACCATAAGCTACCTTGTTACCTGCCTCCATCATAGCAGAGCATAGGACCGGCGCCGCAAGTCCATAGCAGGCAGCCGCCATAGCAGTACGCAGTATGTCCAAAGCAATAACACTCGTAGTTCTGTCTCAGACTTTGGCTATTTTTTTTTTTTCCCTTTTCTGAGGCACAAACCTGTGTCCGTCCGAGAGAGCAAAGTGTACTTGCTTGTTTTGTATATAACTCAAAATAGTTTCATAAATTAAAAAGGAGAAAAAAAGTTGGTAGTACCTATGAATAGAAACATTGCCTCTGTTGCCGTTTTTGTCTGTGTTTTGTGCATTTTTAAATTATATATAAAATATATATATATTATTTTTTTGGGAAAGATTTCTTTTCAGAGTGATGGTCGTTGTGGCATGGGCAGTGTTTGTAAAATTTGCTGGTTGAAACAGTTGAAGTTTTCATTCTGTAGCTGCCCGCGAGGGAGAACTCACGCCTGCATTTAAGACACAGAACACGGAGGGTAACAGACGGATCCCGCCTTGCGTTCCAGGCTGACTCGGAGTGGCACTCCTGTTTGTCAGGCTCATAATCTGCTGTGTCTCAGTTGAGGGATGTGCCAAGGGGAGTAACTGGGTGATTCCAAATTAAAAGCCTCTTGGCGGTTTTCAGGTGTCCCGGACCACACTTCCATGTCTGGCTTCCCTTTCCGTCTTTGTGTTTTCATGAATATCCCATGTATGAAAACAGCTGGATTGGATTTTTTTTCTAATGTTTATTTATTTAAACTTTACCCCTCACACGGAAGTGTAAGATTTTTTTTTATTTATTTTCCTGTTTTATATATTCTTCGAGGCCTAAACCTTGTTTCTTATTTTCAAATTTTTACAAATTGAGAGAAATTGGTCGCTTAGGCCATTCTTTGTTTTTCAGTTACCTTTGGCTCCGCCCATCCTCCTGGAATGTAATCTTCACAAGCACATTCCCAGTAGCAGATAAGCTTTGCTGGTGCAGGTCGAGCCGCGAGCCCTGTTTATGTGACTGGCCGAGGATGAGAGACCCCACTTCCTGTGGAAGATGGGACCCCCTGCACTGCGCTAATGTCCCAGTGGCCGGCCTGACTCCTCACTGTACTGCCCTGTGACCTTTTGCTATTCCAGTTATCCGGCAGTGATCTTCAGTGATGCACCAGAGGTCAAACTACTGTCTCACAAGTCTAACCTAAAGCTACACATTTTAAAATGTTTGGATTTAGTTGATGCCATTTAGGGTGTTTGCCTTGAAAACATATTTTTCTGGCTTTTATGAAAATTTAAGTGTAAAATTACTGTCAACATAAATGCTTTTCTTTTCATTATTATTATTATTATTCAGCTTGTGTCTTAATGTTCCCAGTTTATTCTTACAGGGCAAACTAGTTTTCCTTTGTTTCAAATCTATAATTTGTCATTTTCCCCTTTTTTTTTTTTGTGAAATGCACTATGAAAAGGACTCGTCTTCAGAAACACTTTCTAATTCCTTCACTGATCTGTCTGTGTCTTAGAAACTTCCGGAGCCACAGTGGCAGCAGAAACGACCCCATTATTTTTGCATAGATGTCGGTCCTGGACACTGGCAATGGGTCAATGAAATAAAGTTTCCACCCCTCATATTTTTTCAGCTATGTCCTGCTTGTCATTCATTTACACAAACAAACACTCAGCAGTTCAGGAATATGATGCGGATTGCGTACAAATGGCTAATCAATTAAGCTCAGAAAACTAGCTTACAGTGCAAAAGCTTCAGCATCTCAGTGTTCCTGTTTTGTTTAAATTTCTCTGATTTCAGTACCAAACACGAAAATCACCTCGGAGCACTGTACATATTTTTAAAACAGTTGTCATTCATCCATCCAGTTCACATTCAATTAATTTAGGCCAGACGGTAGTTAAGGTCACCGACTGTTTGCTGTGGCTTCCTTGAAAAATATAATCTACATTTCGCCAATGAAAATATCCCAGTGTTAAACAGAGGAAAAGCAGCTTTTTAAAGGGGTCTAAAATCCACCGAGGATCTGCAATTTTGAAGCAAGACTAATTGTAACTTGCCTGTCGGTCTTAATGCATTATTTACGCAAAGGCAGTAAGTGCTGCCATCTGCCGGCGCCAGTGAGAAACGCGCTGTTACTGCACCATGGTGCAGTGCTTCTCTTCCATCATATGATGGAAACCTTTCGTTTCTCGCAGCAGTAAAGCCAACGGCCACGTAGAGGTGAATATATGCCTGTCTAAATGCAAAATAATTTGGGTGACATGTTGTAGGGGATATGCCAAACACAAGCAAATTACAACGCCTCTCCCCTGTATTTATTTTCGGGTTTTCCGGGATTTTGGGGGGGAGTTTATTATACAGTTTGTGGAAATACCTATGCAAATATTTATCCCCGTTATAGTGGCAGTATAAACTAAATCAACGTGATGTTAGTCTGAATTCAAAATGCACGACCCAGAGAATAACTAATCAGATTACTTGCATCTGAAATTTAACAAACACTTTCCCAGCGGTGCGTATGTAATCAATTTTTGGAAGCTTTGTGTATTGTATAATGTAAAACGCGGGACATCTCTCCATAAGAGGATTCCTTTTCATTGAACATGAAAGCGCTGCTTTCAGGGGTGAGTGGCCTTCTGTATTTGATGCGGCCATACACGGCCTTGATCAAATTATCTCAAATTACCTTTTCAGTAAAATAACAATAAAAAGTATCATGCCCGGCCCTCGCTGTGGTTAAAATGAATCAGAAAGAGCGGGGCTGCTTTTAAATCATGACAGCGAGGAAAGTCGTGCTTACTACAAATTAATTTGATGAATTTTGAAGAAATACATTAGAAGTAAATGCTTTTTCCCGAGGAAGATTTTTGTTCGCTTTTAAAATCAGACTATTTGTTCTTCTTGTTACTGATTCTGGTATCAGTATGTGGGATCCGTGTCTACGTTCCCCGGACTAAACGATAAATATTTCGACTTTTTTTTCCCCGCAAGTTTGCCGGCGCCATTTCACAATGTTTAAAATAATTTAAAAATTAAACTAGAACTAGACTGTCACCCTAACTCTCACTCTAACTGCCCAGTAACATTATTATAATAAATATAATTATTTGCAAAGGCGCCGCTAAATCATATGATTGCAGACCTTCGCCTATATAACACAGGCTATTAGTTGAGGACGCCGGAATTAGGATCTGCGAAAAACCAATAACAGATATATCACCCAAACCGTAATTTTAGCTCATGTGCTTACATAATCTACATTTTCCACCTCTATATACATTTTGCTTAACCCTATGGCTTGTTATGCTATATGAAACTTTCCTCGTGGTCGTTATATAGATTCCTTATTTAAATAACAGCAGGGCTTTTTGCGCCTTACCGGGCCTTGGTCAATTTTCTTTTTTTATATATGTGAAATTCCCTGTCGAGTTTGCATGTCCCAGCATGCTCCGCGTGTAATTGTGAGTAGCTCTTGTAATGTTGTTATGGTGTAGCTGCATTCCCAATTGTCGCGTGTGTGTTTCCCGTGTCTTATCTGCACCCTGTACGATCCTCGCGTGTCTCTAGTGTTTTGTAAATTAACCACCGCGCGTGAACTTGACGGTACAACGTCTGACCTCCTTCTGTTTGTGGCTGTGGAGGAGGGTTCGGTATCCGGTGGGCGCCTGTCGTAGTTCTGCTGCCACTAAAGCGCAAGTAAGTAAATAAGTCTTCTCCAAAACATATATGCAGGTGTTACATTTATCACTATATATTGTATGTATAATGGGGTTATCATACATTATATATAAAGACAATTCAGTATATTTATTTATTTACCTTACTGGAACCTGAGATTTCAACTCAATCATTTATATCAGGATTTTCACTTCTCAGCTGGAAAGGTCTTTAGAGAGAAACAAAACCTTGACTATAAAGGCTGATTTATATTTCCGTGTTGAATCGATGCCTTAAGTTTGACGTAGCCATGGACTCTACGCCATAGCCTGATGTGCACCTCCCCAGACCGCAAGAACTGTGATTGGTCTGCTTGGTACTTACACTATATTGCCAAAACTATTGGGACACCCTTCCAAATTATTACTGAATAATTTAGAATGGGACACCCTTCTGAATTATTACTGAATTCAATAATTACTACTAATTATTGAATTCAGGTGTTCCAATCACTTCCATAGCCACAGGTGTATAAAATCAAGCAGCTAGGCATACAGACTGCTTCTACAAACATTTGCAAAAGAATGGGTCACTCTCAGGAGCTCAGTGAATTCAAGTGAGGTACTGTGATAGGATCCCACCTGTGCATTAAGTCCATTCATGAAATTTCCTTGCTACTAAATATTCCACGGTCAACTGTTAGTGGTATTATAACAAAGTGGAAACAACAGCAACTCAGCCACAAAGTGGTAGGCCACGTAAAATCACAGAGCGGGGACAACACGTGCTGAGGCATGCAGTGTGCAGAAGTCGCCAACTGTCTGCAGAATCAAAAGCTACAGACCTCCGAACTTCATGTGGCCTTCAGATTAGCTCAAGAACAGTGTGTAGAGTTCTTCATGGAATGGGTTTCCATGGCCGAGCAGCTGCATCCAAGCCTTTCATCACCAAGTGCAATGCAAAGCGTCGGATACAGTGGAGTAAATCACGCCGCCACTGCACTCTAGAGCAGTGGAGACATGTTCTCTGGAGTGACGAATCACGCTTCTCTGTCTGGCAATCCGATGGACGAGTCTGGGTTTGGCACTTGCTGGGAGAAACATATTTGCCTGACTGCATTGTGCCAAGCGTGAAGTTTGGTGGAGGGGTGGATTATGGTGTGGGATTGTTTTTCAGGGGTTGGGCATGGCCCCTTAGTTCCAGTGAAAGGAACTCTTAATTCTGCAGCGTTCAAGGTCATTTTGGACAACATTATGCTCCCAACTTTGTGGGAACAGTTTGGGGATGACCTTTTCCTGTTCCGACATGACTGCGCACCAGTGCACAAAGCAAGGTCCATAAGGACATGGATGAGTGAGTCTGGTGTGGAGGGACTTGACTGGCCTGAACAGAGCCCTGACCTCAACCCAATAGAACACCTTTGGGATGAATTAAAGTGGAGACTGTGAGCCAGGCCTTCTCATCCTACATCAGTGCCTGACCTCTCAAATGCTCTCCTGGAAGAATGATCAAAAAATCCCATAAACACACTATGTCCCAATACTTTTGGCAATATAGTGTATATTGGTGATAAAACCTGTGCCTTTAGTTATATCTAACATCAAATAACTTCTTAGTTTAATGTTAGATATAAGTAACGCTTCAGTTTTTTCTCTCATGTCTCCAGAATTTGCGCTAAAGTTTGTTGTTGCAGTCTTTCTCTGCTAGCATTAGCAAACTGTACTCTGCAATATGTTTCATCAAATTGCTTGTTAAATGTCCCACCCTCCTGACACTGTAGCAGAACAGAGCTCAGTCTGCTTTATTACTGCCGTCCTCCGCATTTACTCTACAGCAGGGGTCTCCAACTCTGGTTCTGGAGAGCTACTATCCAGTAGGTTCTCTGTCCCACTTAGCTTCTGATGAACCACACCTGTTCCTGGTATCTACCTGAGAAGAGGTGTGGCTCATCAGAAGCCAGGTATGATAGAAAACCTACTGGACAGTAGCTCTCCAGGACTGGAGTTGGAGACCCCTGCTCTACAGTTTGCCAGTGCTGGTGTTCTATGCATTAATCCTTCCCAAATGTTTCTGGCTGACAAATCTCTCGCTAGATGCCAAAATCTAATTGGGCAGCACAAAAAAACCCAGTGGCTTTAAGCTTTAACATGATGTTGCAATTAAGGCATCAGTTCTTGGTATCGGATAACTTTTGAGTACGAGTATGGACATATGAGCGTAGCATCGGCCTGATACCCGATGCTGGTATCGGTGCGTCCCTATTCTTAACACACTGGTATCGGTGCGTCCCTATTCTTAACACACTGGTATCGGTGCGTCCCTATTCTTAACACACTGGTTTCGGTGCGTCCCTATTCTTAACACACTTGGGACAACTACAAAAAAAAGATCATGTAAACTCGAGGGCTCATTTATAGTTTGCAGACGACGGCATATTTTAACATTTATTTAATAAAAGGTAAACGAACAACTGAAAAGTAGCATTTAGTAAAAAGTTCTCAAAGGGGGGGGGGAACTATGGCATTTTCTTTGTTTACTGCGCATATATTTGTCCATTATACCAGAACAAAAAGGAAAAAAAAACAAGCATGACCAATTACCATTTAACTTAATCTAAGTTAACATTACAATAAAAAAAAAAAAAAAAATCATTAAACAGTTCTGTATTGAAACACTCTCAGATGGGGGGGGGGGGGGAGCCACTTGGTCAACAGCACAGCTTTTGATAAACCAACCCAATTATGGGGGGGAAAAAAAATCTATAGCATCATAAATCTTCTGTGTTATGGAAACTGGAATACATTGTGCAGGTGTAACTCAAACCTACACATTTGTTAAATTAGTATTGTCTTTACCTGAAACTGGATGCTAACTGAATAATGGTGGATGAGTGAGGTGGAGGGGGGGGGGCTACCCAGTCCATCATCAGTGAACATCAATAATGCAGAAATGGATTTAGGCATAGGTCTAACTATATATTAGGGTGGATGCCTCATTTTTAAAAAAAAGAAAAACAGTCAAGTCTTTCCCCCACAAGCTTGTGAGCCTTTGTTTGCTTATTTGTTTTTAAAACACCTTCCCTGGGGTGAACGCAGCTCACAGACAACTGGGCCAGCTTGGAAGGGTCTGGCGGCCACAGAACACATGCGGCTCGTTGGCCCGTTACTGCGGCATGAGATGCCGCACGTTGTATTTGGACGTATCCTGGTACTGGGTCATCGGCTTGTCGGCAATGCCGCACGTCCCGACTCCGACCTTCCCGTTGACGCTCTCTGGCGATGCGAATATACTCCTTTTCACCTGCGATGGGGAAACGGAACAGGTCAGGAGCATTTTCTTAAATGACGTTCTGTAGCACCTGACAGCTGTCATTCCTTAGGCTACTCCCATGCAATACCCAGGTGGGCTGCAAGCGCCATTTTGCTAAAAAAGCCACTAATGAATCATGCATATCTGGGCTGGAGGGCAGATGAGTGTAGAGACATCTGGGAGTCAGCAGACATAACGGCACACAGAGATCACTATCTGCAGATTTATTCTTCATTCTTCAGCAACAGGCTAGAAAGCCAGCATTCCACGGTAGTGTACAAGCAGTACTTAAGCACTGGCTTCCGTCATTTAGCCACGATGCTAATCACTGCCTGGCTAAATGCCCTGCGCATTGATTACCATATTACAGGATTAACCCAGGCCGCGACAGACACGCAAGTCTGCCTCAGAGGGGCACATACAGCACCCATAAGGAGCTACTGACCTGTCCCTTCTTATTCTTCGAATACGCTTTGTTGTTAAATTGCTGCCATTTGGATTTCTGATCCTCGCGCTCCTGTTCCAGTTCCTTCATGCGCTGCGCCTTCTTGAACGCTTTCTTCTTCTTGTATTCCCTCATCTCTGCGATCTGCTCCTTCCTGCAGGCGAGACAACAGTGATGCCGCCGATCGATCTCACCTGAGGAGAATCCAGGCCGTGGGTCTCGCCTCACCTGGACTTGGACTTGGCGCCGTCCTCCTCCGAGCGAGCTCCTTGCTCCACAGGCTTCAGGTTCTGCAAGGGCATGACTTCTGCGTTGCCGTAGCCCAGGAAGGTGACGGCAGCAGTGCCGTTCTCCTTGTCTATCTCCTCGATCTCTGCCTTGTACAACCTGCCAATAAATCAGGGCTGTAAGCAGGTGAGTACGGGTGTAAAGCACCAACTCAGAACAAAACTAAACAGTTTATTCTACGATTCTTTTAAGTGTGATCAGTGTTCTCCCAATCATCTGTCAACACCAAACTAAGCATATGCACCCAGTGAAGTATATTCTAGCCTCTTACAAGCAATTTTTTCAATATTTGTTACTATTTTCCCACATTTAATAAGGTTCTTAAATTCTGTCAGATAACTAGCCGTAACTGTTGAACATGTTAAGTTAAACAAGTTTGTTTAAATTGACCTGATCTTCGCCAATCATATCATGATAAATAATACTCTTACCATTGCACTGAGACATGTGACATAGTGTAGCAGCCAATCAGAGCACTTACTGTCCATCCTCATTCCAGACGGCCATGCACTGGTCCCCCACCTTCCACGAGTGGCTTGAGGTCGTCTCAGCAGTACTGCTGGAACTTGTGCTGGCCACTGAGGGCTGGCTTGATAGCAGGTCCTTAGTTAATTCTATAACTTCCTGGAAGAGAACCAGTGTGCCGTAAAATCTGGATGCTTGCACGGCAAACTGAGGCAACCTGTTACGTTTTCATTTCAATGACGTCAAACATGTCCATTTCTTGCAACCTGACTGGACGGGCTAACGCAGGTTAGTAGGCTACAGTCGTGACCAGAAGGGCACCAGCGGACCTACTGCTGTTGTTTTTCTGTCAAGTACTTAACGTTAATTATCTGAATGTCCAGCAAAACAGCACAAGACGAAGTCACCATTATGCAATGCTCGCTTGCTGGCTGACGGCATGTATTCATGACGCTGAATGCCCACCCTACCTTCTCAAGGAGAGCTGATATTTACCTGCAGGTCTTTCTGGAGTTTTAACAGGTCATTATTCTCTTGGTCAGTCGATAACGCCGCCTCTACTTGCTGCAGCTGCGCCTTGTAGCTGGCCAACTGCTTCACCAAGTCATCAGACATCTGTATGGAAACAGGTGCCATTCATTTGATAAATTCCATTTAAATATTATTACATGTTGTATTATTCTTCTACGCAGACAATCATATCAAACGATTTTTCCCCCAGTTTCAGATCCATTACGTCATTTGTGATACACAAACAATAACTAACCCGATGGTTAAGGTCCTACATACTGAACGCTAATTTAAAGCTCCCTCAACATATCACCTGTCACTTATAAGTTAACTATCTTAGGTTACCCTTTGTAATCGGTTCCGGGGGCAAAGGCGGGGAATTAAAATTACGCGGCGACAAACGCTGAAGAAACAAGGAAAAAACTACACCTGGGGGTGGAAGCCTTATAATTGAACAGCCTTTCTTAGCGTCGGACACACCGAATCCACTCACCGCCTATCACACAGCACAGCACAGCACCCGGCATTTTTACTTCCATTACCCAGGTGACCTCTCCCAATCAACATAACGGCCAAACAATCGCCTTCACACACCAGTGGCCATTTAGCTGACCCTATTTAACCTTAGATGTGGACCCAGAAGAGCGTCTGTTTTGCGGGAAGCCCACACAGGCCGAGTCGGGCCTAGCGAGCCTCCCAGGCCGGCAGACGCGGCCGACACGCGTAGGTGAACAACGACACCATTTCGTTTCTGCCGCCTAGCCGCAGCCATTTTTTCCCGACTGTTATATGCCAACTGCTATCTATTGTCTTACCTTAAATTACCTGACGGCTGTAAACAAAAGACGAAAGAGCTCCGCTGTTTATTACGACTCCCGTATTTGTTTTTCGGGTTCCCCCTTTTCGCCACCAGACTGATCGTTTCAAAGTCTCGCTAAACAGCAAGTTGATATCGCGAGGTTACCGTTGTTGCGTCACTCCCTCCGCTCGAACGCACGCAGCTTGGATCCCATCCAGCGCGGCCCATGCACGGTAAGTCCTTGGGGTGGCGCCCTTGAGCTGCTAACTCGCTTTTAATTTTCCTTTGCATTTTAATAATGGTCTGTTTAGTTTGTGAATGACTAAATATGAATATAATATGGTCGGGACGTGTTTATGTATATGTAGAGTGAAATCGGCGAGGTGTTCTTTGAATAGGATTAACATGTAACAATTCTTATAATTTAGTGCTAGGTGACAAAATAAATTAAAATGTCGCTATATTCCATTACGCGTTATACCATTACAAATAATGTTATTTATAATTCTGTATAATGTATTACATTACTAATTTAGTTTATGATGTTGGATTCTTCCTTGTGGTAATCATCTGAAAGGTCACTGGTGATATTAATAACTACAGTTCTATCGTTTTCAGTTAGCTCGGGTTTCTTTTCTTCAAAGATGTGATTTCTGCGTTATGTCTGAGTTTGGGGGGGGGGCGTTTCTGGGAAGACCTCGCCGTTATTTTCATTTTTTTCTTTTAATATGATGCGGACGTCGTTTAATTTTACTGAGCGAAAAGTACCGTTTTTACTTTGAGATGCCAAGTACAGACAGTAAGGAGAGTCTTTTTCAATTCAACCGGGCTGATAGACCTACGATTACCTCGGGTAATTTAGCGGATAATTGACTTGAAAATAACACTCGTGTAAGAAAGGAGATGTGCTGTACTTGTACATGATGATTATGGTAAGCATACTGACTATAGCTGACTAGACTAAGTTATGTTAAGTTGATATTATCTCCAGGTAACTATCGCATTTATGCATAAGAGCTCTAGCAGTTTGGACTGGTGCGCGGTTTTAGGGGATTTGCCAGCATGGGATCTTAGTGATTCACCATTACTGTAACCGTCCACGGCAGGAAGCTGACGGCGACCCCTCCCTCATAACGACAAGGCCGGACATGCTCCCCTAGTCCTTATCATATACATACGTGGCATGATGAATCTAGATTAAATCAGTTGCTTTTAGTCATTATCTGACAAGCCCAACACCTAAACTATCCCTGAAACTTACGTAACGTTTCCAACAATCAGTAACATCCAGTTATTCCCCAGATGTGTTTGTGGGCAGGATTATTGTAACCGAGTCCGACGTAGTGTTTAAGATTTGGATCACTAACGGTCGCGGTGGATTGTGCATTTTTATTTTATTTCCAGATCTAAGATTTATTAATAGTAAAATCTCTGCCCAAATAAACGCGATGGTAGACGGATCGCTCCTGGCAAGCTGTACGGGCCCGTCATTGGGTTCGCGTCTTAAGTGAAACCAACTCCACCATGAATAGTAAAGATCGGTATTATACAAAATATGTATTTTTTTCATGTATTACGGGGAGAAAACATGCCATGGTATAAATAGATTATACTCCGTGCTTGACTAAGCACATCGGTGACAGTGACGGGCGGTTCACTGTGATCCTCTGTCTCCGTCTGACCAACTGGAAATTCAGGATCATAGAAGTTCAATGGAATTGGCATGTGTTATTCCTATTATTATATTGTTCTGAATTCCGTTTCAGTTTTTCAGACGTGCATTTCAAGTAGCTCTATGTGTCATAGCTTTTTATTGACGATTAGGTCCGCGAAACTGGAGGCCTGCATATTTTACGCTACTGTATCCTCTAAAACAGCGATCTTGCGACGACGCTTGTTAGCGATCTGTGCGTCAGCGTGTGTCACCGAAACCAACTACATCCAAGCATAATCTTAAACGGAAGCACAAGCCTTTATATTTGGGACTATCTAGACGAAATGGAAAAAATATATATATACACAGTGTATCTCATCAGTATAGAAATTGAAATGAATGTCATCGTTCTTATATTTGGCACTGCAACAGGCACATGTGTGGGTAGTTGCGGCCATTAATTCATACCTGCACCGGTGCTACTAAGAGAGTCGGGGCACCGTGGCCTGGGATCGCGCATACAAGCGGTGGAGGGATGGGGAACGTCATTACGTAGCGCATCACAATCTCTTGTGCTGTATAATGCATCACGCAACACCTTCTTTCAGCTCCCAGAGATGTGCAGGACGCACCTTGATGTGGCACAAGATGTCCGGGCGTAATTCCGAAGCCCCCCTACCCCAATGCACCGTAAGTCTGTAGTGCAGAACAAACTGTGCGTGCATGGCTGTGTGTCTGAGATGGATGAGGGAACATAGAAGCCGGCCGATGGCAATACAAACCGTGGTCATCCACGGATAAATGGGGCTTGGTACTGGAGCGTCGTCCCCGCGCTGAGTGGGGGGCGCGCTGGCCGCGACGTCCAGTCCGCCTCGTTTCGTCACATATTTCCCCATGAGAGGCAGGGGAAACGGAGGGCTGGGAAGCAGCCCGTGATGAGTCATAGCTCTTGCGGAACCGAGGGGCATCGGCTATGGTGCGTATCCAAAAAGGGGCAGTAAATGTATGACATACTTTTAACTCCCTGAATTATTATCAGATATAGATCTGTGTGTGTATGATTTATTCAAAATGGCATTTCACAAACGCTGTTTTTTTACTGAGTTCCCCATTTGCAGTGATAATAAACAACGCAAAAGAAAAATACATTAAAATAAGATGCAAGTTGTGTGATGTGCAGATGCGTCATCTTCATTTGCACATAGCCTATAGATTTCCTACATGTATTCACTCCAGCTGATTTCCCCTCGTCCTTCTGCATCTCAGTGCTCCCAGTGCTACTGCCGTTATTTAATTTTACCATGCAGCACCTTGTGCCCTATTTATAAAAGCTGCAATATAGCATAAGGGTTTTTTTGTGACTTATCTGGGAAAATTTCACATGGCAGTTCATATTTTGGTTTTGTAGACACATTTTTGCAATGCGTGTTTTCTGAAAATAACAAGTGTGTGTGTATGTGTGTGTGGGGGGGGGGGTGGGGGGTGGTACTTTTTTGACGGTGAATGTTCAGTGCTGTGGAAAAATCCGCCTGGAATAACGCGCGTATGAGCAGATGTGCGCATCTACCCGTGTTTTGAAAACGACACGGTTCACGCCTCGCTTACCAGTCCGTGATAGCGCTCTTTCACTGCCTTTGTACTTTTGTTTACTCTGCCCTGCAAGTCACTTTCGGAGGGGAGTGGACGCTAAATAAATGAATATAAATGTAGATGCAGATTTGAGGCGCTGTTGACATGGCGACTGGCGCACGCGTAATCGTATTCACTGTGGCAGAAAGTGTCGTTTCCCACCATCTCAGTGGCATTAGTCAAATTGGATGGAGGCTTTTTAAAAATCGCATCTGAACTGCGACGTGCGTCATTAGGGCGGCCTTTGCACATTCGTTGTGTTGGTGTTCTGACTGGGCTGGGGGAGGATGCTTTGCTCTGAACTCCACCTTACTGTTACTCCAAGGACTAAAAATGAACCTCCGATGGCTATGTGGGCATCGCAGGTTATTCTGTGTCAGCGATGGGACTTGGCAGCAGAAGGGCCATCCCATCGTCGTCCAAACACATCCCCAGGGTAGTGCCCACCCTTGTGGGCAAGTCCTGGGCAGAGAGGTCGTCTTGGGCTAGCTTGCCCAGGCTCGGGCCTGTGGCTGCATTCCTGTGGTTCTACACAGAGGGCAGGTGGGCGGTGTACCCGATGACATGCTCTGCCATCACCCAGCCTCACCCAGGGCAGCTCGAGACGGCTCCAAAAACGAAGGGCAGGCTCTCATTTCCGCTATCGAGCATCGAGACTCTTAATGGCACAAGTACCATCACTGGCACTGGGCAGTTAGTTTATTTCCATTACATTTTACGTTCATATTATTGGCTCCTCTGGGCTCACATCTAAAAATGAAGCGATTTCCTCACTAACGGGTGATTTCTAACGTTGCTCGCGGTCTTGCGTAAGGGCCTGCGTAGCGCTGGTCATCTTTGGCCCTGTAGCGGAGTGGGGGGTGTGTGTGTGTGGGTTGGGCCGGGCATCCTCGGTGCGTAATTCGCTGAGCAGGCGGAGCCTGGCAGGACCCCCCGGGACGGCGTGGCAGATAGACGTGTGGCGAACGTGAACAGATTGGCACAGATTATTCGGTGCGGGCAGGATGCACTCGCACCGAGGCGGCTCCGCCGTGCCCGCTTCCACGGCTCTCGTTTCCTGCCCTCTGGCCACCCTTGATACGGTGATCCTGGCCGGGAGCCCAGCCGTACCCCACAACACATGCGGCCTGGCGGGGTTTCGAGGGCTAGACAGCCGTGAGAAGCCTTTTTCGGGGTGGGGAGGGGCAAACTGTAAGCCTTATGGTCTTAATTACATTCCATAGCTTTCGCTATTTCCATCAATACGATCGTCATTATTGTCAGCATTGAAAATGAAACGAAACTGAAATGTTTAGTTAAACATTAGCAAGCACCTATCCAAAGATTTGCACCATATGCACATGTAATAGCACCAGTTGTACCATTGATGTGTTTTAAATTTGGTTACTGGAACATTCATGTGACGTTCCCCGCTCGAGGGTACAACAGCAGGGCCCTCATGAACATTTGCACTGCTGGCTTCCAGCTCACAGTCTCTAATCCCTTCTCCGGGCTGCTGTCTGCTTTGTTTTCATGACCGCCTCTCTTCTGTTTCTATTTTGGTGTTGAAAAAATTTCTCACTTTCTCTTAGCAGTTTTTTTTTTTGCCAATTTTTTAAAAAAATCTGATAATGTATGCATTTACGCACTTGTCAACAATGTGAGATGCATCCATTTCCCATAACCCTATATTTACATTCGCCTTTTTTTTTTTGCATTTCTGTCCCTACTGTATTTAAACAGATCGCAGCTACGAGTAGCTACACGTAAGCCGCCTGCAGTTTTGGCCCCTCCCCCTTCTGTGGTGAAAGTGATTACGCGTGTGCTGGTGCCTCACGCCCGCCGCTGTGGCGCATGTGTCTGTTCTCTGTTCCATTGCGATTTTCCTACACGTCGGTTCGCTTCCTCTAACACTTGTCACTCTCCGCCCAGCACACCCAGATGTGTAAGTGGTTTCACAAGCCCCACATTCAACAGCGTGCCCCCCCCCCTCACTGTGATGTCAGAGCAGTGTCTTTTGTGAATTAGCATCCCTGCTCTGCTCACACAAACACGCAAATCAAAAGACTTCTTTAAGCTGATGCATTGACATGTGAGCAGACCATCACCAGATCTCTCCAGGCACCTACAATTTAAAGAAAACACTTCTATTCAAACACTCCAAAGGATTTTTTTTTTTTTATCTTGGTCCTGAAAATCTGATCGAAGCTGAATCATCAGCAACACATGGTTATTTCATTCTTCCACGACGCTTTTGTCACTGTGCCGACACGACAACGATATTGCAGACAGCCCAGTAATGTAAGACGTGTATTTTTAGTGATCCCTGAAATGTAAATAGAAATATTTTGTTCAGGTTGGCCTCGGTTTCCTTCGGAAATGAATGCGCACGTACGCGTCTTTTTGTTTTCCCGTGAGACCATGTCGGGGAGCGAATGCTGTTTCCTGACCTGAAGGAAATGCACAGAGGCCACAGGCCATGTCACTTGACAGGCCCGGGAGCAGGAGATGTGACAGCCATGCAGGAAGTTCTGCCGGGGGAGCTCCAGGCATGGCCAGTGCCCCCCAGGCGTGATTATTATTTTTTTTAGTTCCTTGTTTGTTGTGTGAGGTTATCTGTGAACACATTGTGCAGGCTGCATTTTTTTTTGTTTCATTCCATGCAGCTTCATGTATGAAAGTCAGCAAACTCCTCGCTTGTACATTTAAGGCTGATTTGCACTTCCGTGTAGAATCTGTGCTGCCGGTAGCTGTGTAGCTGTGCACCCTGTGCTGTAGCCTAATGTGCACCTTCTCAGAAACGTAACTACAGACATCAGGCTACGGTGTAGGGCTCACGTGACTGCGGCTACCTATGGCATGGACTCTATGCAGAAGTGTATATCAGCTTGTACTCGCATATCTGCCGGTTTTATCCAAAGTGACTTACTGTAGAGGGGTTACAGTATATGTGTAATCCCTGGGATTTGAACCCACTACCTTTATGTTGTTGACACAATACTCTATTATTTTAGTAATTTTAGTGCAATCGGATAGCACCATAATTCTTAAGAATTCTAACTTTTTTGATGGTGATGGTTATTAGATGATGCCAGTATAACTGTCAAAATCTTTGCAGACGAAAACCTATACAGCTGGCAGAAAATTAATTCTGACTCATTAATCTGTCAATTTTAAGGGTGTCAGAGCAGTGGCCCAAATGAACTCTAACCATTTTGCACTCGATAATTGTCACCTTGTTACTTGATTTGAATCTGACTGCCCTTTGTGACTTTGCTAATCAAAAAATTCAACAAGACTTCAGACCTTGATCTCTTTGTGTGTGTGTGTGTGTGTGTGTGTGTGTGTGTGTGTATTTGTGCAGGCGCATGTTAATGTGATTAACCTGCCAACAGTATACATGTAATTACTCAAGTAAAACATAAATGAGAGGCTTATAGGGTACCACTGCTTACGTACAGTTGTTTGACAAGAAAGTCCAGATGTAGCCACAAGAACTAGAAATCCCAGGAAAAAATCCTTTTGACTCTTAGCTGCTGGGGCGGAGTCGGTGGGTCTCTGCTCCACAGCGGTATGTGGTGGACCTGGACAGACTGGTGCAGAGGGGCCCCCTGACTTCCCGGCAGTCTTCCTGTCTGGGAGGACCTTACCCGCCCGGCGTCGCTCCGTCTGCCTCGCGCGTGGACCTTCCACCCGACGAGAGGTGGAGCCATGACTGGGTCAGTGCCTCGCTTCTCCGATTTCGCAGACGGGAGGTTGACGTCGCCGATGGTCAGGAAGGTGACGCAAAAGCAGGGTGTGATTCAGCATGATGCCACGTGTGCTGAGAAACAAACAAAAAAAATATATGTGCAAAGATAAGGACGCCCGTGTGACAGAGACTTGTGAGACGTTTAACGACAAATTAGCGACTAAAATTAGCCTAGCTTAGCTAGCGCTTCAGGTTTGCAGCCTGAGGTCCCGTTATTTGCCCAAATGGATGAGTAAAAACAAGGGTGTCCCCGCAGCTTTCCTCGTCCCACGTGCAGAAGCGTTATTTACATCCTAGGAGACGAGGCAGCGCTAGCGCCAGCGTATGAGCTGCTCTCCCCCGATTGAGAAGCTTCGCAGGGACCACGGAGGAAATGGCGTCATGGTTCACCCGAAAACACTCTGCCGGTTACGTCAGCCCCCGTATCCGCGCCAGACCCGCCTTGGAGGGGTCGCTCCTGGAGTTCGGGCCCACGCTATGCTGGCTTCCTTCCAGCAGATCTGCATCCGCATCTGCCGGGCCCCCGGCGAGCAGAACGGGAGTCCGTGTGGTGAGGGCCCCCCTGCTGGGTTTACAGCAGGGTTAAATGAGAAGAGGGAGAGTTAGAGAGCTGGCAGTGCTGGGCTCAGCTCCACCCTAACCCTGCCATCAGCGGGCCGCTCCATCTGTCTGATCCACCCTCGGGGGGTGCTGGCTGACGGTGCTGTGTTCAGCGCCAAAGTTGTGGTGTGCGCCGGCCCTTTAAGACTCTGCACTAACGGTGCAAGCTCATCCCTCACCTTCTACACAGAGGAAACACACGAATCTCACACTATATAATCATGACACTATAATATATGTGAAGTGTCGTAGGGCTGATGCCCTGTTAGCATATCACAGGAACAGGGACAGTATGAATAGGCTTTTTAACAGGCCTTGCGCTTCAGAGCTGGGCGAGATCTTTACTTGCTCTAAAAACAGAACATAGATACAGAGAATTCCTGCGATTTTTTTTTCCCCCCCATTTTTGTCAGTAATCTAATCATTGCTCAGCGCTGATCATGTTTACCTTTTCATTTATATCATATGCCATTGTCACGATTTCCATTGTAAAGTGCTAATGTGATTTACAGATTTAGCCATTGTAGCCGATTTAGCTAACTGTCTCGGTGTGTCACGGTAATGCTTGCTGTTACATTTTTTCGATAATAGTAGCCCTGTTAAATCATGCATTCACAACATTGGATCATGTCTGCCTTGGACATGATACTTATCTCCTCTTTCCCCATCTGTCTCACCTTTGAAGTTCCCAACATGTCCCAGCTTCCAGTGGGAATGTCCCCCCCCCCTTTGTTCTACTGGTCGGTGGCTCTCGCTGCCTTGCCGTGATTGGTCCGCGACCATGTCACCTGACCCTATTGTCTTTGTGGGGATGTTACTCATGTTATAGAATGACTCAGATTTGATATTTGGCTTTAAGTGGTTGAATCAGAAGTCCTGCTTATTTCCATAGTTTTCATAAAATGTGTGAATGAACAGGTCAGCCGGCTCTCCTCCTAGTCTGGTCTATTACTAAGTAAAGTGGTCTATAAAAGGATCGTGCAGCTCATCAGTCTGGAGGAGGTCCTGACATCGATCCGCCATCGTCGATAAGCGGGCTTCAGGGTGCCTCTTATGAGGAGCTCAGGTAGACAACCACGTTCCCATTGTACTCGTCCCTGTGCCTGAACATCCGTCCAAGAGATGCTATCAAGGAGCGCTCACTCCACTTTTTACTCCCAGACCCTGAATCGACGATGTCATAGGTTTGTGGGTGGGTCAGGCGCCGTGTCTGTCACAAACCCCGCCCCTCGCTGAGTCACCAGCGGGGTCACTTACGCCTGTAACTCGATGCATTCTCCAGTTTGCCAAAGCAGAGCCCGACCACATTATCATTGATATTTTTATCTCCCTGTTTATTGGATTTTATCGACCAATGTGACAAGAACAGAGGACACACAGATTCAGCTCCTGCAGACTCCGCCACAGCCTAACAGATTAATATTCGTAATAATCATACGTAACCTAAATGTAAATGCATATTCTGAAGATGGCAGTGG
The DNA here is from genome assembly GCA_026776725.1 of Gnathonemus echidnorhynchus. Taxonomy (NCBI): domain Eukaryota; kingdom Metazoa; phylum Chordata; class Actinopteri; order Osteoglossiformes; family Mormyridae; genus Gnathonemus; species Gnathonemus echidnorhynchus. The sequence continues at coordinate 4,506,205 of JAODJU010000041.1, forward strand.
CATAATTTTAGCGGCTCCAGAGAGAGACAGTCAGCGTAGCTTCCAGCTACAGGATGTGTCACTGTCCTTTTGCTAGTGTCCCCTCCCACTCACCCACGCAGAAACACACACACACACACAAACCCTCCCCTCCCCCCATGTGACCTTCCCTCCTTCCCACTGGAGCCCTGAGTACTTAATGCCCGTAGGGGAAGGAGTCATTCTCCGCCTCCCTCGGATCAGAACCAACACGCAGCGCGCAGAGCCGTGAGTCACACTCATGCACACGCTTGTGCACGCGCAACCAGGTCCTCGTTAAGGACGGCGGAGCGAGGCGGCGATGTCACGGTGCTCCAAGAGGAGCCAGGCCACCTTCAGGAAAACTCATATCTCTGTAACCACCCCCCCCTCCCCATTTTCACGCCCACGTTCCCCGGGCTAAAATTAATTCTCTGGGTCTAGGCACGATGACTGTACTCTTCTCACCCAAAAGTGAAATTTCAGTAGGGGCCACGATTTTGCCCATGTATCTGCACAGAGCCTGACGCGTGCAGCCGTTCTCGGATATTTGATAGCCTGGTATCTCATCTTATCAAGGAACGGCAAGGATTAACGGTTAGATCTCTGGTGGCAGTCAGGTCCTGATAACCTCACACGTCCGACGGCAGATCGACGGGATTCTGTGCAATGCCTTTCACCGAGTCTGTACTCTACAGCTCAGAGTCACATTGGGGACTGCTGCAGGAAACTGACACGTAACTCTCTGCCGTCATCCTGGGAGTCTTATTTCCCCCCCCCCACCACCACCTTTTTGTCAGATGACAGGGAGAAAAAAAAACCTGCTCCTTGGGTAAGGGGGGGGGGGGGTGGTCGACTGATCTAACTGCCAGGCCACTATCCCTCTGAGTCCAGAGTGTATTTTGCTCTATGTCTCCCACACAGGTGAGCTGGAGGGGGGGAGGTGACAGCCTGGATGACTAAAGGGACATCCTGTCGTCTGTAAATCAGCAGGGAGGGCAGCTTCAGTCCCTATGTGATGAACCCCTTTATGAACCCCTGTAACTTCCGGCGTCTCGCGTGTCGAGAGAGCTGTCACTGAGGTGTCAGGGACATCGTCTGTCCGTTACCTGTCAACGCAATTCCTGCACGTACTCTCATCTTTTTTTTTTATATGTCACCACGCAATGGCTTCACTTTCATTTACATCTCTGCTCGTAGCTTCTCGTTTCTATATAAACCGCCCCGGTGAGCACCTGTAGGCAGAGAGAGAGTCAGCTGTGGTCTCGCTGAGGCTTCGGGGGAAGACCGAGGCGTCAACGGCAGGCCGGAAACAGGGAGGGGTAGGGGTGGGGGCGGGGGGAAAGCCACAGATGTCGCCGGTCGAGTGGCAGCCGGCTGGGGCTACAGAGATGAATCAGAAGTGGACCCCGGTCGATTGATGTAGAGTGCTGCTAACCTCCGGATTAGCGGGGTTGTTATAGACCCCAGGTGCTCCTTGGCCAGAGCTCTAAAGCTATAAAGGAGGGAGGGTGATTTTTGTCGCTGGTGTGTAACAGCAGCCACCATTGTTTCATGAGGGTGTGGGGGTGTTTAATAAAGCTTGGACTTTATTAAGCACGCTAAATATAGAAGCGTAGGTGTAAATACACAGAGGGTCTCCTCGGAGTCTCTGGACAGGCACTTGTTACTATAGCTTCATATAAGACCACATACCTGAGCCCAATGACATCAACGGGGCCTCCATTATGCACAGCCCCTCCCACCTGGGCCCAGGACAATCTCCCCAGTGGACCCCCCCCCCCAGGATAGTGGGCCTGCCTGATCAACCTCCCAGCTGCAGCCAATTCCCATGACACAATACAGACGCTCCCCAGGTTACGATGGTCCGTGTTATGATATTTCAACTTTACGATGGGTAAAATTTTTCGCTTTCAGTACATTATTCAATAAACTACATGAAGTATTCAGCATTTAAAAAAAAAAAATTAAAAATTAGGCTTTGTGTTAATGATTTTGCCCAACTGTAGGCTAATGTAAGTGTTCTAAGCATGTTTAAGGTAGACTAGGACTGTAGTAAAATGCATTTTCGCCTTGCGATTGGTTTGTTAGAACGTAACCCCGATGCAGCCCAGGGTGAGGCTGTACCTGCTTCACTCTTTCCTGAACCTGTGTCCTCCTGTCTCCAAATCCAGTCCCTGTTCCTTCCTTCTATCCCTGTGTGCTGTTAGCTGTTCGCTTTCCCCGCTGGAACACACTTAAGGAGTCACTCTTTCACATTTAAAAACATCTCCAGACAGACGGGCCTCGGGGCGCACGTGGTAACGGACCGTTCTGCCAACGCCGCCAGCTGAAAACAGAAGTGCACTGCATTTCCCTGCTTTGGACTTGTCAAAATATTTCGCATCTAACTGCCAAAGTCTCACTGCTTGATTTCGGTATGATTGCCTGATGTTGCTAGAAGGGCTGCATGGGAGAAATGCGATTATTTGTTTTTCACAACCTCTAACTTCAATATGGAGGTCAGACCTAAAGTGGTATTGTGGTACAGTGTCACACCTACACCTCCCCCTAAAATTACATGTGGCGTTTAGACAATGATGTAAAATTAGAGGGAGGACCTATATAAATAGACAAAGCTTATAGCACCCCAAGTGACTGCCTTTGTTGTGGCTCAGGGTTTCCGCTGAAGGAAGTAAGCTCGGTGGTCTGGTGGCCTATGTTCAGCCAGTGCTACATCTTGTGGTGATTTGTGTGAAATAAAATTAATCACATTTCACGTTACTGTACTGCTGGGCTGGACCCGGCTGCCGTCTTCCACCAGACTTTTCTGGAAAGTCCTGAGAACCGGCAAGCCCGCCCACATCGACTTATGTTGCGTGGGACTGGGTTGAACGCTCTGATTCCATCAAGAAGGTTTTGTCGGGTCTAGCCTCCATGTAACATATGCCGTTTCTTAAAAATAAACCGCATTTATAATAAACCAACTTTGACAGTGCTATATTAAACTTGCCGGGGCACTGGAGAAGAAAAACAGCTATCAGTGTTTAACTTGGATTGCATTGCTTTGTATAAAATTTGTGCAATTGACTTTTAATGCTAACATTGTGGGAGTCCCAATTGTGTTATGGGGGGTTATAGCTGATTGGTCCCTACCGATGTTGATATTATAAATAGGGTAAGAATGACACGTAGGGTAATGGGACGGTAGCTAAAGGTAGCTGTGCTATTTACAATTGATAACTGCTCCTGTCATGATGACGGTAATAAAGAGGACATGGTCACCCCTGCATGAGACTTTGGGAGCTGCTTGATTGTGTGGACCGAGTGACTACATTTCTCCAGATGATCAGTTCCAGCTCGGTGAGTGACATCATCTCAGCGGTGATGTCAAGCAGGAGCCGGGGAATGGAACTGTTAGCTAAACACCATCCCACACCGTTGACGGTCACTTTGAAACGTGTGACTGCTCGCTGCCTTCTCTAAGGCTGAGGGTGAATTGGGACGCAGAGAGCGGGAAATGGGGAACTGGATGTGGCCATAATGTAGCCATTTACCTGCGAGGCACCGGGCACCATAGCAGTCCGGGAAGTGAGGTCATAATCGGAAGGTTGTGGGGTCCAGGCTCAGGTGGATTTCCTGCCACAGCGTCCCAAACCCGAACCGGGGCTGCTTCACTCAAGTTTCCAGCTAAATAAGTGAGTGCTAAGCAAATTTATGCTAAATTACTGGGCCACATGCTGAACTAGACTCAAACATTCCACATGTGATTGTGTGTCATTAAGCATTTCTGCATAAGTTGACTACTTGTGGATAAATGGAATGTCTGACCTTTTATTTTAAGGCATGTAATCAGTGGTGATGGACAGCCAAAGTATTGTTTGCTTGCCGATGCCATTGTTTGAGAAGGAGTCTCGTGGAAGGTTCTGGTGTCTTTTGGGATGCCTGGCTGTGGGCGATTTGCTACGGGGCCCTGTGAACGCTCTCTCGTTGGCGCTCAGCCCCAAGGTGAGTGCATCGTGGGGCTGCCGGTTACCAGCTTCCAGTCCGTCGTCCAGTCATTATGACAACAGATTGATTTTCACAGCCCAAGTTTCCTGTTGGCAGTGACCGAACAACGGCAAGAGGTCATCAAATTAGCTTAGTAAGTGTAACTCGAATCAGCGTTGCTTATTGTCACTGTGAGGACAATAGAGGTAGTGAACGTATCCTCACTTCCTTATTATGAGAATGAATGATACCGCGTGGTAATTTCCAGTCACGGCCTCATATCTCACAGTTATCTCACCTATTAAAAATAGGAAGTGACACCCTGCTGGATTACGTCTTTACCATCAACAAGCCGCAGTTTGAGCTCATCCAGTGTAATACGGTTCTGATAAATGCTTCTTTCAGTCAAGCAGGCCAGTCAAGAGATGCAAAGTCAGCGGAAGCACAGGAACGATCATCAGAGCCACGGAATGCCGCTGGCGGCATCAGTGCCACAGAACCTGTACAAAACAGCTGAGCAAAATCAGGGACTTGGAGGTGCTGGATCGCTGCCCCTGTAGCCCGACGTCTGATGGCATTTGAGGGAAGCTGAGGCATGCTACCCCGCCATGCAGTGCCCGCCATGACAGTAGGCCGCAGCCTGGCGGAGTGAATTAGACAAGAATTCTGAATGTAGGCATGGGAGCAGGAGTGAGTCAGGGCCCAGCGGTATGTGACCAAAAAGCACGAAAGGGTACAAGAATGTACAGATCTCTGTGTGTGTGTGTGTGTGTGTGTGTGTGTGTTATTTTTACTTGCAAGGGTTTGTCGGAAATGATCGTTTCTGACGACTTGAGTTATCTGTTATATTAAAACATTCTTCTCCTGTCATAAGTCATGGGGCCTTCATTTTAACGCGGTAATCATAATTAAAGGTACCACGTTGGCAGTCAGGCCTGAACATGTGGCTTCTCGGGAAACGTTTTCGCCCGTTTCCCTACATCTGCATGCTGGCTGATGGTAACCCAGAACCGACTGATGTTTATCTTGTTGGGAAATGCCAGGGCTATTTTAGCATAGCTGTGTGCAGACATTCATAGCACCAGGAAGCACCTGTTAAGCAGAGAGGGAACCTCTATTGTCTCCCTACTGCACTGAGACTTTTCTGTGGAATTCACATGTTAATCAGGAAATTGCTCATCACGGCACAGGCTGTGAGGGTGAATCACAAAAGAATCGAAACTGTGCTGTACCTGGACTAAAGTATAGGGAGATTTTGCTTAGTTATTAGCTACAGATGAACTAAACAGATACCCCCCGTGAGAAAAGTAGGCCCAGGTAACATTGTAATTGCACATGATGCATGTCAGGCAACTACTGATAGACATAGAGAAGCTGGTCATGAAATAGAAACATGAAATAGAAATGGAAGAGGAAATGCCCTTGTTTATTTACACATACTGACTTGTACTCAACCCTCTTATCAAAGCTGACAGAGGTCAAGGGGTCTTATCTGTGAGGAATTATACACTTCACACTGACGCTGAACTCTGTACAGAGCACTAATTGTGACTTTTTTTTTTACCTGAGTTACCTCAATATTTGTGTGGGGGCAGTGGTGTCTTAATGGTTAGGGAAGCGTACTTGTAATTGAAAGATTGCTGGTTCGAATCTCTGACCAGCAAGGTACCACTGAGGTACCCTGAGCAAGGTACCGCCCCCAAGCACTGCTCCCCAGGCGCTGAATTAGCTGCCCCCTGCTCTGTCACATTGTCACATATGGGTTAAATGCAGAGGACACATTTCGTTGTTGTGCACTGTATGCTGTGGTGTGTCAGCACTGATCACCTAATTCTACATAATCTTCTCGCCTGATTTGCAGTGTTATTTATTGAATATCTAATTGTTTTGATAGTAATCATTAACAACATCTGCTTAAATAATAATTTATTATTAAATGCAAGCGTTTAAGCCTCAAATGAAGCTTTTTTGGTAACCCCATGTAACGTTCTGTTTACTTTTTTATGAAGGCTTTTTCCAGAACATTTCACAACATTTAGTGTTTGTCAGAATCCACGTGTTTTTTTTTCTTACCTTTTTTTTTTGTTGCACATGTTGGTTATACTTTCAATTTGAGCCTCTTGCCGATATTGCACAACCGCTTGGCTCGTGCATCATCGTGCGCGAAACGCACCCCGCACTTTAAGCCGCAATCGGAAGCGGCGGCGGACCTGCAGCACTTTTCGGTCGAAGCGGCTGGCTGCCTGCCTGCAGACGCCATAAACAGCTTAAGGTAAGTGAGGGTCTCGCGGACGTAAAATATCACCCTGCCAAAAGGAAAAGGTGCTTCACTGGCACATGCGTAGGTATCACAGGAATAAAAATCTCCAGTCGTCTGATTTTGCACACTCAGGTATGTTCTAAAGCCCCCATTTCCTCAGTCATTGCATTACAATATCATTGCATCTTTAAGATATTTTATATTACCTCCTACATTTTTTCTGTTTAATTAGCATAACATTTTTACGGTCCCACATTTTAAAGCATAGATCCCGCTGCCTCCACTGAATGCATAGAATAGACAATAGGCTACTTATAGTTTGTCTTGTGTGTTAAAACGTTCGTGAATTTTGTAGAAAATGCTTCTACCTTCTGTTGCGACCTTATCGTAATTGGAAAACATATGGGTGGTGTCTGCCCACACTATCGTGATGTCATACGGAGGGATTAAACCCAGCCCCTATGTTTGGCGTCGTAATCCCGGTATCCTTTCGTACAATCAACGCATCTTCTATTGGTCATCATCCACATTATCTCTCGAAAAGACAGTATAAAGACGGTTCAATGCAAAACTGATTTGTTTCCTTTAAGCAGGAGGACACAAACCAACCCGTACCCCAGTAACTCGTCTGTCTGTTTTTTGTTTATACTGAAATTGTGTTCCCCGTTTAATCCGTAGGTCTTTAGTTACACGAGTCTGTATTTTAAAATGGTATACTTCTGTTACTGGTTCACATCCATAGAATGTGTCCTTTTAAACCTGTTACCGTATTATCAGATTACAACCTACGGAAATGGAACAGGTGGCTAAAAATGGGAACAGACGGAAGGTGATATCAACCTTATTATTTTTAGTGAGCCTATCTTTTAATTTATAAATTTAGAAGTTCGTATTACAGCCAATATTATTTTAATATAATCGATCCTTTCAGTACAATGAAAATAAACTCGTCGGTTTTATTATGTATCTTATACAAGCAAGCACCAAAAGTATTCGGCGATAATAAGCGTGTCCAAGTCGTTGGAAACTTTTTATTTAAGATATACCGTTAGGTGTCCAGAGTATGTCTTGGGATTATGGGTTCTGTGTATCAGTTTCAAATTCATAAACCGTTGCATTCGATAACTAAACCAGAAGTTTTGTTATGACTAATTGCTGGTTCAGGCAAATTCACTCTCTCGTAAGGTGGGGGCTTCATAGCGTGCACAGTCAACAGCAGTGTGGGCGGTCTTTGCCTAAATCATGCCCCGTCGGTATCCATATATGGTTCGTGGCGTCACAATCCGGAGGTTCCATTCGTATAAAGCAGATAGAGCGGAATCCCCTTAGAGGAAATGTGGACACAGACGCACCGGAGAGTGCAGCTCACTCCGTTCTCTAGCCCCATGTAAGCATAGTTGAATACATTTCATTCTCGTTCAGTATTATCGGCTGTGAAGTGGCAAGCAATATGAAGGTCAAAACAATAGATTGCCGGCGTCTTAAGAAAATTTTAAGGAAGGAACGTGGAAACTGCCTCATTGTGGATTGCAGACCGTATTTTTCTTTTTCGAATTCAAGTATAAAAGGTTCATTCAACGTTAACTTGAACTCCGTTATCCTTCGGAGGTCCCGGGGTGGCCCGGTACCTCTTCATTTTGTTATCCCGGATGAGAGAGCGCAGTACCAACTTCGAGAGGGTACGATTTCGGCGATTGTGGCATTAGATGACAAAACGTCCCACTGGCAGAAGCTGAAAAAAGACAGTATAGCACAAATTGTTATAAATACATTGTCACATCTTGCAAGTGGAACAAACATCTGCTTTCTTAAAGGTGAGTAACTGTTGTGGTTTTACCCATTCGTGAGCAGTCTTTTGTCTGAACTCGTCAGCTGGTCAAGTACTAACAAGGTTTTATACTCGGAACGAATATTTAAAATTAAAAGTTAAAACTGATGTCTTTGGTTTTCCAAAATTTTAAGGTCATATTTGACCGTTTTATATTAGAGAAAAGTGGCTGATTTTTTTCAATGTTTGAAATGATATTACAGTAGTTCAGGGATTAGAATGCAAGAAACAATAACATTCAGACAGATTTTTGTGCGTTGTTCACGGTTTCCTGTTTGAAAAATTTTCTTGTGAAATAAAAACAGTGTCATATTGTTTATCATAAAGTAGCATGTTGTTCACGTTGCTGATGTTTGGTTGCTACAATCGACCGAGGAATGTTTCATCTGTGGGATGAACTTAAAACGCGCGCTACGTCAAACGGGTGTTGATGACTCAGGCTGTGATCTCACAGATGTCAGCGAGGATCCTGTAGCTATTGTATTTGGTTTCGTTGCGCATTTTTTTGTAACTGATCATTTGCTGAAATATCGATATCAAAATGTTGAATCCGATTCAGAAAATCTTTTATCATTTTTAAGTTAAAATGTGAGGAAATTAATGTCATGACATGACATTAGTTTAAGGTGTTTTCTTAAATAAGTTTGCCACACTCCGAATCTCAAGATCCTGTTATGACTATAAAACTTAAAAGACAAAACCGTCTCAACAATGTGTTCTCTGTGTGGGGATAATAAGGGGAAACGGCAAAACAAATCTGGGCATTATCAGCAAGAGGGGCCAAACTGAAAGGCCTTTTTATGCTTTTGTCCGACAGGAGGATATGAGACCTTTCATTCCCAGTACCCTGAACTTTGCACGGAGTTGAAACCCGTCCCACCGACGGGAACCGAAACCGAAAAAATGGTCGGGATCAACTTGTGTGAGAAACTCGGCGCCCAGCACAAACCAGATTACGATCAGGTACGGAAAAGGAGAGACGCTCGCGTTTCCTGGCTGCAGCCCGATTTCAGTTTGGCCATTTCCCCCTTGGCAATAAATTCCTCCCGCATGCATTTCAATTGTAAAATACCGTCACGCATATACCTTTAAAAGTGGACATTCGAACTGATCATAGCTGTGTGTGTATATAAATAATAAACGTAATCATAACTGTGACTATCATAGGGTATAAGAATGTGTTTTCATCTCAGATGGGGGGTCATTAATAAGTACATGAAGTTTTTCAGACAGCAGTTATCATAAAGAAAAAATAAAGAGTTGCTGTTGGAAGTGTAACCTATTTAATACAAAGATTAAAGTAAGACAGTGGTTTATTTGATAGCTTGAAATAGGCCTGTATTTTGTGGCACGTTTATCAGTAAAGAGAGACCGGTGTTTGTATCAGATGATATGCTTGTGTGTCAGCTAAAACAACACGCTCGGCTGGAATTTGTACAGGAAATAATGTTTACAGGATTATGATTAAGCACTTACTGTCTGGCTTACTGGTTTAACGGCATCCAGGTCACCCTGTAAAATGGCGGAATGAAATCTAGCGACAGTTACGGATGCCAGCTTAGTATAGGGAGAGTGAGACACGGAGGCCTTTTCGTCTGCAAATACTCTGAGTTCACACCTGTCGCATCTTAATTTATTCCAAGACTGAAACGGTGATCTACTTTCATTAAAACGGTAGACTAATCATTTGTTATTACTTAAACGGATTAAACCGAGTGTGCTGCCTTCACATGATTCCCATAATCCTCCCACGATTTCTTGTAAAGGAGTCCCTAACATTCCACACCGTGTAGTGCTCTCAGTGAAACGCGGTGTTCCTCTGACGTATTTCTGAAGGGCGATTGGTATGAAGTACAACGATTGTGACTAGGTCACCCTGTGAAACTCAACAACACATGATAACAGGAGTGACCACTCACAGATCCGGTTTCATAAACATCCATCAGCTGTCAACGTTGCCTTAGGAGATACTATCACTAATTCTTGACCTTGCAATCGCTCCGCATGTTTTTGAAATTAGCCATTAAGAAAGGATTTGTTCTTGGTTGTTGTTCATTTGCATGTTTTTCATTTTATCTGTTTCTGAGATCTAATTTGTACCGCCCTCTCTTCCAGGGCAAGCCCGTAGAGATCCTGCCTTTCCTGTACCTTGGTAGTGCCTACCACGCCTCCAGACAAGACTACCTTGATGACCTTCACATCACTGCTTTACTGAATGTGTCCCGAAGAGATACAGAGCAGTCCAAGGGCCACTGCAATTACAAATGGATTCCAGTGGAGGACAATCACACAGCAGACATTCACTCTCATTTCCAGGAAGCCATTGACTTCATTGGTAAGCACTGTTTTCCTCTTGGGCTCTTGTTCTTTCAGTGTACGAGGCAATGATATATGATATATGAGATATGGAGATCCATACAATGAAATATAAGTGGCAGGGTTGATGGACGTCACTCATTCATAAAGCTCCATCTCTGTGATTATCATTCATTATAGATTACAAATAACCTTTATTTTTTGCGATTTTATCTCTGAGAATGAAAGCATAGACATTGTCGTTTTGCCTTATACTGGAATTAATAGAAATTCATCTAAGAATTTAGGGAGCATATATTTTTTTCTCCCTACTCCAATTTTAAACCACATTATAAAGTTCACCGGCATTTCCCAAACATCTGAGAGACATCCCAGCTGCCAGGCAGATAATATAACTGTCCTTAAAAACCGCAGAGGGCTTAAATAAGAATTTCTGTTATTGCTGCTGTGAATGAAGCAGACAGGGCTGCTGTTCTCATTCATCTCGCAGTGCCTTTTCCCACGTCCTGCAGGGGATTTAGCTACTGTTGTTATGGGGGCTGCTCTTGATTTCTTTGAAGAAGGTACTTAATGAAGGTGTCCTCTTCCTTAACCCTTTGTACTTCGTGGCTGGGTGTGACCGCCACGTTGCTAAATTGGGTTTCTGCTGAAGACGGGTGTTGGCTGAGGTTGTTTATCTCGGGCAGGTGTACTTTTGGCTTGGAGGCAAGTAGGCAAAGGACCTGAATAGGGGAGACAAAAAGAACTAGGTAACAGTAATAGCCGAACAAAGACGGGAACTGAACTATTTACTGACTTACTGTGTGTGTCTGTCGGTGGGGGGGTTGGGGGGGGAGAAAATGACCTGAGGTAATCTTCTTCCTGATGTGGAACAGTGCTGCGCTATTGTCGACTTTAGTCCACGGCTAGTGAATCTGCTGCTTGATCTTTCAAAACCTTTAAGTAGGCACAGAGATGTGGGCAAATTGCACAGTACACAATAGGTGTAGGTTTTGCCTCCACCATTGGATGGTTCTGACTTCTGTCATGTGGTTACGGGGATCTGAATCCTAATGGTTATTCAGCTGGGTCCTTGATGTATTGTTGATGTAAGAATAAATCAGTGATTGAAGGGAGGGAGAGAAAAAAGGCCCTCTGAGTAATGGGCGGTGATAAATTGCAGCGCTTCGTGTGCAGTGAGCCAGTGAGTCAGGAGTCACGTGGGTAGCCACAGGTGGATATGGGCAGTAGCTGCATGATTGCGGAAAGTTTCATCAAATGACAAGTACTCTCCAGGTTGGAGGAGCTGCCAACTAAGAAGCCAGCCAGCATCATACTCATTCCATCGTGATGGTCTCCAGCATCCACCCCTCAGCTGAATTTGAATATTTGAATCCGTTACCCATAATGCACCATTGACCTGATTTGACAACTGAAACTTGATATAAATCTGAGATGTGAAAATGGCATCCTGTTAACATTATGCAAGTTTCATTTATCAGTTTTATTTCTTGTCTTCCAGACTGCGTAAAGCAAGCAGGAGGAAAAGTCCTGGTCCATTGTGAAGCTGGGATCTCCAGGTCGCCCACCATATGCATGGCGTACATCATGAAGACCAAGACGCTACACCTGGAGGAGGCGTTCGACTTCATCAAGCAACGGCGAGCACTCATCTCCCCCAACTTTGGCTTCATGGGCCAGCTGCTCCAGTTCGAGTCTGAAGTGTTTTCCACCGCGTCTCCAACCTCTGCTGCCCCCTGCAGTCAAGAAACTGTCTCATTCTTATCAAAGGACTTCACCTTTAACAAAAAATATGAACCCTCTGTGTTTACGCTCCCTGGGGGCTTCCTGGCACCTATACCCCTCCAAACACCAGTTCACCAATTTAAGTTGAGTCCAATAACTGCACTTCCTTAATGTTGCTGCTTGGCCTCCTACTTGTCTCCGAATACTTGAAAAACAAAAATGTTCAGCCGTTGTACAAGTTATTGAAATGATGAAGCTGGTTTGCTTGAAAGAGAGAGAAAAAATGATGAGAAAAAGTATTTTGAAAGGACTGAGGACAAGGCAAATCTGGTGGTTCTTGAAATCCATACACACTGATGCTGTTGCCTTTGATATATGTGTAGTAAACAGGATTATATAATTATAGCAATAGCTGCCTTACCTTGAAGTTCCTATTACCTATTCACAGAGTGTGGAAAGGATTTTTTTAATTTATTATTATTCTTGTTTTTTACAATTTCTGTGAAAAGGTTAATAAAACATTCTTGCACAATGTGACAAAGACTTTGTTTACTTTTTCACTACAGGGAAACTATACATTAACCATACACAAATGTAAATAATATAAATCAGGTACATGAGATTTGATACTGAATGCATCTTAGGCCATCGGATTAAAAAATAATGGTATGACGTTATATTAAGAAAAATGACGACATAGAAAAAGTACTTACTATTTACTAAAATGTTACGTAAATTACTTCATAAAGTAAACTAATCAAATGAAATAATGTCAATTACGTTTTCAGGATGAACAATCGGGTCTGCAGTCCGATTTGTGACATGCAATTGATAAGCAGGAAGAATACAGGAAACGGGCCGTTGTCACTGAGGATTAATTGGAGGGATTAATAATTCTGAGTTAACGGGTAGCTAATGTAGTGATGAAAGCTGTTGCAGGCAAAGGGTGCGGCGCAAAAGCACTAATCCGCCTCACTCTGGTGATAAATATTTGGAGGTGGTTCATAGAAATTCCCACGCCGGCAGCGTTCCTTCCCCACTACGCACAGGCGGCGTCTCTATCATCTTCATCGAGAACATTGAGTCATGCACTGGCGCCTCACGCCCCTAGGGCTGGGAGCGCGCAGCCGTAATCGCGCCTATTGTTAGTTTAGATGAACCTCATTGATCCCAGAGGAAGATCATTGTACACAGACCTACATTTAAAGAAAAGCTGCCAAGACGGTACCATCAAATACATGCAAAGTCCAAACAAATATAAAAAGTACACTCAGAACTCTTCATTGTCAGCATGTGAACATAACGCAATTGGTAGTGGTTCGGTGCAAACAATGAACCCAGAGACGACTACAGTTAACGGGACAGTGCAAACATGAATGAAGGACAACTGTCCACTGCAAACATAACGGAATACAATGGGGTTAAAAAAGAGCACAAAGAATGCTGAAAAATAGAATTTTACGGAATATGAATGAAATAAATACTATGAAAACTTTCAAAAAATAAATTAGGGAGTAGTATATGTACAATTAGAGGACAGACAAGACCGGACTTTTACTATAGCAGAGATGAGATGCTTCCGAACGTGATATGGCGGGGGTGGGGAGTGGCGCGCCGGGAGGAGGCGTCGGAGTGCCGGATAGCGCAGGTTGGAGGGATTCCCGGCAGCGCTTCTTAGCTCAGCGGCGGAATGACCCGGTGGCTAAAAGTGCTCCAGGAAAGCGCCCTGCGAAGCGGATGGGCAGAACTGTCCGTAACGTGCTCCAATTTGACCAAATACCTTAACATTAGATAGAATTAGTACATTCTTTCATTTGATTCTTTAAAAAGTCAACGAATTAAGCCACCGAAAGGAAATCCATGTTTTATTGTATTGGATGGAATTTTATGTATTTTTGTTCTCTTAACAATTCTCTTAAGATACACCACAACACTAATCGTATATCTCAACCTACTTCAAATTTACTCGCGGGTCGATACTATATTGCTTTCGCGCCTAAGGTCTTATCCTTGGTAGATACCAAGTGAAAAACTAGGGGTGACTTTAGAGTAAAAAAAATATATTTTAAAATTCCCCATAATATCGCCGCTATGTATTAGTGTGTTTAAATTTCTTGAAGCAAAAGTACAGTGAAATTATTCAGAGAAAGGAATGTTCGTCCACGCAACTATAAATATACAAAGAGGTTTAGATGTGGTTTCCCCCCTTTTTGTCCCTTGCACGGTTCACTCCTTGGCCCCGCCCCCGTCGCCATTTTACTTGTTATCTGTTTTGTGTAGGCAATCTGAACAATTAGTAGTTTTGGGGTTTTCAAATTTCAATTTGATATAATTAAACTTTTTTGAAGCAGCCCTTCCTTTTGTGGAGGAGGAGGCGGGCGTGTTCCGTTTTGTGGGTGATTTTTCTGAGGGAAAATAGTGCAGACCCAGCCATGTACATTAAACAGGTAAGCTAGCTAAGCTAACTTTTGCTAGTTAGCTACTAGTCAAATTCGACGTTCTGCTTCAAACTACGTTATTGCGTTTAATTGCACGACGAAGAATTACATGCAGCTAAATCTCTTGCAGAGACAATGCATAACAGTATTTAAACGTCGCAAGAACAAAAGTTGCTAATTGCTATTTCGCGTTAGCCCAGATCGTAGCAATGTGACGTGAGCTGAGCGCTTGAATAAGCGTCCGGCCAGGTATCCAGGAGCTGCTAAGTTATTACCACATTAACGCCTTAGTCTTTTAAAATTGACCATAATTGGCAAATAAACCTTACGACGTAGGTATTTCTTGGCAGTCCTGCTCTATTTCCATAGTGGTAACTAATTATGCGAATGAACGGCCATTCTCTACTTGAGCAATTTTGATAGCTGTTCGTTAATCGTGCACTGTGACATCTTTGAGGGAGTTTCTATGCTTTACAAGTTTCTTAAACATTGTTACAACTGCAAAGTGCGTAACGCGAACTTGTGATATAGTTCTGGTGAAATTTAAGTTAATTTCTTTTTTTTTTTTGTGATAAGATGACTGGCGATTTTTAAATTGGTAAATAAGGTAAAAATGTTACTGTCAGAAAATGTTTTACCTGCTTTGTGCAACAAAGTACATCTATTAATCTATCTGTTGCCGTTAAAATATAATAGCACCACTCATTAGTACTGCCTAAAAACATTTTTTATTATATACTTAATTTTAGTTCATGAAATAGATGTCTAACTTCTCTGAATTACTTCTGTCTTTTAGGTCATTATTCAAGGATTTCGAAGTTACAGGGATCAAACTGTTGTCGATCCATTTAGCCCGAAGCACAATGTCATTGGTAAGTTTATATAATGTCTTATTTGGGGTCCCTCAACCTCATTGGGTTGTGAATTTCATTCTCTGCCATCTTTTTCTTCTTGTTTGTAGTGGGGCGAAATGGATCTGGGAAAAGTAACTTTTTCTATGGTAAGTAATCCTTATCTGGTTTACAAAGTTCTGCTGTGAAGGACTCCGGTACTATCATCTCGGTTGCCAGTTTTGGATAAGGCTGGATAGAAGGTGTTATGTGTAAAGGTCAATCACTAGTGACAATGTGCAAGTAATATAAATTTTTCTTTTTGGCCCATAAGTATGAATAGTAAACTGGATATTTAACTGGGCAGTTGAAAATGGTCTAATACAGTTATCATGTGTAATGAATTACTGCTTGACTAACACCCTGTGTTCCCATACAGCCATCCAGTTTGTGCTCAGTGACGAGTTCAGCCACCTTCGTCCAGAGCAGAGGCTTGCTCTGCTGCACGTGAGTGCTGTGCATTCTTTATTTTCCATTTATTTACTCACTCACCTGCACTCCCTCATGTGCAATTCACCAAATGCTCTCCCTGTTTCAGGAAGGGACTGGCCCTCGTGTCATCTCTGCTTTCGTGGAAATCATATTTGACAACTCGGACAACAGGTTGCCGGTAAGCCCTCCAATGTAAATTCAAAGCGGCGCTAATACAAATTTAATTATTTGGTGCCTGTGTTTGGAAAGTCATTAATTCAGATCTCACGGCCAGCAGAGTAATCCTTACACTGCTGTGCCCTTGAGCAAAGCCCTTACCCCAGTTGTTCCTGGGACACTGGATGCTAGCTGACCCTGCACTCTGAGCCCAAGCCTTGTGCTAACCTGTATTTATTAATATTTTTATATGATACATGAATATCCTTGCGTGTCTCTTGGCGCGCAAGGTATTGTGTGTGAAAATTACCCACTTTTCCTGTGGGAATAAATAAAGTGTCTCTAATCTATTCTCCCTACTATTACTTTGAATGATTTATGTTTTCCCATTTGTTAAGTAGAGATCTGCATTGTTGACAGTGTCTTAGTTGAATTGTCAAGCACTGCATTTCCTTGTAGATCGACAAAGAAGAAGTGTCACTGCGTCGTGTAATTGGAGCCAAAAAGGACCAGTACTTCCTGGATAAGAAAATGGTGACGTGAGTACTGCTTTCTCCATGTAGAGGCATTTTGCAAATTGCCTTGGCCTACTTGTAATGTCAAACCGTGAGAGCATAATTCAGATGTAAACTTCAGATGACGTCAGTGCCTCGGAGCCAAAAAAAGTCACAATAAAGTAGGGGCACAATGACATACCCGAGCAAGATTATTTTTGGTGTGGGAACAAGTACCAAAGAGATTGGAATTGTCTGTGTTCCAGGAAAAATGATGTCATGAACCTCTTGGAAAGTGCCGGCTTTTCCCGCAGTAATCCGTATTACATCGTGAAACAAGGAAAGGTAACGGACCAGTGCTTTTGATTTTATTTTCTTCTTATTCTTATGTTGGCACGTCAGTGTTTATGCATGTGCACCTTCATTTGGTTTGCATTTTGTTTAACAGATATAACCAAGTTAATTTCTAAAAGCAGCAGTAATCTCTTGGCGGCCTTCTCAGAAGTCCGTGAGTTTCACGCATACGCTGCTGCAGTCAGGAAAACACTTGTTATTGACCTCAGATCAACCAAATGGCGACAGCCCCAGACTCTCAGCGTCTGAAGCTGCTGCGGGAGGTAGCTGGGACCCGAGTGTATGATGAACGCAAAGAGGAGAGCATCTCCCTCATGAAGGAGACAGGTAAACCTGTACTGAAGGTGCATGACGACGGAGGGCAAAGAGGCTGAAACTGTGGGCCGGTAGAGCTGTTCATCTTTGTACCTGATTAATGGTCAAGATTAATAACCAGAGATGGGGAAGACAAGTCATCTTCGTTATGTTTAATTCTACCGAACTCTGCTTCAGTGCATCTCGACTATGCATTGTAATTATTTTTGGTGTTTACCCATCAGAGGGGAAGAGGGAGAAAATCAACGAGCTGCTGAAGTATATCGAGGAGCGTCTGCATACTCTGGAGGATGAGAAGGAGGAGCTGGCTCAGTACCAGAAATGGGACAAGATGCGGAGGGCCCTGGAGTACACCATCTATAACCAGGAGCTGAACGAGACTCGCGCCAAGCTGGACGAGGTACGCCTGGCAGACGCCGGGCATCGGCGGGGGGACCGACGATTTCTCCGCTCGTTCATTTGGTCGCTAACCGCTCGCGTCGTTTCTGCCCGTGTTGTGTTGGTTCTTTGTGTCGTCCAGCTGTCCACCAAGAGGGAGACCTGTGGGGACAAATCGAGGCAGCTGCGTGACGCCCAGCAGGATGCTCGGGACAAAGTGGAGGTAAAGGGCCACCTTCTCGTCCGTCTCGGCACGGAAGAGGTCAGGGGATTCACCAGTAACGTCTTAAAGGCGTTCGCTCAAGCGTGTCAAAATCTTACGCCCTCCCTCCCTGGCTGAAGCTTTTTCATGTGGTTTGGACTGATATGAACAGAGGGGGAGGGGAAGGGGGCGGGGCCGGGGCCTGTCTTTGGGATTCCAAAAAGCTGCATGATGTTTCTGCATTTCCTGCTGATCGCTGTGGCCGCCCTTGCATTTCACTTCCTATCTGGAAACATGCCACCACACTTTTATTTTGCTCCCCCCCCCCCCCCCAAAAGGAGACGGAACGTTTGGTCCGGGAGCTGAAGTCCAAGATCTCCGCCATGAAGGAGGAGAAGGAGCAGCTGAGTGCGGAGAGGCAGGAGCAGATCAAGCAGCGGACCAAACTGGAGCTGAAGGCCAAAGACCTGCAGGACGAGCTGGCGGGCAACAGCGAACAGAGGGTGCGGAAGCCTCCGCCTGCGTCATCGCGGCTCAGGCGCCGGATCAAGAGCGCCGGGATGGCAGCGCTCCTTCAGAGCCACATGGCCGCTTGCCGCTTATTTGTCCCATCTTATTTATTTATTTCCGGGGAGCCGTGTTAGGGGAGGCCGGCAAGGCTGAGTTTGCGTGGGGTTGATGGGGCCTGGCGAAGCCTGGATGCCAGCCACCTGACTGCTCTG
The DNA here is from genome assembly GCA_026776725.1 of Gnathonemus echidnorhynchus. Classification (NCBI taxonomy): domain Eukaryota; kingdom Metazoa; phylum Chordata; class Actinopteri; order Osteoglossiformes; family Mormyridae; genus Gnathonemus; species Gnathonemus echidnorhynchus. Next base: position 4,524,681 of record JAODJU010000041.1, read on the forward strand.
GCAGGCCGCCGGGGATACTGGGAAGGCGCCCGTATGACTGTGGGGCTTCTGCCTCAGTTTTTATTGTGGAGCTGGGAGTTGATGCCGGGTCGCCACGCTCGATGGCCGGCCTGTCGCAGCTCCTCTTTGTCTTGTCGCCCTTGGTTCTGGCGGGGACCGTTACTTCCAGATTTTCAGCACGGCTGAATATTTCTGCTTCTCGGCTGACCTCTCGCCGCCCGGGTTCAACCGAGTCGGCCTCTCGCTGGCATTTTTTGCCGTTGCGACTTCTAGAACCTTACGCTAAAGCCCAGCGGGACCAGTGTTGTGAAGCAGTGTCATTTCATTTGATTAGAAACGACTGCTCAAGGAGCGTCAGAAGCTGCTGGAGAAGATAGAGGAGAAACAGAAGGAGCTACAGGAGACGGAGCCCAAGTTCAACACGGTGAAAGAGCGGGAGGAGAGAGGCATCGCCAGGTCGGTGTGACGCAGCCGCGCGCTCAGCCAGCGCATCGCTGGGTGTTTTCAGACGATTCGTGTTTGTTGAATTCATGAGAAAAGAGAGGACTTTTAGGAAGTGTGGGCAAGACATTTCTGCTTCCATGTTTCTTATGCCGGCTGTTGACTGCTTGTGATGGGCTTTTTTGACATTGCTTGATCCAGTGTGTTTCCAGTACCTTTGTATTAACATCCATTGTTCCTCATAGGTCTGTGTTTGGGACATAGAGACAGAGAGGACAGACTAAATCTCTTCCTTTTATCTCGACAGGTTGGCCCAGGCCACACAGGAAAGGACGGACCTGTATGCCAAGCAAGGCCGTGGCAGTCAGTTCACCTCCAAGGAGGAGAGGGACAAGTGGATCAAGAAGGAGCTGAAATCCCTGGACCAGGCCATCAATGACAAGAAACGGCAGATAGCCGCCATCCACAAGGACCTGGAGGACACTGAGGCCAACAAGGAGAGGAACCTGGAGCAGTACACTGTACGAAACGTCCTCCATTCAAAGCATCTGTCACATTTTACCTTTCAGGCTGTGGGGTAACTGCTGCCGAAGACTCGATTAACCCCTGCAGCATCCGACCCTTGACCCGCCAGCGGTTATTCTCACGCGTGTAATGATCTTTAAACTTTGTGTTTTTTAGAAACTGGATCAGGATTTAAACGAGGTGAAGACTCGTGTTGAAGAACTGGACAGGAAGTATTATGAGGTGAAGAACAAAAAGGATGAGCTTCAGAGCGAGAGAAAGTAAGACATTTTCTTAAAGGCTGTGCATGTTTTTTCCAGCTTGTGGGAGGGTGTTTTTTCTTTCTTTATTTTTTTTAATATCAAGACTGTATTTATGCCGCATTGTTGCGGTGTCATGACATTTAACGTGCGCCGTGTGGGACCACACAGGAAAAGATCATGTTATACGCAAAACGGGCCCCGGGTGGCTGTGTGACTGTGCTTTTCCCATCGGGCTCAGCTGAAGTTAAGTGGGTTTCCAGCAGCCCGTGGTACCTGTGACGAAGGTACTAAAATTGACGGATGGCATGTAAACCGATGTGGCAGTGGGGTATCGTGGATTAAAGCCCGGGGGAGTGTGGATTTCTGAGCCCTGCCTTCTCCCCCCCCAACCCCCACTCCCCCCAACCCCCACAGCTACCTGTGGAGGGAGGAGAATGCGGAGCAGCAGGCCTTGGCAGCCAAGAGGGAGGACTTGGAGAAGAAGCAGCAGCTTCTGCGGGCAGCCACGGGAAAGGTCGGCGCAGTTCTTCCTGGCGCCTCGTGGGGGCGCTACTGACGATGACTGGCATTAGCAGAAGTGTGAATGACTTGTTTTCCCTCTTTGGGCAGGCCATTCTTAACGGCATCGACAGCATTAACAAGGTGCTGGAGCACTTTCGTAGGAAGGGCATCAACCAGCACGTCATTAACGGTTACCATGGCATTGTGATGAACAATTTTGAGTGCGAGCCTGCTTTCTACACTTGTGTCGAAGTGACTGCTGGCACCAGGTAAGTAGGTCCGCTCTCACGGTTTGTCCTCACCCCACACCTAGTGTGAAGACTAGTTGTACATTTTTTCCATCATAATGAATGCAGTGTGGGTATTGAACCTATATTTTATTTCTCTTAGGCTGTTTTACCACATCGTGGAAACTGATGAGGTCAGCACCAAGATCCTGATGGAGTTTAACAAAATGAATCTCCCTGGGGAAGTGACCTTCCTTCCGCTCAGCAAACTGGACGTCAGAGACACGGCCTACCCAGAGACCAACGTAAGCGCCGCCTCTCAGTGTTTACTGCAGATCCAGCTCTGCTCTGTTTTTCGTGATTCAGTACGTAGTGTGTTTTATATAAAATGCTTGTGTTTTTCTTGGACATGTTTCTGGTTTTTGTGTCCCAAGAAGTGTTCAGGCCTTACGACACAAAATCTATTTGTGTTGTTCTCACCTCTACATTATCACAGCTCTTAAAACTGCGACACTTTTAATGACCTCCTAATGGCACAAGCAGGGCTTCATCCTCATTGGTTGCTGATACGCCGTTACCTGGCAGCAGACCGCATGTGCCTATTGCAGAGCTTTATATTCCAATTACCTCCAGCGGCTGTGATTCAACCACACGTCTTTGGTATTTGGGGTTAATCCAGTCTTATTGGATTTGCCAAGTTATTAAAGAATGACTCATCATGTTGGCCTTATTTATTTTTCCAGGATGCAATCCCGATGATCAGCAAGTTGCGGTACAATCCCAAATTTGACAAGGCTTTTAAGCATGTTTTTGGGAAAACCCTGATTTGCCGGAGCATGGAAGTTTCCACTCAGCTGGCCAGGGCTTTCACCATGGACTGCATCACGCTGGAAGGTGGGTCTCAACGGAGGCCCTTGCAAAATATGACCAATTATGTAAAATGCAGGGGTAGCTGCATAGATACATAGCATTCATCCAGAGATAGGTCCATATCTCACTGAATGTGCTTCGGCGAAAGGCTGGTATACTGCTGGAGGAAGTGGACTTCTGTTGCTCATGCATGCGTGTCATGTGACTGGTTTCTATGCAGGTGACCAGGTGAGCCATCGGGGGGCTCTCACAGGGGGGTACTATGACACCAGGAAGTCCCGACTGGAGCTGCAGAAGGACATGAGGAAGGCTGAAGAGGAGCTGGGCGAGCTGGAGGCCAAGCTGAACGAGAACCTGCGGCGCAACATCGAACATATCTTTCCCGAGCGCTTTCTTACCGAGGGGGGGGGACAGGGTGTGCGACTGTCACGACTGCTCGCTTTGCGATGGCGTTTGTTTGTCTGTGACGGGGAGGCCAGGGGATTTAAGGCAGCATTTGTTTCTTGAGCAGATCGGGAGCGTGCATGGTAGATTAGCAGATGTCAGAAAGCCTGTCGTGTGAGTCATCAGCCCCATCATCCATTAGCAGATGATTGATTGGACACCCTGCGTCGTGTCCTTTGGTTTGCTGTGTGTGTGTACATCAGTCGGATTGGTCACGGCAGACCTAGAGGACATCTGACTCATGGGAGCCAGTGTTAAGCCCATGGATATTAGCCTGAAAGGATGAGGGGCTGGGAGATTAGGGTAACCTCATAGCGCCCCCTAGTCTGTCACATGGTAGCCTTTCCTCCGGGACATGGCGTTACATTCCTTAGCGACCTACACGCATCAACAATGAGATTGATCAGCTGATGAACCAGATGCAGCAGATCGAGACCCAGCAGAGGAAGTTCAAGGCCTCGCGGGACAGTATCCTGTCCGAGATGAAGATGCTGAAGGAGAAGAGGCAGCAGTCGGAGAAAACCTTTATGCCCAAGGTGACGGGGCATTTGCTGTACAGGGGTCACATGATGCCTTCGGCCCGATTTTTTTATAGGGCGACGTCTGAGCATGCTCAGTAGCGACCTTGACATTTGGATATCTAATGGTATAAAAGTGATGCATTGCTTTTGGAGTACTGGTGCCGTGCAATACTGTTGTAAGTACAGCTCATAGCTGTGCTTTGGCTAATCGCTCACTGTAACGTGTGGATACGTCCCATCCCCCACCCAGCAACGGAGCTTGCAGAGCCTGGAGGCGAGCCTTCACGCCATGGAGTCGACGCGCGAGTCCCTGAAAGCGGAGTTGGGGACAGATCTGCTGGCTCAGCTCAGTTTGGAGGACCAGCGGCGGGTGGATGACCTCAATGATGAGATCCGGCAGCTGCAGCAGGTGTGCTATCTTCATTTTTTATTATTATTATTTTATTATGCTGCCCTGAGAACACCCCCGGATCAGGCTGTGGTGACTCAGTTGAAGGTAATACGGTAAAAAGCGACTAAAAACGGTTTATTATTTCATCGATGTAGGACAACAGGCAGCTGCTGAACGAGAGAATCAAGCTAGAGGGCATCATGACCAGAGTGGAGACGTACCTGAACGAGAACCTCAGGAAGCGTTTGGACCAAGTGGAACAGGTGGGCCGCGTCGGTTGTGTGTGCCGACGTCGCATTTCTTAAAGGCGCATGACCTGTGACCCCCAGCCTTTTCTCTGCGCAGGAGCTGAATGAGCTCAGGGAGACGGAGGGAGGGACAGTTCTCACTGCTACTACGTCAGAGCTGGACGGGATCAACAAACGCATTAAGGACACCATGGCGCGTTCAGAAGGTGGTTTATTTAGCATTATACTAGACTGTATCTCAGTGAAGGCTGGGATGAGGTTAAATGTGAATTCAGGTCAGGGTAGTTTTTAATGTGGCTTAAACATGCTGTAACCCCCTGGTCCACAGATCTGGATGGACTCATTGACAAGATGGAAATTGAGGTCAAAGATCATATGAAGAGCATGGATCGCTGGAAGAACATCGAGAAGGAGCAGAACGACGCCATTAACCACGACACCAAGGAACTGGAGAAGATGACCAACCGGCAGGGGATGTTGCTCAAGAAGAAGGAGGAGTGTATGAAGAAGATCCGGGAGCTGGGCTCACTGCCGCAGGAGGCCTTTGAGAAGTACCAGACGCTCACGCTCAAACAGGTGAGGGGTGCGCTCTTCTCCGAGCTTCTCAGGACAGCTGCCCAGAAAGCCCATGCCAGAACATTCTGTGGACAAGGCACACACTGCGCTCACTCACGCACCCTGTGGGCCGCTTGTGTCATTTCAGCTGTTCCGAAAGCTGGAGCAGTGCAATACGGAGCTGAAGAAGTACAGCCACGTGAACAAGAAGGCCCTGGACCAGTTTGTGAACTTCTCGGAGCAAAAAGAGAAGCTGATCAAGAGGCAGGATGAACTGGACAGAGGCTATAAGTCCATCATGGAGCTGATGAACGTTCTAGAGCTACGGAAGTATGAAGCCATACAGCTGACCTTCAAACAGGCGAGTGGCATCTCTCAGTGAGGAGTGCAGTAATAAGGTCCAGTCGCTGGGTTGAGTCAGTGTTGAGTCAGTATTTCGTATGTATTAACATTCTTTGCTCCTCTCCCTCCCTGAAACCCAGGTGTCAAAGAACTTCAGTGAGGTCTTTCAGAAGCTTGTACCGGGGGGCAAGGCCACCCTGGTGATGAAGAAAGGGGATGCCGAGGGGAACCAATCACAAGATGAGGGGGAGGGCGGTGCGGAGAGCGAGAGGGGTTCGGGGTCCCAGAGCAGCGTTCCCTCTGTCGACCAGTTCACTGGAGTGGGAATTAGGGTAAGACTAGCCCTAGATTTCAAACTTTGTTAGAAAGTTGTACAGTTGTCAGTGTGTAGTTAAGTCTGTCAAAGTCATTTTGTCTCTTGGATACATTTCTTTTTGTGTATCTGAAAAGTCAGCCTCCAGATTTCTCACTTACAGTCTCCATCTGCACTTTGTTGTGCTTTTATTGGCTCATAGAAATGAGTCAGACCCATTGTCTGAGAACAGTACATCTTTCCACTTATCCCTTTATATGAAGCCTTACTGAGAAACTCAGTGCGGAGGAATCTGGAATCGTAATGAACGGCTCACGTTTTATCACGCGACCCGTGCTGCAGGTGTCCTTCACGGGGAAGCAAGGTGAGATGAGAGAGATGCAGCAGCTGTCAGGAGGACAGAAATCCCTTGTGGCTCTTGCCCTCATCTTCGCCATTCAGAAGTGCGACCCGGCGCCCTTCTACCTGTTTGATGAAATCGACCAGGCCCTGGATGCTCAGCACAGGAAGGCCGTGTCTGGTAATTCACTCTGCTGGTATTTCCATTAGTCGGCCCTGTCAGCTGTAAGACCTGATGCAGTTCATGGAAGTGCACTGATTGCTTATTGGCTAGTAAAGGGCGGTGTGCATTAAAATTTGCAGCGCAATGCATTTCATTTGACATTCCCTGCCCCTTGAAGTCCGCTTTGGTTTTTCTTTTATTTTGTCAGATATGATTGTGGAGCTGGCTGGACATGCACAGTTCATCACGACGACCTTCAGGCCTGAGCTTCTGGAGTCGGCGGACAAGTTCTACGGGGTGAAATTCCGGAACAAGGTCAGCGGCGGATAAAATTGAACGTTTTGCCGTGATTCTGAGTGTAAGCGTGCACATGTGGGATGTATTCATGCCGGATTTGCTGTTTTGCAGGTGAGTCACATTGATGTGATATCAGCGGAGCAGGCTAAAGACTTTGTGGAGGATGACACCACGCACGGATGAGCAGAACCCCCCCCCCCTCGTCTTGCATGCACTGTTACCAGCTTTCCAGCTTTCTGTACTACTGTTTCAGCTATCTGGCACACTCCCTCTATACGTCTTCAGTAATTGTTTTATTTCAGTACTCAGCTGAAGAAAAAAAGTACGTAATGACTAAATCCTAAACCACAAATTAGTGGTGGTAGGTTGATTAAATACCAGGTGGTAAATTTGTACCTAAGAATTGTCTACGGAATTGAACACAGTCTGATAAAGGAAAAAGTTGTATGTTCACTTCATATTTACGCTCAACTTATACCTTTTTGTTTATCTCTTTTTTTATATATATATGGAATTGTATATCTTGCTGTTTTGAATGTTCTCGGTGTTTCAGTGCAGAGCAGAAATAGAACAGGCTGTAGACTTTGTTCCAGAGGTTAAGCACCCCATGACATTGCCTGAATTAGTCTTTGCAATGGGTGGAAGAGGCCTTACCTAAAACAAGCCAGTAATAACCTGAAGTATTCTTAGAGGGCACTATCTGGGTAACTGACTTAGCCCATTACTGTGTGACTGGTGTATTTTAACATGGCACACCACATAAGCTGGGCAGAGAAGTCTCCTCCGATTGCTTTTCATTTCCTTCTGACCTCCCTTAAAGCTGTAGCTGTCGCCAACATTTTAAACTGGCATGTATGTTCAGGTTTGATTTGTGGTTTTAAATTAATTGCCCCCTCCCCTTTTTATTCATTTATTATACATAATTACCTTCTAGTGCATTTCCTGGTTTGTGTCTGTTTTGCTGATGTTTCTATTTTCTTGTTTTGTATTTTACTCTCTGCTCTTTGCAGTTTTAGGTAACAAGAACATAACTGGTTATAGCTCAGCATCTCGTACGTTGTTTTTTCTTATGTTAGAATAAAAACAAACTCCACTTGAAAAGAGCTGATTGTTTTCCTGTGATGTTTTCTAATTCGTTTGAATGTGTATGCACTCAAAAACTTATACTGCCTTTGAAGCAGGATGCTTAAACTGAAATGAGAGTAACCCCTAAGTGAATACTAATCATAAGGCGTCTTACCTATTTCTCGTGCGTTTGCATACAAACATACACATACGTTCTCCGTGCGTCCCCGTCTACGGTCATCCGCTCCGGCGGTAGGAAACCCACCGGAACTACTTGCGCAGCAGATGGCGGGAACGGCGCGTGCCGGTCGTTGCATTTGAGCTGTTTCACATCTCCGTATCGTTAAACGTGAGGTGATTTAAGCCAGTCTCACCCAAGACGACGAAATAAAATGGCGTTCGGTCCCATCAGGTAGGAAAACGTTGTGTGGTACATTCCCACAGAATACAGTGATATTAAACGTTCATATAATTCCAAATACTAATTATACATGGAAAATATGTTTGGTGTTTCCCCTAGGTCAGGGGTGGCCAATCTTATCCGCAAAGGGCCGGTGTCAGGTTTTCCCTGCAACGCCCTAATTAGGTCACTAATTAGAGGACTGATTGGCTGAAGAGCCCTCACACCTGGGTTTGAACAGCTGACCTACAGGTTATCCCAAAATCCTGCATACACACCGGCCCTTTGCGAATAAGATTGGCCACCCCTGCCCTAGGTTTACAGCGTTTTTTTTTTTTTTTGGTGGGTGGGGGTGTGTGTGCAAACGGACACCGACAGGATTCATGGTGTTCATGTGTTTTTTTAAATGACAGCAGTCAATATAACAACTAAACTAAACATCGGAACATTAATTTTTAATGTTGCCACTAGTTTAGCGAGTGTTGCCATCTTAACCACCCTGGGAGCGTTTTAAAAACGTAGATATTTTTGTCTAATTTTCAGGTGGTTGACGCGACATATTTTCTGATACGCGCTCTCTGCCCGCTGGTGGGAGTCGGCGCGGAACTCCGCCATGCGCGATACAGAGAGCAGAGGAGAATTGTAAACGCGCGACCGTGTAGAGACAAAAATGACGAGCTGTTGTGTAAATAAGATAAGGCTACTTTGTTTGTTTAATAAAAGGACAATGTATAGACATGTTCTATAGGAAAGGTAACCTTAAATGACTTCTGTTTTGATCTGGCGCTATATAGAAAATAAAAATGTAATATAATTAACTTAACCTTTAAGGGGGGGCGGGAGGTGCCCCCCTAATATAATGCTGGTGGAAACACTATATGTATACTGTACTATGGCAGTTCCAGTCATTTGGGCTAACAGGATATATATTTTGTTTGCTTATGGCAAATGTACTGATTTGTCATTTTTGTCATTTTAGATGTTAAAATATTCTTTATAAATAAACAGTCTCGTATCAAAATAAGATTAGAAACAGTTTTTTACAACTCTCTTAATGGATTTTTATTAATTGTTTGCAGCAAGACTGGACTTTTATGGTATGAAACCATTGTAATGAATGGTTTGAAAAATGGTGCATCTGTTACCTGTAAATCTTGTATTGTATCAATAGGTGGCAGTAAAGCTCAAAATCAAAGAGTTCCAAAAGAGCCTTTATAAAATTATTTTGATTTTGATGAAGGTCATTGCCTTGTTTGAAGGTTTCGAAAGTTTCTGCCCAGAGGTAAACTGTGCTGTTTTATGTAGAAACGTATCTTGCATTAAAATTATAACTTAATGCCTGCCATTTAATCATTTTAATGCACCATGAATTGCCTCATATTTTTGGAATACAATTTTGGTTTTCAGCTGGTGCAAGTACTTAATTGATGTTTCTTGGAAAATTATATTTTAGATTTTATTTTTTAATATATGAAATATATTAATATATTAAACAGTTTATTTTGCTATTTCACTTAGAAGTATTGTGCACTAGAAAGTTTCTTTTTCCTCAGGTCCTGTGTTACTGACCTTCAAAGCTATAAATATTTTTGTGAGTCATTGAATTAATTGAAAATGGGGCGACAGGCCTCATTAAAAACAAATGCAGTAGTGGTAATGGCTGAGGAATGCTGATAACAGTGTGACTTAGATAAGCAACAGGCAGCTGGAGGTGTTCTCTAGCTATTTAGAAAGAATGCTCGTCTGCTGAAGAGATCTGTCAAGTATAGAAGCCCAAAATACTTAGATAATATTCATTAGATCATTTTCTGAATAAAAAAGGACATGGTTTTGTAGTAGGGAGAGAGGGTTGGTGACGCATAGTGCATGGCTGTAGTGCTGAGTGTGTGGCCTGTGGCACATATTGCAGGGGATTAAAATACCACCAGCTGCAGGTATCACAAGGCTTTTGTGGGTGATGAAGCCTGTTATTATTCTTAGCTATTACTCGGGAGCACTGTTTTTTACTTGACTGTGAACTGGATGGTCTTCTAGACTCAAAGGATAAAAGGACACTGGAAATATTTTTTCGCAGCAGGTCACTGCTTGTGTTTCACAGCATCATTGTTATTCGTTGTGGTGCTGCTTGTGATCAATATTATTATGTTAGTTCACATAATTTTATATTTAAAGATCACCTTTGTCTTCAAGACCTAGTATACTTTTACTATATTTAATAGAGGTAATCGAGGAACATACATGTACATGTGAGTTTCAAATACAAGACAGTCACATACTTATTCATCCTTTTGTGGATGGAAGTCTGGGGTACTTTGTACACAGAGCTTGAAAAATATAAAATCCCTTGTGTGACTTATTGATGTTTTGTCTTGTAGACCCAATGTAAAGGTCCCATATGTACTTATCTGGCTACTCTTTTCAGCCAGTCACTGGATTTATGCAAGACCTGCCTTGTCTATCCACTATTTGCTTGCTTATTACTCCATCTCAAAACAGCCCCTTACCCTGAATTTACAATCATGTGTTTATAATCATGTGAGGCTGCTTTGATAAACTACGCATAAATCTGTCTGGGTTTATAAACCTCTGAGTGCAAGTTAATTTGTTGTCCAACAGGTGCCATGTGTGAGTATTGGACCCTACCCTCTGTGTCAGGACCAATAAACTTGTCAGTTCCGTGAGCTATTGAGGGAACATTTGCAATCTCTGAGGTTTTGTGTGGCTCCATAAGACAGCTAGGTGGTACTCATAATTTTGATATAATGGGTATTGGTGCGGAGAGTAGATAATTTTTTATTAATGTGATGTTTGTTTAAATTTATTTTATATCTTAATAGTAATAATTTGCATGCATTCATATTTAAATGTTACTAAGCATTTTAAATGTCAATTTAAAATAATTATTTATGAAAATAATTTTAAGTAATAGTAGTCAAAATACGCAGCGGGTCCTCATGTTGCAGTGGTGGAATTTATATTTTGTATTATGGTGGCTTGTGGCTTTTTTAAGCCAGTTTTATGAGGTCACGTGTGATGCTGCACAGTGTGTCAAGGACAAAGACACAGGGAGAAGACCACACAAACTAGTTAAATCATCACACCCTGTAGTGAATTCTGAGACAGCAAGCAAGGGACAATAAATACCATGGCCATTGAATTAACATCCCAGGGTTAAACATATATAACTGCAAGAAAAAACCTGAGAAAACACAGCTATCCATTCCAACTACAGTCAGTGAACAAATGAAACTAATATAATCATAATGATAATCCTGGTAATGGCTTCACACATGCCTGCTTAAACCTGTTGTAAGATGAACAGTGCCTCTTTTTTTCTGGCTGACTGGGGCTGTGGCCCTGAGTGGCATTCCCAGCTGTACTAAGAATTTTCTGGAAAACTGATCTTATGAATAGGGAGCCTTTTATAACTTAACACTTAAAGAAAGGCGTCTGGCCGACACGACGTGGCCAGTGGCTATGCCAGAGTTTATTTGAGTGTTTTTGGTTTATTGTAATTAAGAAAGGTGTGGCACTGATATACACAACCAGCACATGAAGGAAAGGATATATCTTTTATATGAGACAAAATATCACTACAAGAACTCTAATAATATGAGAGCTACAATTTGTATTTTCAGTATCAAAAATAATGCTATAGTGTAGTTAAACATACACAGAATCCTGCATTTTTGATTCAGTGAGGTTTGTGTCATAAAGAGGACATTTGTTTTGTGCTGTGTATTTTGGCTTGAGATGTGTCACATTAATGGTATCCTCTTACGTATGGGCCAAAAATAAATACTGTTGATTGTCATTGAGAGCTTTGTTTCACCTAGGGGCTTGGGGTGTTGGGATTTTTTTTTTTATTATTGCCATTTCATTATCAGTCAGTCACTATCAATCATTATTCGTCTCCTATTACTGTTTTAGTTATGTCATTTGTTGAATTATTGTTGATTTTTGGAGGAATGTTTTATAACAAATGATGGGAAAGATTCCAGAGACAAACTGAATTCAAACTCCTTCCGGGACTTAAGAACACACTGTGTGTAATAGGATGATGTTTTTAGTTGCCCTAGTTTATTACATGTATTTTTTTTGATGTGCTATATTTTTGGATAATCCCAGTAGTGCTTGTGTTTTGCATTTGGTTTGTCAAAATCCCCCAGACTGGGTTAATATACCTAAATTTGTCTTCCTTTTTGTTGCTAACTCTGTAATCAGATTTCAGTCTTTTAGAGAACCCTACTGATGTTGTTGCTTAATTTACATCAGTTGAGAGTACTGTCAGTTGCCTTGATAGCTGTTGTTTTTCTACAGATGGCAAGATGAATTTTTCAAGGTACATTAATGCAGTAGCAGTAGCCTCATTATTATAGAGATCGTGTTTCCGACTGGCAACATAAAAGGCTTTTTGAGCATAAAAGCGTTTTAGGTTTTAGTTTTGAATGAATGTTGATGTAGTGGATGGAAAAAAACTGTAAATGATAACCGTGAAAGGTTCAAAATATATTTAGGCTAGCAACCTAGATTCTGTTTTGTTTCTTGAGGAATTAAAAAATGATTAATTTCTTTGAATTAATAGCAGGTATATGTCAGTAAGAATTCTTTAGAGATATTTTTACTCAAAAATTTGCAGCTATAGAGCTACTGCTGTTTGCTGACATTCTCCCGCAAGGTATGTCATGAAAATGCTCCAGTCTGTTGCTGCTGATACAGCAGCTTTAGACAACTGGCCACCACAAAATTGTAATAATCTGAAGCAGTTTTCTGGAGATAATCTTTAACTGATACAGATGTTAAAGTGCTTAGACACCTACTGAGAGGTTCCACCAGGCTCAGACCCAGTGGGGAGACTGCTAATGGGTTGCTCTCAGTGTGTGGGCCCCCACAACTGCGATTGGTCAAGTGTCCTTTGCTCTTCCTCCTGTTCTTCCCTTTAAATGTTCTTCCAGCCCCTGGTGCAGTCTTCTTTGAAGAGGTCCTCCTGCGTCCTTGCCCTTTATTTTCTAATTTGGAAAGAGGAAAGTGGAGGGGGGAGGGGGGCTTTTGGCATGTACTGCTGTTGGTCCTGCACTGAGGAACAAAGTTAGTCAAACTTGCCCGCTACAAGCTGGCTCTTTCCTCTTTGTCTGATTGCAGTGGGGGATTCCCTCAGGGCTGGTTCTGTGTGGCTTCTTACTCGGAAAGTGCTTTAGAGTTGTCATTTTGGATCCGTTCGTTATAGAGGTGGACGTGGATTTTTTCCATCATGAAGCCGGCTTGGGAGAAGCGTATTTTTGAGGGCCATGTCGAGAGTCTCAAAAACGGACAAAACAAACTCCTTGGACAAGCTCCAGGGGGGGTCCCAGGAGTGAATACTGTTAGTGAGCCCTCACAAAGGTGAGTAGAGTATCTGTAAATGTTACTGGAAAAGGTATTTGCAAGTGAAATGACTGGTTCATATATATGGTACAATACAAGGTTTTTCGATCATGCAAATTCATTTTTGTGAATCTGTTTTAAGCATTGAATGGCACCGTATGTTGTGTATGGGTTTGTTTATGAAGTCTCTGGTCTATATAAAAATGCATGAAAAATTCAAATTGATTTTGCAGTCATTTTAAGGGAAAAAAGCATACCACCAATGTAAGAGTGTTTTTAGAGGTTAGTAGATTAAACTGCAATATATTTTCATAAGCTTCATAACTTTCCGTCCTGGTCAAGTTAAAGGTTGTGCAAGGCCATGATTGAACTACTTTACTGTGAACTTGACTGGAAGTATTCAAATGTGGTCTGTTATTTTGTTGCAAAAAGACACCTTTCTGTCTCTCTTTAAGATGCTACCATGTCAAATTTTATCATAATAATATAAAATAATAATTTTGTAAAATTAGTGATAACTACATGCTGAAACTAAGTCTGCTTGAAAGTGTCAATATTACTCAGTGAGTGCTTCACTGAGTTGTCTTTCAATTAATATTTTTAACAAAAAAGTATGAATTGTTATAACTAAGTTCCATTTATGTTCTGAATAAAGGTACAGTGTAAACAGTAACTTGGATAATGACACTAATACCTGAATAAGAACTTGATATATCGAGCCCTTATATCAAATCACAGTGCACTGTTTACTGTAACCTTTGCATGAAATGTTAAGCATCCCAGTGCAATCAAGTTTTGCTTTGGCCTTGATAATAGCACATTATTGGATAGTTCATACTCTTATTGGCCTCTAAAATATTAAGAGATACTGGATTTTCTTAAAAATACATATTCATACAATTACAAATGATAAACTATTGCACAATTTTCTTTCATGAAAAGAATGCCCTTCATATAACTTTTGTAATGATATTTTTGATCCTGAAACCAATAGTTTAAATTTGTGAGATTGGAGAAGTTGCCATTTTCCGTGTGATAAACAGATAGATTTGATAAATTTGGCCTCCTTCTAGATTCCATTTGAACTGTTGCAAATATGATCGCGTCTCATGAGTAAACTCTCACTATTTACACACATTTGTATGTGGGAAAAAATACCTGCCATTAGACATGTAGTGTTAGAGCTTCTTTGGATTTTGCCTGTAATGTTTAAAAAATATATTATGTAGAGTGCTCAGAAGTATAGGTTTGAAATTGTAAACGAGAAATTTTAATGTGTCCCGTTTTAAAAGCTAAACAAACTGGAGTTTCAGAATATTACCAGAAACAAAAAAATATATAATCTTAGGAATATTTTCCAAAAAAATAATTCCAAAAAAGTCATTTTAAAATTATGAAATTAATTACGTGAATACAGTATGAAAGTTAACAAGTATTGAACGACCATTGCACACCACAAATGTTATTACTAGTGTATTTTTATTGCACTTAAAATTGACAATTGTAAATGTAGTTTAATCAGTATTTTTAAATGTTCTCCGATATTCGAATATATTTATTGTATATTTGACTTTTAAGGCATCATTTTAATTTCTGTTATTTCTAAAGTATGTCAACCTTCATACTTCATATTTGTAAGCCATGTAAAACATTTTTTTTGTTTGTCAATGATTTTTTGGTAGTCTGCTCTAAAGCCATTTTTTTGCATAACATTAAAGCAACAAAGCTGAAACAATATCCGGTGCCTTGAATTATTTTCCACAGAAATGCTAAATATATATATATATAGATGCCCCAAAAGCCAAAAAGGTACTGTTGTCCATTTATGGAATTACCATCCACGGTTTCTATTTTTAAAACAACAATTAATGTGTTTGCTTGACCTGTAATTTATGAGATGTAGTTTGATTTATTTTAGTGAAATGCTAGTAATGTCCGAAGTGTGTGTGTTTCAATTTTTTCTTTTGTTCATTACCTTTAAGAGAGCACTGATTAACTTTGACGTTTTTTATTTTCTGTCATAATCATGAACTGGCCAAGTGAAGCTTTTTTTGTCAGTCAGATAGGGTAGTTTAGTCTTGAATTGTTTAAAGCTAAGAGGAGTAGTTCAGATTCAAGACTGAGTTATTTTAATTTTGTCTGTTTTTTTAAATCGAAGACATCAAGGATTTACTCATTTTGCTTTTGATTTTTTTTAAATCAAGTTTTATTATAATTTTTAGTGTATTTTTAACACTTTATTCATGAACAAATAGGAATTGGAATTATATGTGCATTTTCTGCCAACTAAAAATTTGAAGATAAAAATATATTCTATTCACATTTAAAATCATTTAAATATATATATATATATATATTTTCTATATCAATGCAGAAAAATCTCTAGGTTTATCCTGAAATTATTTATTGAATGTTTTGGTTGAAGCCCCCGAATTTATATATTTATTTGATATGTGACAGAAAGTGAAACAGATTTCCCAAAAGTCTGTTTCTCAAAAATCTAACTCATTGATGTATTTGACACTGGCATATAAGACTAACTTTATTTGAAATGTATTTATATTAAATGATTTTTCTTTAACGGAGTTTAGTTTTGATGTATCTGGTTGTTTATTTGTTGGGTAGTGGAATGTACTGTGCGATGAAAGTACTGTCATGCAAAATTAACGTGGTGTATAGGAAAGAGGCAGTAAGGTTCTGTTTTGCCTTGATTGACTGATTTAAATAACCACATTGTCAGTTGTGAAGTGAAAGTGTTTAAAATGTACCGCTAGCTATTATACTCTGGTGCCTCTTACATTCAGCTGCTGGCTTTAGGTCACCTAGTCCATTTTTCATTTGGCGGTGCGGTGATTGCCTTTGATCTTGCACTGGGGAGTTGGGGTGTCATGGTGAAAACATGCCATAGGAAAGGTAACGATCGTGAAACAATTCCCTTTTGGTTGGGAGGGAAAACCACAGAGAAAGTTCTCTGGCTTTGCTGGGGTTCGTTTTGCTCAGTTCTTGCTCAGTTATGTCTCTCAACCTTGCCTCTTAATACACTTCTGTGTTTAATATGTGCTGCAGATGATAGTTAAATGTCTGGAAAACCCACAGCAAACATTTTCTAACCATTTAGCCTTCTTGCATCCGGAGGCAAGAAAGGAGTGGCATGCATGTGCCAGTGCCTCAAGATACAGGCTGGCTTTTTGAAATATAAAAAAGTACACATAAAATATAAAAGAGTATTTTTTGAATGTATTTTTTGTTCATATAATATGGCATGATTACATATGTATATAATAATGGACATATAATGTAACAGGTGTGTTGATCTTTTTAACACACGTGGAAAAGTATGGATTGTTAATGTTTCATTGAAATTCCAGTAGATATGTGTAAAATAGATATTATTAAATAGCTATAAACTGTAATATTCCATTCAAGTTTTGGCTTTTTGTTCACTAAATTGCCATTATTTTTGTTGGAGACTAGTGTGGGAAGCAAGAACTACCCTGTCTATTTGATTAAGTACAAGCTAAACGGATATAAAATCTGAATTACCATGAAACTATAACAGCTCAATTTTAGGTATCAGCTTTATCGTATAGAGTGTTGAGAGAAGGGATTCTTTCACTGCAACACAGTGAAAAACACTGAATTTCCCACGCATATTTTTTGCAGCTTTGTTTGTGAAAACAATCATTTTTGTACCTGCCAGTGCTGACAGTGATTAAAAGTAATCTGTACCTTCCCCATAAAAACTAGTTGTTCTGATAATAGTTCTTTCATGTGCTGGGTATTTCATGGTGGGGAAAACTATGTACATGGCTAGAAAGCATTGCAACCTCTTAAGATCTCCTGGTTTTACAGAATAGCGCTACATATGTCATCACAGGCAATGCAATTTTATCCTACTTTATGTTAATGTTTTTCAGGGTGATGAAAGTTAAGATGCATGAGTTTAAACATTATAAATTGTTTAAAAAGTCAAACGGTAATATTTGTCTATAAAAATAATAAATAACCAAAACACAGTACTTTATGGAACATTGGACAGAGCTTCTCAAGGCACCAGATGACCCTTGTAAAACTAATTTAGAAATATTACAAGAAGCACCTCCTCAACACTCCTGCGGTTCTAAACTGTCATGGCTGGCTTGTGGCTTGAGCCAAGGATTGTATCACTTTGCGGAAAACTGCATTCACAGCTTTGCTACCTGATGTCTGAGCATGTAGACATTGAGCAGTGTTCATTGCCGTGTTGACACAGAACAGCAACTGGGCTAATCTGTTTGTTAAACTGCCAACAGCTACATGGCAAGCACCTGGAGTTCTTAACAACTTTTTAGGGTTTTATTGAAAGCTCATTGTTTTTATTCACACTTTACACTGTAGCTAATTTATTGAATTTAATGGCATACAGTTTAGTGATGATGCCAATCTGTGAAATACTCTGCTGAAGGGATAGTCAATTTGACTTCTCAATACTTTTGTCGAAGTACTTCATAGATTCTGAAATAGTTGTTTGTGTACCCTTAAGTTGAGCTGTGGCTTAGAGTTTCACCCTCAGAAAAAAACAGATGAAAAGCACATTTCAGCTGTTACAACAAAACCGCAATACTTGATTATCTTTGGTTAGAAAGCATTTGTGGTTGGTTGGACATTGTTATACGACTGACGCTTTAAAATGTTTGGAAACCGATTTATTTCTGTTGGAGAAGTACACATGCTTTTCACATTCAGGCTTGGCTATTAAAGATCCAGCATTTCAAAAATGGCTTATACAGCAGGGTATTTCATTTTCCTTAAATACTTCACTAATGACTGCTTGCGAAAGAACTCTAATGATGGCCAAAACACTGCAGATTGCCATGTCAGGAGAGGATCTGCTTTTGTACCCACAAGCAAGGCACAGATTCAGCTGTGTGAGCTATTAAAGGCGTGGAGCTGTAAATTATCATCACTTATTTTGGATACAATGTTAAATATTTAATGTAAGAATAAGTATATGTAATCTCTAATTGGTTCATTAGTAGGGTGTAATGACACACGTATTTGTTGTGTTCTATTCAGTACATTTTTTTCAGTCCGGTACATACAATGAAACAACAGTGCTTGACATAGGCAAAACCTAAATTCATTAGTAAATGTTCATCATGGAAAATTTTTTGTTACATGTGGCGCTGAGTTGTTTATGGGTAATGCTGATTACAGTCATCCATAATCAGCGGTCTGGGAGCATTTTAGTTTCTCAATAAATTACACTAGAATTGGAGAGAGTAGTTGATAAAACTAAAACTATCTGTCAGCGTTATTTTACCAAACTCGGATATGTTGCTGTAAACGCATCCAGTATGCTAACTCATTTGAAATGAGATCATCTGAGTGTGTGTAAGACCTGAGTCTGGCAGAAACAGCCTCTGTAAAATAGTCTTCCCCTTGGCATCTAAGATGCTTTTGCCAGGAAATTCAGACCGGTTTAAAAAAATAACTAAGACTATAGCTACAAATATGCAATTATACTCGATAGCACTAGCGGAACTAAAGGTAGTGGAGCCTGTGCAGCCTCCCTAGGGCCAACAGAAACACGGGTACCCATGGTGGGTTGATGGGCCCCTTTGTGGGGAGGATCAGCAGGCTATTGATCATTTGGTTTAAATTACCGAAGCATGTTATATTGCATTATGATCTGCCAGAAACCAAACAATATACACAGTGTTTATCTGGCTGGCAAATCTGTCTTACTCAGAGTGTTCAATTTTTTATTTTTTTTTTAATGACAAGGCTATAGTTAATATTGTGTACCTTTAAGATATTTCACAAAGATACATAGTATATCTGTAACATTTAGCTGTTAAGGGTCAGGGCAGGCATGTAGCCATCTAGTAAAATTACAGCTTTGACCCCCCAAAAATTTGTTTGCTCTCCACCTGGCATATAGCCAGGTAGTAAATAAGGAGTTTGAACCTGCCTCGAATTTTGCCAGACCCTCCTTCAAAATTCATTTCTGGCTGTGGACCTGGGTTGGAGGCATGGACATGGGGGGGGGGGGGCATTATAAGAAGCTTACCCCACTGCTCGGTAGTAGACAGGATTTAGACAGGATTTAGTTCATTATGATTGTTACTGTATAATGCTATATTGTTGATTTTTAATTTATTTTACATCTGTATTTTTATAATGCACAAATAAGTGTTTCTTAGGTTCTGTTATTCAGACATGTTGATAGATGCATTGCCTTTGGTTTACAACTATTCCTTATTGTGTTTGTGATTGCAGTTTTAATAATAATTTCAAAACAAATTCTGTTTTCCCTGCTGTAATGAAATTGCACTGAACCATGAACCTAAAACAGGTTTGTACCAAGCGGTGAATTCTGTGTAACGTTAAACCCATATTCATTCATTAGTGTATGAATTGTTCTTAGAATGTTTGTTACTAAATTGGCTAAGCCCTTCAAAACTTTTTATTCAGTTATTCCTTAAATCAAAGTGTAGAAACAGTTTGCTATTTAAAATTCACTTTATTTCATGTTATAGTTTCAAGGAATCAGAAATGGATTTGGCTCTGTTCTGAATGCTCCTGATCAGATCTTCTGAAACAATGTAATAATTATTGCAGTTATTGGGTTTTGTTTTTTTATTTTTTTGTGAAACATATAAACGATGTGTGAAGGGTATTAAGATCTAAGCTGAAAAGTAATGTCACATGTATGATGTATGTGTCATTTAAAGTTGCGGCCCATTAATCCTCTAGGTCTGCAAATGCTTTCGTCACAACATGAAATATAGTGTTTCTGTATTGTGTGCTGATGGTTTTTATAACAGGTGGTAAAATGCAAAATCACGTAAGTATGGACTTTGTTCCTCAGTCTGTTGGCTGTAATTGGGTTTTTTTTCTTTCTTGGTTCTTTTCCATCTACATTATTTCTTTGCTGTTTTGCAGTTGTCAATACTTTTCCCATTGAAGAGTCATCAACTTTGTTGTCACTCATCTCATTCCATGCACCATGTGACTTTGGAGGTCTTGGCATTGAATTTGCTGCACAGGCATGCAGTGTGGCTTCCAGACATTATGTGTATTTCTTGTTTATGGTGTGTGCAGGCATTGGTGCATTAAAAATCAAATGTGCCCTGCTCTTAAAATGATTTAATGAGTCTTAAATAATGTGGAACTGTGGAGATGTTCTGTAATGTGTTTGTTATAAAGCAACTATGCCCAAGCCAAATTTCCCTACTGGGACAATAAAGTTTGAAAAGAAAAAACCCAAGATCAAGATTCTTTACTATTCAGGAAGTTTTTACCTTTAACTGAGCAGTGCTATCTGTCTAGGCAGTGGAAAATGTGTCTGGTTTAAAGTGTGTTAAATCTTTGAATGAAGAACCTTGCTGTTGCTGCTGCTACTGCATGACTGTGCCTACTGTGAACAGCTGAACTTGAGAGTTTGTAGAACCTGCTGTCACTGTAAAGGCATTCTGCCTGCATCACCATAGGAACAATTTACAGGAAATCAAATTTAACCTACTGTGCAGGGTCCAAAGTCTATCCTTCTGCGCAAGTCTGTCAGAACCTGTTTCGAGTTCTTTTTTGTGTCATGTGTGTTTAGTTCTCTGTCTTGCCATCACAGTGATTCACAAACTCAATTTTTATACTACATCAGTGATGGAGAAATCACTGGCGTTGATGTAAGAATTGTCATTGTAGCCATTTCCAAGATCTTTTCAATGTGTTATTTCTCTTGAGTATGTTTTGAAATGTGAATAGATATGGCTGTTGAAGTTCACCACTGATTTAGAATAAATGGTTTACAAGAGAAGCAAAGAGTAGTGAAATACAGGAAACTTTTCTGGAGCCCATCTAATATGGCAGTATTAATCAACATTTCGATAAAACTTCTGATTAGATTGAACTGTCTTCCATTAAAAGAAAGGGTCATGTTTTGTTCAGGACCTCTGAATCAATAGCTGTTTAACACTCTGTCTTATGCCTGACAATAACAGTACTTAATTCCACTAACTATTGTTCAAACTGTGGTACAGAGGGGTACTAGAGGTTCCTACATCCAAGTCTGTGGTCCAGTTTGGGTCCGTGGCTAATATTCCACCGGGCCTCTGAACACTGGGGACAGATTTGCCACCCATCCTGTATAGTATAAGACTGTCCCATACTGAAAAAGGAAAGGCCATGATCTACAAAAATGCACAATTTGTCCAGTATTTTCATACCCCCGAACAGCAGGTGTTATCACTTTATTGGTTTACCAATTGTATTGGTCTAATACAATTTTTGTGTGATGTAAACTGATTTGTGGATGTCAAAAGGTTGGGATCCCCTGCTATAATCCATACAATTATGTGTTAAACCTACTTGCTAGCAAAACAATTACAGAGAAAATACACATAATAAGTAAGAACAATGATGGTTTAATGGAGCTTGTACCAACACTTTCTGTTTTGTAGGTAGATGGGAGGAGCAAAATACTTATAATCTTGTTATTAAGATTCTAATTCTGGAACTGTTGGGGTAAGTGAATATAACCAGAGGCATAACATACATATCTACAGGGCCTGAGCTATGTATAGCTCCTCACTGACTCCAGCACCTGGTTCAGAGCTTCTGACTCCTTAGATGTTCTCCTGAGTGAGATGATGGTTTGTTTTGACTGGCTGGAGAACTTAAGAGCAGCTGATATTTGTTTGAATGAGTACTGGTGTAATACTGTTTGTAATCATGGCCGTATAGTAAATAAAGCTGCATATAGGACTATTTCAGCTTATACAGTCAGCTGACATTATTACTTTGATGAGTTTTCTATATCAGGAAATTGATTGCAAAGTTTGTTTTGCTCCAGCATAAGACTCTCTCTTAAACATTTATCCTGTTTAAAATGGTTTAAAAAGTGGTTGTCTTGCACTAAAAGCTTGCAGTGAGAGCCATGTTCTTTTTAGGGCCTCTGGCTGAATAACTGTTTTGTACAGGGTTGATTTCACTGCAGCTACAGTCTCTGTTGACTTTCAGGTCACACCAGACGGGCCAAAATCAAGATGAAGTGTATTATTGTATAATCATTTTCAAAAGACACGTATGAAGCTGTGCTCCAAGAGTTAGTCATTTCTCTTATTTTAACTATTTTACTTTGACTTTAATTGGATGATTTAATTAGTGTAGTGTATTCTAGTTATTTTGTGATTCTTATTTGTCCCACAGATCATAAATTATCTATTTGTGGGGCTACTTTTTAATGTAGGCATAAAGATGTTGACCTACGGAGAACATGATATATGTTGGTATTTGATCTGAAAGGGTCACCCCACCAATGCCTGAAATATGGCTGAACAGAGCTTTAAGCTTGGTGCAAATTGAGTGAGTCAGTGAGTCACTTGATCTTTAGTGAATAATGAATAATTATGTTATCAATTAAATGTCATAAAAGTATTTCTTAGATTTGTATTGATATTGATTACAAGCAAATGCTATTTAAATGGTATGCTTATGGAATTCTGCAGATACTTTATTATGAAACAAGGGATTGTTAATGGTTTTAGTGACTCATCTTCAGTGAAACACAATAGCTGCTCTTCAAGATCTGCATGTTTCCTCGATCTGACTATTCAGAGGCATTATCACGCACTGCTCAGCACTACTAGATCTATGAAAATTTTCTTGAGAAATCTGATCAGAGATACTTTTGTGCCAGGTGTAAACAGGAGATCTGGTATAAGCTGTTTGTAGTTGTCAACACTGTCAGGATAATATTTCATTTTTTTCTAATTTTTTACTAATAGAATTCTGCAAGTCTATAAAACATCACAGAATGTGTTATTAAGCAATGGAAGCAAAATTTGCCTAAGGGTTTTGCCTTAGCAAATTTGCAGCAATCCATGGCAAGACCGGTGGCCTGTAAGCGATATGGAAATTGCAGTGTTGAAGGAAAGATCACGAGGGAGTGTGCTGGACATTCCTCTCTTCAGCCTTTGAACACACGTGAAACCAGAGAGCCACATCTGAGAAGCCCGTCTCCCTGTCAGCAGACCAATCTGCCTGTCACTCAGTGTCAAGGAGAAGAGCGCAGTTTAACTCTTTCTCAGGGAACCCTCCAAATGCAACTGCAGGCCTACAATGGCCAGCTGGCGTGGTCTTGTAGAGATGGTAATCTTTAAATTCCGGGCAGCGTATTAGGTATCATTACACAGTTTGTCTTAGAATGCTTGCAAATTTGGGGTTAAGCTAAGGACTGTGGTTATAAAAGAAATTAGTGCAGGTGAGTCCAACAGAAGTGGCATTTTACTGAAGACCATGTCATTGTGTTCTGTCTTGTATATTTTTTAAAGGAAGAGGGAAGTTTTACATTTTTTGCATTAGCACAAACCCAAATGTCACAAGCAAACAAAATTGATTAAAGTTACTGTTATGGCAATCCAATACATTTACATGTTTGCTGTGATTACTGTTACAGATATTACAGTATGTGAATTACCTAAGGAGCTTAGAGAAATCTTAACCCTTTCCCTCTACAGTAATTTACTTTGGATAAAAGCGTCAGATAAAAGAGTTAAATCAAAATGTAACTTCAATCGTCTGCATAAGTCATTCAATTTCTGTAGCATTTGTTTTCCTCAGGTCATGGTTTTTGGCTCTGAAAATGTATCGTTTGGAGGGAGCTTTTGTAGTCTATGTTGTCTCTACTCATATTCACGCTTTGCATTAAGCCCCATTTTTATTGCATTTAGATTTTGATTCCCATTAAGCTTGCATGATTTGTAGCATGTCAGGGTAAAACTATCACAGTGCTTCTTTTGTTCTGCAAACAGCAGTCTATGCAAGTGCTTCACTGTTTCCCTGCTGTGCAAAGGACTGCTTTTCTGAATACTGACTTGTTTTTTTTCCTGCACAAGCACCGCATTTAGTGTGGAGCTGTCTGTGCCAGGTGCATGGTTTATAAATTATCAAGCATGCCAACACCCCATTGCGGGATTCATCGGCTGGCATGTTATGGATCTATATGGTTTTACAAGTCACCATTTGTAATTTTAGATACAAGCGGCGTTAATGCTAATGGGCAGAAATGTGTGATACTTGGTATGTGGCGTCTGAGAGTCTCCAGTCTATGTCATCTAACTGATTTCCACCTATAAGTCGCGTGCCTGACCGTGGCTTGCCAGCATTTTGTCAGCTTGTTGACAGTCAAAAGCTAAGAAGCTTTTAACCTCTGTTGCTGCTTCTGTAGGGCACAGCAGCTGCATAGCACATTCAAATGGTTAACCTGAAATACCAAATACAATTTACATTGATCAAGTGATGTCAACACCTATACATATTCTGCATTGGAAAAAATGCCATTTGTTTGTCTATACTTATACAGTGAAAAACATGTATGCCAAAAGCAATTTTTTGCATGAAAATTGGAAGTTGTAGGATGACAGTATAGGATAACTTAGAACTTTATTGATTCCTGTGAGGAGAAATTTCTCTGTCCAGTATCATAGGACCATGGCACAGTATTTAACACTTTTGCTTCACTTCTCTGGGACCAGGGTTCAAGTCTCCACCCTGGCTGTATGTGAGTGGGGTTTGTGGGGTTTCTTTCATGTTCTGTGATTTTCCCCCTACAATCCAAAACCATGCTAAAGTGACTTAGATTTACTCAGTTTTCTGTGCATGTATGTGAATGGTGTGAATGCTTTGCAAACTTTTTTCAATTATTTTTTATATAAGTGAATTAGTGTTTTTCCTGAGAGATTGTAGGTAGTTACAATAATGAAATATCTTAATATCGCATTGTTTGTGTGTTCATCATGTCGGATCAGTCAGTACTCTTAACCTTCATTCTATATGTCATATCCTTGTATGCATTATTTTTTATGACATTGCTTTATATTTTGGATCTAAAACTGAACCTACTGTGCTGTGAATTATGTGCATACACTATATGTCTGTCGGAATTTTTACCCATTCATCCGGAATAGCATTTGTGAGGTCAGGCACTGATGCTGGATGTGAAGGCCTGTCTTGCAGTCTCCGTTCTACTTCATCCCAAAGGTGTTTGATGGGGTTGAAGTCAGGGCTCTATGTGTGCCAGTCAAGTTCTTCCACACCAAACTCACCCAACCATGTCTTTAAGGACCTTGCTTTGTGCACTGGGGCACAGTCATGCTGGAACAGAAAAGGACCTTCCCCAGACTGTTGCCACAAACTTGGAAGGATAGAATTGTCCAGAAAGTCTTGGTATATGTATATGTCTGACGTCACTAATGCTTTTCTGGATAAATGGGAGAAATTTTCACAGACACACTCCAAAATCTTGTGGAAAGCCTTCCCAAAAGAGTGGCAGCTGTTATAGCTGCAAAAGGGGGGGCATATTGATGCCTATGTATTTAGAATGGGATGCCATAAAAGTTCCTGTGGGTGTAATGGCCAGGTGTCCCAATAATTTTGTCCATATAGTGTGTATCTTCCATTGTATTTGAATAGAACTTACAATAAATGTTGGGCCATTTCTTTCTCCCAAATCACTTAACAGCATTGATTGTACTGTTTGCACATTTTCTTGATTTCTAAATCTTGTAGCTGACTTGTTGTCCAAAAGCAATTACTTCAGCATTAGCAATGTACTGCATGTTTGTTGCATACTTTGCAGTCAGCCCCTATTGGGAGAGTATAATTATGATACTGTCACTCACTGTAAGCAATAGCACTTAACAGGAGTCTGACGGAGGAGCCTATAGGATCTTGCTCATTCACCCCTGATTAGGTATTATACTGCAGCTGAAAGCATTTTTCTCTGGGATATATTAATCGCATTTACACAGTAATGTATTTTACATTAAATGACAAATAGATCAAATGAATGGTTATGCTTTCTTTTTTCCTCCCAAAGGAACAGGGAGCACTTGGCCAGACCACCACCTCAATGAGCAATATCTACTTGGCATCTATAGACAGCAGTTTTTTTGTCCCACTCACTCCCCTTGAAACCAAGCCTGAGAGGGGGATGCACACAAAAATACTTGAGAAGGCAGCTCCTGTATATGAGCAATACTTCATTTAGAAAATGCTATAAATATATCCACTTTTATGAACAACTTGGGGCTAGTAGGAATATGAAATACTAATTCTGAATCTGGCCACTCAAAATATACAGCCACTTTGGTTGTGGATAGTTTAATCTTTATCTACTCTCACGGTGCTTAAAATGGGAAGTTATTCACTAAAAATGAGTCATATGACAGGACTTTTGGTCTGCCTGAGTCAGTGCCTCCTACACTCAGCAGAACTCTGAATGACTTTTTAAACAAGGCTGATGTTACTGTCAGCTGTGGTTTAATCAGTGGTCAGATACAAGCCCAGACCTTTAACACTCTTTAACAGGAGTGTCGTTCATGCAGCAGTTTTTCATCCAATTCACTTCTGAGAAAGACAGTGTTGTTGTGTACCTTATGACCAGTGTCCTTGAAACTGCTTTGTTCTCTCATGAACTTCTACTGAGAATGATGCGACATTGGCATAATATGGCTTCTGAGAGCAGACCAAAGCACCACAATCAGTCATTTCTGTCTGGTCTATGTCAATAGCTTACTGTAGCCCTTCATTAAGTATGGTCACCCCATCAACTCCTTCTATGGAGATTTTGGGTCTCTTGTGGCTGCCAATGAGCAATTTACTATTCCCCCAGATACATCCTTGGCTCACACCTCAGTAGTACCAAAAACAAAGATTGGACTGGGGGTATGAACTGGAGAAGCCCTAAATCAAGGATAAGGCTGAATCGCCAGGATCTCAGAACTGACTGGGCCCTGCAGTGTTTATTTCTAGACACCATTATCACAGAGAAGTACTCACACATTCCTGCTGTGGAGACAGTGGCGGACATATCAGGGCAAGGCATGTTAATTGCTTTCGGAGCGGCGGTAGGATAGGCGCATCATGTGAAATGAAGGGGTACTGGACAATATCTGCCTGTCATCACAGGGTTGTGGCCCAACTAAAAGAGGCTTTGGTCAATTAACCCTGGTGCCTTTGATTGGCCTAGAGGGAGGAACTGTGTGATTAATAGTAGTTTGATGATAGGGTGTATTAAGGAATTGGCTGCAACCGGACCCGTGCAGCTTGTGTCTGCAGTACCACAGCCTGGCCTATCCGGTCTGTGTTTGTGTGTGTGAGCCTTACATTTTGTGTGTGCCAGTAGGACCTTTTAGCTGTCAGCAACTTTCACATGGATGATAGAGGGCCACTGACGTTGCCACCAGCGTTGTTAATTTACCAGCTGCTCGCTCCAGAGAGGTAAACAAAGATCATACCCCTGTTGTGTTTTTAAATCTATCAGCTGTTTTATCGACTTTTATAAATTAGTTTAATAGCTAAGTATGACTATTTTGTTTGCATTTTAAATATATAGTAACCCATAAAACATTATAAAGCAGAGCTGCTAGGCAGGAAATGCAGCCAGACATATACATACCTAAGCTTATAACTTCCTTTTGAAAATTATGCCGAGTATGGTATCTTGCTAGACAAAAATGTTATGTATTTTATTTCTTAGTTTAAATTTAAATGGGTAAGTCAAAAAGCCAATTTATAAACCCAGACTAGAACTTGCACTGTCTTGGGGAGCAGTGAAGTCTTGTCTGAACACAATACATGTTTTTTATGTGTGAATTGTTTGTAAAATACAATATTAAAGAGGAAGTGTTTTTGTTTAATGAATACTTATGAATGTTTTAGGAGGTTTGAGGGACATGTTTAAAACCAAGAATAAAACAAGCCAAAGTGCAGAGTATAAATTTTACAGAATAGGTTATATCCATTGTTACCAGCATGTATCCTTCAGGACAGAGTAGCAGAAATACTTCTCCAGCCTTTTGGCTGCTTGTGTTGTGTTTTTCTTTGGAGCGTCCTTTGCTGGGCAGAGTACTTGCCAGCAGTATTACAGTAGCTCTGGCTCCACGCTGAATGTTTTTAATATCTGTGTCTGAGGATGTGTGTGTGATGAAACGGTGACATCGGAATTCTCCCTTTGCCCTCTCATCTTTTTGCTGCTCAGCTGGGATCTGTATATAAGGCATACAGCTGAAGAAATTGGTCAGTTGGAAGTTTGTCATGATAATGTAACCTTTTGACAGGTTGTGGTATTCTGACAATATTTAACCTAAAATCTGTCCGCTTCAGCAACCTTGAATTCTTTTGTTTAAAAAGTTTGGATTTATGGCTGCTCTAGGCCATAATAAGGACCAAATAAAATAATAATATACTATAATATACTAAAGTATAATGTGACAACAGCAAAGGTCCATAATAGCCATATTTCCACAGACCTGCCCTAGCAGTAATTACCCCACACCATGCCAGGCCCAGTCCATCCAAGGACAAAGGGCACTCATTCATCTTATTCTTTCATTTCCTGCAGCTGTTCCAAACTACTAATGTTTCTCTTTCCTTATTTACATTAATTTTGATAATGGGTATCTCACTGGCCAGGAAATCTTAGATGCAGCTGGGTGTTTCTTCAATGGACCATATGCTCTTGGCATTTGTCAGTTCCATGTCTAATCGCATCCTGCATAAAGGCATTAACAAATAGCACAATATGCTCTTCCAGAAACCTGTTTCAGTGTTTTCCAGTTATCTAATTTCTGGTGGGACTTTGCTATAGTGGTGCAGAACTCAACTGTAAAAATTTGTTCCATCATTAAAAAGTAACAGTGTTATTAATGATGCTATGAGGTGTTCCCTGTCATATAAAAATTAGCTAATTGGTGGAAATTGCAAGTTGGATGTACTCTAGTTCATTGCCATCTGTTTCTTTGCACGTTGTGGTCGGCTACATGGCACCGAGAACACAATTACACTGGACAGAAATGGTTAAAATATTGTAAGTAAAAACACTGTGGAATATTTTAATGTATTTTTTTCTGAAAACAATTGTCCCAAAAATAATTAGCAGTTGAGTTATATTGTGGACCAGCACTTTTGTTTTTGTGGGCACAGTGTATGAATGCTTTTTGCCAGGATTTACGCACGATAGATCAGGTGTTTTGCTTTGAATGTGACATTTAATTGCAGTCACTTGGGATAATTTAGGCAACGCAAAATGGTGGCTATGGTTACAAATGTACATTTTCAACTTTTGCAAAGTGAAGACATTTGTTTGAACAAAAGACTGCTCACGCTGTAGCCTACAGAAAAGTGTTGAGCAGCTTTCAAATTCCTGTGACTGCCAGGTGAAATTCATTTCTGATAAACCGCTCTTATGTTAAAGAGCGAGCTCAGTATTCGACAAGTAGGAGATGATAGAACACTATTGCAGATTTGTCTATAGGAAGACCTCCAGCTGCACCTCCACAGGTCTCACACAAACATGACATTTGGCTGAAAGTACCGGCTGCTATTTGTTCAACCCAGTGTGAATTTCACGCATGCTATAGGCACATGTACTGTATGAGTACCTTGCTCAGGGATACCTAAGTGCAAAGAACCTACATCATATAGAATAGTTTATGTTTTCTGGATTTGCAAGTGTTTTACCTTCTCATTGGACGAGGTCTGAACTAAAATAAGCAGTAGAGGAAATGCGAGTCTGTGTGGAGCTGCCTGTAATCAAAGATCTGGTGTCACTGAGCCGATGTAGATCAGGTGACAGTGAAAGGGGAAGGGAATGCAGCCTGTGTGCAAGTGGGACACAGCATGGGGTGTTTAAGCAAGTTTTCTCAAACCCACTGAGAATGATTGCTGCGTGGGCACTCTGTCAGAGGCAAGATGGCTGTGGACACATGTGCATACAAGCCTGCTGAGCAGCTGGTGCGCTGGTTAGCATGAACTTGTAACCAGTAGGTATCAAGTTTAGATCCCAGGAGGAATACTGTTGTTTAACGTAAGCTAGAAGATGGTACTTAACCTGAACTGTTTCAGTAAATAGCGGTAGAAAGTGGTAAAATTGTTTTCTGGGCTAAAACATTTGTATATAATTTCAGGAATGAGAGCTCAGGAATTCTGTGTATGTGGGTGGAGAGCGTCCCTATGGTGTCATTTTTGTTTGAAGGATGATTTATTTTCCTATATGTGGCCTGAGCAAACCTGCTGCATTTGGGGGGTGGGGTTCTCTCCTCAGTGGCTGGAGTGACGCGTCAGACCCATGTGATGGGGTGTGCTGGGCTGACAGATGGGGCCATGACTGTGCAACACGGGTATCTCACTGTCCCAAAAAAGGAAACATGGCCAGTTGAAGTTTTATTGGTTGCCTCACAGTACCGTACCAGCTCTCTTGGCCCCAGCGGTTCTGAGAATAACTGTCAAGTCAATTTAACTTTTTACTATCGACGGTTAAAGTAGCTTTAGGCTTGAAAGGAGAACAGGAAGTGAGAAAAACTTGAGTATTACAGTGATTTATATTGCATTTCCTTAGAGATGAAGTGTTTTAGTGTCCATTCATGAATATTTTGTGTAGCTTGGCACTTACCAAAATGGTCACTGATCCTCCCCATGTCTCATCATGTTCCAGAATGAGAGGTCAGTGGAATCTTTAACATGGAACACATGGCAGCGTGAAAAAATTGTGCCATCAGGCACATAACGATGCAGAGTATCATTTTGGTCACATGTATACGATTAAATTAATTGGTACATGTTCGAGATATTTTGGCATTCACCTCCCCCTCTGGGTATAGAACTGCCACTTTCTATAAGTCGTCTTGCTATGACAGATACTGTCAGCATTTGTTTTATTTTTTTTTATATCCTTTATTATTACTTTCAGAATAAGCAAGCATGGCTCATTTCCCCTGTACTAAAAAACAGAATTTCTGTATGTACTTTATACACATTGAGGTGTTGTCTATGCATCCATTTTCTATACCCTATTGTCCTAGGTGTGGTTGCTGAGATTTATTGGTTTATTTTCTAAAAAGGCTTAATAATACAGCAAAAGTGCTGCTAGAGGTAGCAGTTCACAGCAGCCCAAAACAAATATAATATGGAATACTTATATTGTACAGGTTAGTGACGCCTACCATACTGTTTCACGAGTAATTAATTTTTCGAATGCAAAGAAGTGCCTGGCATAGTAGATGTAGCTGATTTCAGTGGAAGCATTGCCTCTGTCATGTACTTTCCCCATGCAAGCTGAAGGCTGGTGATGGTAAGGGCAAAGGTTCCTCACATGTCCCTTAAATGGTAAGCGACAGCTTTCTCTGGGCCCTGGCACACGTTCTACATGCCTGAAGTCTTGAGCTCTAATTTTTCACTCAGAGCAAATTTCTGCTGGAATGTTCGGACCGGCAAACAGTTGGAGTGCAGCTGTCTGAAATTTTGTTCAACCTACAAGTGAGGAAGCAACCGGCATGTCCATCTGGGACACCTTTGTGAACCTCAACCCGGATCACTACACAGCTGACTGACACTGAGTGCTGTAGCAGAATGCAGAACCGCACTGCTGCACCATCATGCTGTTTGACAGCTATGTATCATGTATCCATTTTCTGACTTGTTTTCCTGATTGTGGGGTCTCAAGCAGATTAGGGCACAAGGCTGGGTGCTCCATTCATACGAAGATACTCAGACAATCATACACTATCGTCAGTGTAGTGATGCCAGTTACCCCAACTGCATGTCTTTGGACCGTGGCAGGAAACATAACACACGACACAGGAAGAACATACAGACTCAACAGGAGACAGGATTCAAGTCCCAGTCATTGGAGATGTGCGGCAACCATGCTACCCAGTGAAGCACCGTGCTGCCCATATCATATCGTAATAATTTCAAAAAGATTAAGGGCTTTGAGTTTTAATGGAGGTAGTCATTGGATCCCTTAGGATCAAGCCACTAGGACCTGGATAGCGATCCCGCTGCACACTGAGCCCCAAGAGCAGAGTCCTGCCTCTCTTCGTAAATCAGGGGAGCTCCCAGCTGTGGGTGACAGCTCGTGGAGCCACAGCCCCCAGCTAGCTGGTCCAGCCGTCGCTGTGCTATCTGATCTCTAAGCTGCTTCATGCAGCAAGTTGTATTTGTTAAGAAGCCACACAAGCCCTCATATCTATGATGCACTTCACATATAAGGATTTTAATATTTTAAAATATTTTCCGGTCATAACTTGATTGCTGTTTATTTTCCATCTCTGACTTTTTTCTCTGTCTCTATACGTGGATTTCTATGCATAATAGGCCTATAATGGGATCGATCAGAGAATAACTTAGAAAAGAAATTATCAGGCCTGACTGACCCACTTCATCTGCTGCGTTAAAAAACCCATCATGAGCCATGGTTTGAGTGTTTGTCTTATTTCATTTTTAAAAGCAGCGGAATAAGCAATATACCATTCTGTAACTTTTACTGTGTCACCCATTTATAAACCATGAACGGTTCAGTTTCAAGTACCTAAAAGGCGACAGTAGTCTTTCACTCAGGATCTGAAATTGCACTCTTGGTTTAATGTTTTCTGAGGGATCTCCTGTTTACACAGAACGCGAACTCAAATGAGCATGTCCTTTTTTGTACATTCATTCGGCTCCATCTAGTGGTCTGGATTAGGTTTTCATGGTTGGTGCTACATTGAAGGTAATTGCACAGTAAATTTATCATCCACTGTAAAATTATGTGGCTGCCCGTAGGTGTTTATGGTATTAATTGTTGGCTTGTTCCTTCAGACTTGTCCTCACCTCTTAACTGGGAATAGAAAATTGGAAGAGAGAATGATTCAAGAAGAACGATTTACACATGTCCTGAAATGGCATGCCCTGAAATTCCAGTGTTGCAATGTCTGGGTATTACTGGGATATGTGCCCGTTCCTTGAAGCATCCTTGTAAAGAAAAAGCTACCAATAACTGGCCCTCAAACTTCCGTTGGGTTGTGCAGTTGTACAGCTGTTATTTTTCCACCCAAAAGCAGGAGGTGGAATTTGACCTCCAGCATTTCCAGTGGATGGCTTTCACACACTCCGGGAGTCACATGTCTGATTCCCAGTGATCCGGCCCCATCCCACGGGAATGCCATAGAGGCTGGCAGTAATTGTGGTGAGCCTGATGTGTCAATAGGTTTACAACCTAGTGGCCCGCTGGGCTAAAAGGGGAGGGAATCTGAACACAGGTTGTTCTTCCATTATGTGTTGAATGGCAGCAGATGGAGAGGTGGTAAATCTGCCATGCTGGCACCTTCACTGGTAACTAGATTCCTCGATGTCTAGGTGAAGGACAACTTATTTACAGACCATTGATGCAGGACTATGGGAACAGTCAATGTCAGGGATTTTGAATCAGGGTACCACGTAGCTTGGACCAAGAAAAAATTATTTTACTGTGATTTGGTTGGGTGGTTAATCGCTCATTTTTGCCAGATTTAGTTGTTAATTATAACTTTAGTCATGATAGAATTTAACATGTATCTTTATATGCAGTGGACCAGTGTACACAAGCACCAATTTTGTTCGATTTTTTCATTGTCTGTTTCATCATTACGTAGAATAATTAATCATTACGATACTTACCGCTCTAGTTAAAATGAAAACAGCTAGCCAGCGAAATCTCAAGCAATAAATTAACTGCCCCCTGGTGACTCAACCACGAATTGCATAGCGCGTTTTTATTTCTGAAAGGATCATCGAGTTCGTGCTTCTTCAAAGGTCGATATTTTGATTATTTAATGTGTAAGATAACAAGTTAACATACCTCATAATTGTAGTACTTTTAGTGTAATGTAATACTAAATATGCAGTAATAAGTCAAAGTTTTATATGGCCTTATACCACGAGAGAATGACTCGCATAAAATGCTGGACAGTATAAAAAGACGTTAGCTGGCTTATTATTTGTCGGGGCTTCAGCCGCAGGAGGCGGAATAAACCGATTATGCCTGAACATTCATGAAGTGCACGTATCGAATATAATCCGTATTGATGCAACTGTGATAGGTTTTCACCGTAATGACATCGCAATTGACACTTCCCGTTCCTTAAAGGCTCTGCGCTCTTGGTTCCATTTGGCGCTTTGACGCGCACTTTGGTGTGTATTGGGGGATTTTAAGACGGCGCTTCACTGTCCTTAGTAAGTACAGTGCTACAATCGGGGATCGCACGACTGCTTAAGTGTCTCAAAGTCACTATAAAAACTTGATGCGTTGGACAGCAAAACTGTAAGAAAAGCGGAAAAGTGAAATAAGGTAAATGAGTTTCGTCCTAAAAAACAAAAATGATCAAATGAGTTGTTTTTAAGTGTAAACTTTGAAAGAAGTGATGGGTCGTTTATTTGTAGCCATATACTGTATTTATTGAACATTTACTAAAGCATGATTATACCCCTAACTATAGTAGTGATTCATTAAAAATGTCTAAGCATGCCTGGACATTTTTGATTCAATGTCTTTGCATTTAAAACCTCTCAAAAGATTCTGAAAGGAGCACTATATCGTAATTGAACTGTAGTCGGATCATCAAAGTTCGCGTTCTTGCCGTGTCCGTGAAACCTCTATAATATACACAAACTGCTCTACAGCTTCATTAAAACGGGTAATTAATTAATTAATTAATATCAATCCGTCTTCCACTGCGTATCCTGGTCAGGGTTGCGGGGTCGAGTAAAATCATATTATTCTGTAAAATTGTGATATTAATAACTTCATTGTTATGAAATATGCGCTTCTATTTTCATCATTGTAATATTTTGTTGTAAATCTCATTGTATTTCAGAATAAATCAATGGGTACCTATATATTCATAGTTTGTTTGCCCCACATTAGTGTTATAAAGATCTCGTAATCTTCTCCAGCCGTGTAATATAATTTCGTTGTCTATTGTATAAATACTCTCCTGCATCAGTTTTTACTATCGTATTTGTATTTGATTTTTGAACACTATTTTTATGTTAAAACGTTTTTTGTTGTTTTACCTTTTAGGTGTATATAACTTATTAATAAATTTATATTAAATATACAAATAAATAAATGGGGATAGCATATTAATAATGGATATATTAGAGTGCAAAACAGCAGGCCAGATAGGAGGACAGCTTTACAATGACGAGATGAAAAGGTTCAGAATGTGGGGGAAATCACTTTCACTCCTTCACAGGAACAAAAATATTTTTGTAGATTTTTTTAAATGAAATAAAGCAGTGGTCTTTCATGGATGTACTGTACTATGGAGGATTAATTATTGGGCAATTGAGCCTTAGTTAATACAATAATTAAATGAAAACCTAACTGTAGAGTGAGATGTTTTTCTAATTAACGTTACAGTCGTTTATTCGTTCACACTTATGCTAACCATTTGTGACACCTCATCATTCATGACCCCTCTAGCGGGAAATGAGCCCAGGCACCAGGCAGGGCTGTGTGACGGCTGAGAGGAGGCTGCCTCACTGTGTGTCTGAGTCGAACAGAATGTGCGAGATCCCCAGTGGGTCCGTCTCTTCAGGTCGGTACGGCTCTCTGATACTACGGAGCTGGTACTGGAGAGGGCTTGAAGCGTAATAATGACTGGTCAGCCTTACAATGAGACTGCTCTGCCTGCTTTATTTTTTTTTTGTGCATTTTGATGATTCTTTCAGCAAGTTGCTGGCCATCTGCATGACCTTAACATTCACTCTCCTTTGAGCTGGTCGTATTTGTTTGTGCGTCAGGAGTAAGGAGTAGTATTGTCGGGCTGTCAGTGGGATGTTGAAACCTTCATGAAGTAATTCTTTGCGATTTTGAGGTTAGGGGGAAAAGTTGGTGGAAAAGTTGCTTTTTAATGAGTTAGAGGTCTTTGATTTTAGTTAACAAGCTTTGTGTAGAACTTTTTTCAAATAATTGAAAATTCCACATCACCGTGAGAAAAGGGTGAAAAATTATTTGCCACTTATAAAATATTCAGTTTCAGTCTATGTTTTGTTTACACGAGTTTAACATAGATACAGTATTGTATGTTTAAAAGAACAGTTGAATAAACATATGTTCAGTATGTTAAATAGGACTTAAATGGAAGCAATACGGTTCAGTTATATTTACAGATGTACCTGTACAGAATAATGTAATATGCTGATTCCTATGTACAACTACAGCTGTATATGCCATGTAGCTGTGGCAATGATTTTTGTTACATTTATTGAATTTGCCAGAGACCACAGGGTCCTACTGAAATTGGATTAATTTGCTGTATTATTAATGAAATAATAATAATAATAATACATTTTATTTAAAAGGCGCCTTTCTGACACTCAAGGTCACCGTACAGGCATACTGTTTGTTCTTTTGAATAGTTAAAAAGTAATATCCATACTATATACTTGTAGTGTTACTGTTTTTATTTAGATAATACTTGATAAGCACCAGGCCTATACCGTCACGTGCTATATGCTCAGTCGTATTAAATTAACTATTAATATTGTTTAGTTCTGTGTGAATGCCACTTTGTAGTTACCATGAGCCACAAATAAATCAGAACCATTTTTGGTATTAAGCAAATCACACAGACCACACAAAATATATCAATATCAACACTTTATAAAAAATGAGTCTGTTGTACATCATTGTACCTTTGGACCATGTGTATTTAAAGTTAAAAGTACAAAATATACCTTAACAAAATTCAATTACTGTTGATTTAATTTACTTATTAAAATATCACAACTATCAAAATACCACATTAAGTAACATTCTTTATTGGATTTTAAGACATGGTGCATGAACCATAAGTATGAAAATGCTGTCATGAAGTAACACTGGAAGTGAATTTTTTTTATATATCTCCCTAGTGATTAAGGGTTAAATCCAAATTCTCATTAGAAGTGTTAATTTACAAATTGGTGGCCATTAACCTGGGGGCAGTTTTTATCTGTTCCTCAGTGGGGAGACTAGTAATTTTACTATTATTCTTATTGTTGTTATTATTATTATTCTTATTATTATAGATTAGAATAATGAATATTAGCCACATAAAGAGATCCATCAATTGGGGATGCAGACAAATAATGGTGAGAAGATGCGATGGAGAGACACATTTCTGACAGCACTGTCGGTTTTCCCGTTCACCCGACCTCACGTACGCAGCTTGCAGTGACAGGACAGGTCGGCGTCAGGCACTTTTGGAACCTGGGCCCCCGAGTCTCTATTTTCAGGCTGCAGTGACCGGCCAGCTTCGTAATGGTGGGTTTTTAGTGTAGCACTCCGTAGAGTAAGGAGGCGAAGGCCCTGTGCTGCTTCAACTCAAAAAAGCTATGCAGTATATTGTGTTACAGCCATACTCATCATGTTTACATGTACTTGTGGCATGCGTATTATGCTTAGTCTTAATTCAAAAATGATTTTTATGTCCATGAAGTTCTGCGTGAGCACCACCCGCCACAATCCTACATAGTCACGCTATAAATACAAGAACATAAAATAGCGTAACATGAGAAGACGAAACACCAACAGCTAAAAGTGGTGTGTTTCATTTACTCAGATTACTATCTTGCACGCTATAAAGTTTGTCCGTAAAACAAATAAATGGAATACATTTGCTTTAACTGAAACATAACATCTGAATGGCACTGATTCTGACATTTGACAACATGCTCAACATTCTTCATCATCATCCTCATTATTATTATTATTATTATTATTATTATTATTAATTCAATTACTGTTTTATGGAAAAACCAAAACTATGAATGAATGTTGAAAACAAACAATAATAGACATAGTTATAATGATAATGAACATTATTATGCCACTTATAAATATTTTATGCCATATATCCTGGTGGGAAGAATAGAGTCCATTGTTGCTTTAGATATAAAAGGTGACTGGCGGCCTTTAACAATAAGGCTGGCCATCGTGGAAGCAGTTCGAGGTTCACTGGGGCACATCAACAGATTCTGCCAAGATACTCCATGTGCTAATGGTATTTTTAGAGGCGCTGGAGACATTAACCTCAGGGCTGCTGTACAGGGACACGCCTCGTAAAGCCGTATTATTATGCCTCACACTTTAAACTAACTTAGCTACGTTGTTACAATATGTTAGTCATAAGAATGTAACACCCGGACATGCTGAATCTACTGTAACTGCATTATGATAACATTTGTGTAAAATCGTGTTATTCACAGACGAATGCCTCCTATCCCAGATCGTCCTTTAAGTGGGCAATGTTTTGAGAGAATATTTTTAGACAGCAGTAGTACTCAATGTGGTCATTACTAAAGTTATTTAAAATCTGCTCTATTAGTGATGCTCATATAACTATTGCCATTTTTAATTAATTAACCATTATCTTATAACAGTCCGAGGACCCTCTCCTAGTGGCAGCCTCAGGCCTGACAGTTTACATCTTAGGCATTCTGCTCCCTGTTTGTACAGCTGTTGCCATTTAGGTAAAGGGCTTTGTTAAAGGATTCAGCAGTCATATGTGCAAAACAGGATTGTATTGTGGGTTAATGACTGCTTTACTTGTTCAACTTGATATGCCGGAGTAAAATCCATCAGTATAAAATTTGGCATGAATTATGTGTCTTTCCTGCAACCATATAAAATCAGGAAGTTTACTGGAAAAGTAGATTTTAATTCTCATCCCTGAAAAACTACCATGGACAAAAATTTGTTTCTTACAGAAATATAAATTTCTGTTTGAAGTTGAAACAACACTGAACATAAGACTGGTTGGCTCCGCACGCTTGTGGTTCAGTTCCTTAACCCTATCTCACCCCCTGCTCCTTTTATATGCAACGATATGCAGTATTAATTTTATTTGTCTTGTTTTCCCCTGTAAAATTGACCAGATTAAGGTTCTTCCCTCATCAAATGAATGGATGCATGCCATATGTAGTATCTTGCCTTCTTTAACAGTACTAATTATCGAATTATTAAGATGTTGAAATATCACACCACGCTGGTTGTTAAAGTGGATGTATATTTACAGCTGGCTGTTATAACTTTATGGTCTGGCAATGTTTCTTCAAGCCCCTGTTATGATTTTAAAAGCCAGTGAAAGAAACAGTAAGAGGTGCTAAGTCTACCAAAATTTTGTTGCAGCAAATTTATGTTTGAAAAATATGCTGAGTCATAAAATAAACATTTGATGTTAATAATAATGATGCCAGTACACATGGTTTGATTTTAGTTGTCGGTTTGCTTAGTTCATCAGTGTGTCCTACATGAGTTTAAATCATAGACTGGTACCATGTCCAGGGTATCCCCTGCCTTGTGCCCTTTCCTTCCTGGGATGAGCCCCAGGAACATACAGACCTTGCATTAGATAAGTAGACACATCCAAAAAGGATGGAGGGATGGCTGCATGCAAAAGTTCAGATTGTATGAATTAAGGATTCCTTCCTGTCCTTCGGTATACCTTTCATTTGGACAGCTTGCTCTTGTGCTTCTGCCAGCTCTAATTGGTTTCACAGCACCTCTCATTGCAAATTGGTAAGGTGGTGGTGGGTTTGAGTAATGTCCAAGGCTCAAAGACAGTTTGATTAATAAACGAAAGGGCTAAATATAGCCACCATGTGAGGACATCCGTCAGGATCCAAAAGGACAACCCAGTTAAACAAGGTCACAACTGGGTGTCTGCTTGGCTGTCGGATATTTGAGACTAGAATCATGTCATCCGCTTGTCCATTGCAAACTCAAGCACATGTTAGCGTATGTTCACCAGATCTGTTGTTGATTCATACATTTTTTTTTCCCAGCGCCAGTTTAGATTCCCCAGATAAGAAGCTACTCTCAGCTGCAGCCACACCAAGTGGGTGTGTGCAAAATCCATTGCTGCTGACTCCAGCCAGCCTCCAACTCGCTCAGCTTCAAGCTCAGCTCACCCTCCATCGGCTGAAGTTGGCCCAGACGGCCGTGAACAGCAACACCGCAGCAGCAGCCACTGTCCTCAACCAGGTTCTCTCCAATGTGGCGATGTCTCAGCCCCTGTTCAACCAGCTGAGGAGCTCTGCGATGATCAGCACCCCCCATGGTCACGCTGGTGGTGCCCAGCTGGGCCCGGGCTTTGGCCCCAGCACTTTGCCCTTCCCTCCCCAGGTGGTTGGCGGAAGCTTCGCGAGAGGTGGGGGCCTCCAGAGCCAAAACACCAACGTCAGGCTCGGCCACATCGGAGGTGGGTCACCGCAGCCTCTCAGCCAACATGCGTCAGAGTACGGGAAGAAATCGAACCTTCCACCTGGTGCGCCATTCCTCTCAAACAGCGACAGATGTGGCCAGTTTGGCTTCCTTGGTGGGACGTCTGGCGCCCCAAACAAAACCCATGACAGCCAGTATGCACCTCTCAGCACACAGGCCAAGGCCACCAGCACCAGTAGTTTTCAGAGGGATTTTACTGCATCAGATGGCCGGGGCCCTCCTTCTGGGTTCACCGGAGAGCAGAATCTGGATTCGTTCCCTTCAAGCAATCACAAGGATCACTGGCAAATTTCCAGCAGTTTCCCTCACTTAGGAAACCTGGAGGTGGCTCAGAATGCCGGTGGTGCATGGGCAAATACCAGCCAGAAGTTCCACACCAGGGGCGAACTGTACAACCCAGAGGAGCCCACCACGGATGCCAAGTTCAACCCTGTTGGTGGGCCAGTCTTTAGTGCTGGCAACCAGGGGTTTGTGGGATACCAGCCAGGTGAAGAAGCTCCGCAGGCAGCGCCGATGCCTCTGCTGCCCCATCAACTCAATGACTTCCATGCTGTCACTCCATCACTCCTGCCGCACCACTGCACTATCTGTGATAAGAAGGTCTATAATCTCAAGGTGGGTGGAGCCTGTCAGCCAGAGTGTCAAAAATCTGCCTACCATTAACACACTGACTGGTAATTTAAGAACTATGAGTGGCTTGGAAGGATAATCATATGACTGTAATAACATTATACTTTTATTATTATGTGATAGCAGTTTTGATTTTTTTTAGTTAAGCACTTTCCTACTGTTTCCTTTATAACTTTGAATAATATTGTTTTGGATATAACTAGCAATTCGATATGGCACTGTGTTCCCAGGTCAGTCATGTGCATTCTATCATAATAGAGTATGTGTAAATGCTGGTCATATCTTGCTTTCAGCTGGGAGTTGTTCTTTCACAAGATGAATGTGCCTCGAGCTGTTGTGTCTTTAAATTGCCCCCACATTGAAGGGGGGCGGGGTGGTGATCTCTTTGTGACTGAGTGGAGCAGACACCATGCTGGGAATTACTACAGTGTCTGTGTCCATGCAGGACTGGGACCAGCATGTGAAAGGGAAACTCCATCTACAGAACCGCGCGCTCTACTCGGAAGGGTGAGTCGCGTAAGGGGAAACTGATTAATGCTCGGGAGCTGAGGCTAAAATCTGCTGTAAGAATTAGCAGCTGTGAGCAGCAGCGGGTTCTGTGTCCTGCAAAGGGGGCAGTCTGTAATAATACACCTCAAGAAAAATACTCACTGACTCACTTCGCCTTTAATTTAGTGTGGTATGGTTTATTTTTTTCCTGGTCAGAAGTGTTTTATTCACCCAGTTGCCTTTAAAGAATCTGGCGGTACATACTGTAGGTATTTTCTGTGCATAATCAAATCCGCCGATTAAGATGGCATTTTATGATTTTAGTTCCTCTCTATCATGAGTCGACCGCCTGAACATGAGCTCAGTTATCAGATGTACCCTGGGAGTGCTTTGACTTGGAAGTTCACAGCAATACTTCGTTATTTCAGCCCGGCCGTCGGATCTATTCATTTTCCTGCATCTACTGAAGGATGTGTGAGCTCCCTGGCTAACAACTCCATGGCTTATTCTGCAGCTGCCAGTCAAGGTAAATTACAACGTTTGCTTTCTAGTGTATTTTCCAGAGATACCTAAAAGAGTGACACTTTTTACAAGAAGGACTGCCATGTGCTGTACTTTTAGGTTAGGTGAGTTAGTAATTGAAATACGTGCTACTATCTAAATTATTCCACAGTAGCATAATTATGCTGTCGTGCCACTGTCAAATGAATGGCCTAAGCGTGTGAATTTTATGATGTGTCTTTGCAAACATTCCATACAGATCAGTTTCATTTGACCAGCATCTGACCGACACTAGGAATACTGTACCATATGTACCACGTATTATAACGTTCATCTGTCCTTTGTGTTTGATAATAGCCAACATAACCAAACATTTAGCTACAGTTAAGCTAATCGATATGCTGACATTTAGGCAGTTCTAAGAATATTCTTGTTGTGTGTCTTATTTGGCTTTTGTTTTGTTGTGTCTTATTGGTTGTTTTGCTTTGTTTTATTTTTGTGGTTAGATGCATCCTCTGGACCCTACTTTTCTGCAGCACCTGTGAAAACACATCTCTTGCCAGGAGTGGGATACTCATTACCTCAGGCAGGGTCAAAGGTCAGCCCCAATCCAGTCAAAGTTGTGCAAAAAAAAAAAAATAAACAGAGCAGGTTGATAAAGTTTTACTGTGTTTTAACAAAAAACTAGTCAGTGTTGGTTAATATGATCTGCAGTCTGGACTGGCGATGGCTGGTGTGCTGCTCACATTTGTTTTCATTGTGCAGAGGAATTTGTTTATTTTAATATTAGGATGCACTTTATTGATCCCAGGGGAAATTC
Source organism: Gnathonemus echidnorhynchus (assembly GCA_026776725.1). NCBI lineage: Eukaryota > Metazoa > Chordata > Actinopteri > Osteoglossiformes > Mormyridae > Gnathonemus > Gnathonemus echidnorhynchus. Next base: position 4,567,418 of record JAODJU010000041.1, read on the forward strand.
CTGTCATCTCAGTGCGTTGTGAAGGTTCCTAAGCTACCATAAACAAACAAACAAAGCACTAATTCATTCATTTTAGAAGTGTAGTTAATGGGTTGTTTTTTAACTGTTAATTTTAACTTTTTGTTACATTATTCACTAAAATTCTGTACCTCTTGTATTATTACCGAACCAGACAGCTGTACTTGGAATATCCTCCCTAATATCACACTAGGAAGCAGGTTATCTTCCTAGCACAAATTATTCCTTCCAGCCACATACTTTCGTATGTCATAGGATATTGCAACATTACACACATTAAATAAATAAGATTACTTTTTAATTTGAAATATGCATATGAAAATGATTTTGAATCAACATTCTGTGCCTTGCTTAGAATTCTGTTCTTTGAATTTTCCTTTTTAAAATCTCAAAAATATATATTTTTTATTTTTAACGAATGTGAACATGAATTAACTTTTTGAAGCATTGTTCTACAAAATACTTTGCAATGTGTACCCTCTGGCCAGAAAATATGCTTAGTTAATAATCAGTATCCATATAAAGAAAAAAACAACTTTGAATTAAACATAGTTTGTTTTTAAGAAGAACCAGGTTTTGTTAAGTGCCACTAACCTGTTTGGTTGGAAGGACTGAAACTGCAGATATTTACATGGATTAATGTAAGCTCACACACACCTCCAGCGACCTCCCCCCACATAGCTCTGTCCAAGATGTGCAGTTAGAAGAAGGATGGATGGATGTGTACAAGGCTGGTCTTATGCACGGGGTCTCTTCAGCTGTAGCCCAGGGTCCTGAGTTTTAGGAGGCCCACATTTTGTTTTTGGTTGTTACGGCAACATTTTATGTTGTAGGTAGGACCCCAGCAATGCCTTTAACCCAGCCCCCCCCCCCCCACATTTGGCCCATGATGTTGAGGATGGATGGATATACCTAACTGATTTTTAAACGATTGAAGAAAGAATGTTTATTTTCATTAAACCAGCGTATTTGAAAGTCCTATGTACTTAATTCTGATTACATTTCGGTTTTGTGGTTTTAGATAAGTGCGGCATTGGGTGCTGGTCTAGCTGTGTCTGTGGCTCATGCTTGTTTTGGTTTTAAGGGCGGGTTGGAAGTAATAACATACTATATATATAATCTTTAATAATTGTTAGAAGTCTGCATGTAAATGTAGGTACTTCCTAATATGTAAAATGTATATTTTGTGTGGGGCTGTAATGGAAGATTGGGGTTCCTGAATGTACACAGGCTGCTGCATGTATCAAGTGCGATCCGGGGCACCAATACACAGCACATTCATCACACATACACATCACTCTGCAATAGCAGCTTCATGTTTAATCTTGATTTTAAAAGTTACTACATTTCTTAGGTGCAAAAGTATTTTCTGTCTGATGTGATGAATGCTGAATACTTAACACTGCTGCTGAACATGGCGGATAGAGTCATCCAGGACTGAGGTGTCGATGTCCCGGCGTAAGGGGGCTCTGTTTATAAGGTGTTGCAGGAAGTGAGTAACCTCAGGGGAGACGGGCTGCAGCTTCAGGGAGCCGCTGCCTGGTCACACTAGCAGTGACGAAAGGCAGCAGATGGCCACACGGCACATGCAGCGGGGGTGCTAATGGCAGGGTCAGATGCTGCCGACGCCTCTCTCACACCCTCCTGTGGATTCTGACCTCCACTTGCCATGCCTCCGTTGTCCCAAGTCCTTGATGCCCAGACAGAAGTGTCTGGCTGGGGGGGGGGGGGGGGGGAGGGGGGGGGGGGGGGGGGGGGGGGGATGGGGTGCTGTTCCACTTCTGCTTGCATGCTTAGACAGCAGATCAGGATTACGGAGACGTGCACATGAGAAGGACAAACGCACAACGCTGAGTCCAGGACACCTCTGCTCATTCATCCCCAAGTGCAGGGATCAGGCTGGGACACTGAAGACTCTGGGCAACATAATCCATACTCCAACTGCCAACCTGGGACCCCACAGTGTGACCAAAGGGGAGAAGGGCACTTGGCCAGGGATCGCAGAAAGCGACAAGTCCTAACAGTGACAGAAATATAGCTTGGACGTGTTGACAGTGTCCCCAGAGACAAACACACTGTCACTGCAATTTCTGAAATGCAAGACCCCATACCATGTGTCACAAGGGCTTTCAGGGCCAACAATTCTGTTTATCGATGCGCAGCAAGAGCAACTAACTTAGATTTCACATGAATTCAAATCTTGGTTTTACTGTGGTTGTCACTTTCTCAAGCAGCTTCATCTGCTCACCTCTGAAAACACAAGTGATTTAGTGGGTAGTTCAGTCACTTTGAAATGACAGTCTGCCTATAAACTGACAGAAATCATCTGGAACATTTTTAAAAAGCGACGCCAAGTCAGTTGACCGGGAGGAACGTATGTTACATTTCTTCCTCTCAAGATCATAATTCTGTTTTGGCGGGCAATGTGTCTTATTTATGAACGATGATGTCTGGGTGTCGTGGATGAGTACTGGACATCAAGAGAAAGTGGATCTCATATTAAACCTATAGAATTCTTTATAATCCTTATTTATGGCTCTCTCATCAGAGGGACTCAAACGTGTATGTGTGTGCTAATGTTAGCTCCTTTAAAAGCCCACCTGCCTGAACAACAGGTGTTCATTTTACTGCCCCTTTATGACATCATGGTATACTTACACAAGTCTGTGCCCTTAGTTCCTGTATACTTTTGTAGTGTGTTTTTTTTTTTTGTATTAGTTTTCCAGATTCTGGCCAAATTGTACAAATTATTTTTGTGGAAGTGCTAAATTAACTAATTGCAAAACCTATTATGTTATTTGTCCTGAGCTTAAAATTTCAGTATAAGTGATTAAATTAGCCCTGAATAGCAGTAGACCAATGGTGAGACTCCATGTTGCACTTGAAAAGGCAGGGGTGGAGGGGCTGAAAGTGCAGGAGTTATGTTTCTGATCTAGAGCAGTAATGCAATCTGTAGAAATCCATTCCACTCGTGTCTGATGAGCTCTAAGACCTGTAGTCAGCACTGAGTAAACAAACTGGAATGTTTTTGGATAGGACCCGTTAGCTGCCACGGCTTCGCTGGTCATGGTATGTTTGACTAGCCTTCGGCAAGGCTGTCTGGTCAATTTGCAGGTGCCTCTTATCTAAGCGACTGTGGTTTGTGGTCTGGATGTTCCTGCTGGCATTTAGACTGAATTTGTTTTAAAACTTTTTCGTCAAAGCAGTTTTCAGTTCTGTCTGGTTTCATCGGCTGTAATTCTGGCTTACCTTTGGCCATCATGAATATATATGTTTACCTGAGTGAAATGACACACACAGAGTGCAGTGGGTGCAGTGTCCTTTTATATACTGTAAAGCACAGACCTTACAGAAACAAGATGAATCCCTATATGATCACACAGAGAGAGCAGATTAAAAATGGATCCATCCCGAAATATCCTTGTGTATTTTTGTTTATGTTTGCACATGCTAATTTGCTTAGATCAGACTCCCTTTAGACAACAGAAGTGTCTCAATGTTTGGGAAAAGAGGAGCATATGATTATTTAGAAATATGACACCTAATTTAGTGATGAAAAATCATTATTCTGGTTGTATTCCAATATGCAGTGTCATCTGTCAATAGCCTAGAGCCATAAGCAAAGAGTGTTTTGTGGATTCATATTATTTGGAGCTGCACATTTCTGGATTATGTTCAGATAAAGATCCATGATAAAACTGGTGAAATATTCCATACTGTTCATACGGCAACTGTAATAATGGTGAGAAATTGAATTATATAGAAATTCTGTTTCTCTAATATTTTCTAAGAATATCTTGTAAATAAAAGTCACATTTTTGCAGTACCTACAGTATGTGCTTTAGTTGGATGACCAGGAAATTTTATCATCCCCAGCACCCTTCTGCCCACATGCAGTATACTGTTATCTGAATACTGAGTATTGTCTCGGTGTAATAACACTGCAATGTGCAGTGGACTAACAGAAACAGTGCGCTGCCCTGCGGACTCTAATGAGTCAGTGCTGCATCTGTATTCCTCTGAGAGCACCCTGCTCAACTTCCTCTGTTATTTCCCTTGGTTTCAGTCTGTGGTCCAGTTGGTGCCAAGGTCACGTCCTCGATTGTGTCAACAGTGCCCGTCGCCGCAATGTGATTCTTCCTCCATAAGGTTCAAAGGAAGCCATTAAACAAGGAGAGGTTTAACTGGACAAAGACGTCGTCCCGAAAGATGGCTGCTCTTCTTAAGTTTCAGAGTCACGAACATCCTGCTGCGAATCTATTTCTGTGTTTGTCGAGCCGGGCCAAGAATGACCTTTCCTGGATCTTCTATTAGCGGGTTGTACTGGTATGGGGTGGCAATAGAATTATCACTTTCATATCTGAAAGCGATAAGGCTGGCTCGCGGGCCAAAGGCCGTTAAATGAGGTATTGCAGCCAAGCAATTAGGCTTTGGAGGATTAGCGTGGGGGTGAACCATTTCACACAGTAATAACATGTAAGTGTGGGCTGATTAACTGCATCCCGTGTATGAAGTATGAAGGACAGCCTTTAGATGCTTTATGGGAGAGCCACTGGACACCTCTCAGACAGCGTGTTTCCACAAGAGTTTGTTAAACATATTTTAGGGCATTTTGTAAACACAAAATGTCACTTTTGGCCCAGGGGCCCAAACCTCATGCTTTATTTAATGGGCTTAAATTCGATGACATGCAAACTATGCTGGCATGACAGTGACTTTCCCCACAGGTGCCTTAAATCTGTCAAGTAGAGCTGCGTTTTCTCCTCAGAAATACCAATAGGAGCTGACCCTTAACCATGTGGTCTGGGACTGTCCTGCAGATGTCACAGTCTGTCAGCCCGCTTGGATGGCAGCGAGGTGCAAGCAGTTCTGTGGAAACAAGAACATCAGTCATACTTTAAGTGACAGGTTGTGTGTAATGTGGACCAGACAAATGATCACCACGAGTGATTTTGCATGTGAAATGTGGCTTGTCTGGGGTTACTGCTGAAATACCTTTACTTCATTCTATCCTAATATACTGTGCTATTGAATTCCCACCACGAGTGTCTGCCCAACCACACTTAGGTTGTTTTAACCTTGTAGGATTACATCATGCTCAGGCCCAAGTGTCACTGGAGACAACGAGTATGAGAACGTGGTGTTCTATTCTCAAAGAGAACGCCGTCTTAACCAGTTTCCACAGTCTGACGAATAGACGCTGCCACCTCCAGTAGAATTAGCCGGGTAGCCGAATACGGCTTTGCACGTCAACGTCTTCCTTGATATCTTGTGTCATGCTGGAATCATACCAGTTCTCTGCTCGGGAACAGTCATGTGCAGATGGTGTGAAATAGATACAGAGAAAAAGCTTTGATGATGTGCAGCAGTGGTTTTCCTGTATGCATACATGTTTTGATTTTATCTACCTGTTCAGAAAGTAGGATTTCTTTCTAGTAGCACAAAGAAGGGTGTTTTGTTGTAAATTGATGTTGCTACTTTGTGACTGTAACACTGCTTTGCATTTGTGTTTTCCCTTAGTTCCCCCTTAGGAAGACCACCCCGGGTCGAGTGGTTCATATCTGTAACTTGCCAGAGGGCAGCTGCACAGAAAATGATGTCATCAACCTGGGTCTTCCATTTGGCAAAGTTACCAATTACATCCTCATGCGATCTACTCACCAGGTGGTTTTCACTTGTCTCCTGGCATCATGGACTAGTTTTAGACAGTCTTAGAGTTAGATCCAGAAAGCAAGATTTTTTTTTCCAACCAATCATTTGAGTACTCTGACTATGACTCTTTATACTCAGCTGGTTGGTTGAAACAAAATCTTGATCTGGATTTTCACTTTCATAACCTGAACTATCCATTTCCAGGTTTACACTACTTGCCTTTTTAATATTAACATTTGTTTGTGTCACATAGTTAAGTGGTAAGGCATTAGTTATGCATTTGGACTGGTTATGTTCTAGCACATCATTTGTTACAATTCTTTGAGGTATTATTTGAGATTTTATTAATTTGGGAAAGTTTTAGGAACGCTGTATCCTCATATCAGAACACTTGAGTACCAAAACTGACCTGCATATTATTTTTCCCCATAGGCCTTTTTGGAGATGGCTTACATTGAGGCTGCACAGGCAATGGTGAAGTTCTACCAGCTGCAGCCAGCAATGATCAATGAGCAGAAGCTTCTCATCCGAATGTCAAAGCGATACAAGGAGCTTCAGCTGAAGGTAAGCTTAGTGTGGGACGCCGTGGCATTCAGCCGCGACTCTCATTTCATGGAGGATTCAGATTCTCCGCAGGTTTAATGATTTGCTTTCCAGAAACCAGGCAAGGACGTGGAATCCATTATCCAGGATATTAATTCTCAGAGGGAAAGAGATGAGATGCAGCAGATTGACCGGTAAGAATAAAAATTACTGTAGCATTTCATAACAAAAAAATGGAAAAGAATTTACAACTTTGTTTTAATACCATTAGTGAGAGGCCCAATGGCAGTCTATGAACAATCTGGCATCTGTCATGTGCCAGAATGAATGATTTAATTTTGTGCTGTGGTTTACATTCCGTGTGTATGCAGGCCGCTGTTAATAACATGATGAAGCAGTAACAACTGCCTGGCAGCGATCGATAGCTCAGGATCAGTGTCCTGCAGCGCAGGGCTTTCACTCCATCAGTAGGATGTATCTTTGCTTAAATGTGTTGACAACTATCATCGCAGTTGTGAAATGCAGCGCGTTGTCCGCATCACGCCCGGCTCTAATGTGCCGCTCGGGTGTCCCCCCCAGTTACCCAGTGGAGCGCGCCAGGTCACGCAGCCCCGTCAGCCGCTCCCTGAGCCCGCGTTCCCACAGCCCCAGCTTTACCTCATGCAGCTCAACACACAGCCCGCCAGGCGCGGCCTGCCGCGGGGACTGGAGCAGCAGCCTGGGCCCCCGGCGGGGCTCCTGGGACTGGTCTTCGCAAGCGACGCGGGAGGACGAGCGCGAGGAGGCGTGCTGGAGGAACGGTGACGACGACAGGCCCAACGGCAGGATGTGCGACAGGAGGAAGCCCTACCTCAAGCTGACAGATAGGATGAGCCCCAGGTCGGCAGAGGAGTGGGCTGACGGCCTGAGGGCGGGCAGAGATCGCTACCCCAGGGGTAGCCCTCAGAGCTTGCCCTTCTCATCGTACAGAAGCAGGGAGGAGGACTTTTACAAGAAGGAGCTTGCATATAAGCCAGATAAGCTCCAGCGGGTACCCTACCAACGTCACGAAGCCAAATCGAAAAGAAAAGACTCCTCGGAGCATTACAGGTCACGACACGTGGAGATGGAGCTTCTGGACGGTCCACCGGCCCCACAGATACCGGAGGACAGGAAACTAGCATCACCAGCAAAGGGGAAGAGCAAGAAGGCTCATCGCAGGCAGGAAGTGAGAGGCGACGACAAGGAGGCAGAAAGCCAAGTATGCACTTGGATGTTATTACAATGTATCATATGCAGAATACTTATGTATAATGCAGTGTCATCAGATTTATGCGTAATACAAACAATAATAGAAAATACATAATAGAAACAAAAATATAAACGAACATGGATGTCTTACTATGGTGTTATGTCCTGAGTGGTACAGAGCGGCTGATGTTCATATGAAATGACAGGTGTGGTCAGTACAAAGAGGCTTGGCTTTCTAAACAATCACCTGATATAACATTAATGACGGACCCCTTTCAGGAAGTGACAGAGACTCAGCAAAAGGATGCAGCCACAACGCCGCCACACCCCACAAGTGAACGGGACAAAGAGAGCCAGGTGCTCCACTCCACTCCAGGAGCACCCCCTGCACTCGTTTGCGTAAAATGGCCATTGAGATGACAGCATGCTGTCCTTAAACACTAACCCTACAACAGTGTGTTCTGGTATTGAGAACTTTGTATTTACCGCCTGTGGTTTTCTAACCAGCAGGGGGTGGGAACCTGTAAGCAGACTCTATTTTAGGGGTGTCAAACTCCAGTCATGGGGGGCCGGAGCCCTGTGTAGCTTAGTTCTTTCCCTGTTCCACCACAAATGACTCAGCTCAAGACCTGTGCTGTAATTAGCACAAGGAGTTGAATCAGGTGAATCCAAAAACTGTGCAGGGCTCCGGCCCACCAGGACTGCAGTTTGACACCCCTGCTCTGTTTGGTCTTTCGGTTAGTCAACAATGCCATTTGCACAAGGTCCTGAATATCGGACGCCTGACATTATCAATCAGTGACCATTGTATAGTCATACCTAGAATGTACGTGAAATTTGTCTTGTATTCCTCTCTTTTAGTAGCTGTTAATTAGAACATCATTATTAATTCACAACCTTTGGCCACCAAACGATTAGGCATGCTTGCATTTGTTATTCTCTTGCTTTCTTTTAGTTATAGCAGATTAACACGGCAGGATATTTTATTGAGACACCAGCTCCAGTTATTTGCTGAGAGGTACGGCTTCCTGGCCTGTCCTAGAAGCCGAACTGGACAGTGTCAGTATGTGACTCCCGACACTATGTGCGCCCCAGGTGGAGCAGTGGGAGAGTGGAGATGAGGAGAAGGAGGAAGAGGAGTCCTGGTATCCGAGGAACATGGAGGAGCTGGTGACCGTTGACGAAGTGGGTGAGGAGGAAGACGATGGCATGGTGGAACCCGACCTCCCGGACCTTCAGGAGGAGGCCAAGGTCGAGGCTGACCCGGAAACATCCCACTGCAGTTCATCTGAGAGTCCCGAAAAAGGGGGGGTCCCAAATGAAACGACTCAGGAGGAAGGGACGGCGCCATCACAGGAGATGACAGGGATGCCACCGTCTGATGCCAGCACGGGCACCAAAGATTCTCCCCCCGACTCGGGGACCACGGGGCAGTCTGACCCAGAACCCAGCCAGGAGCTCCAGGTAGCCTGCCAAGAGACATGCAACTGCACGGACCCGGACGTACCTGAGGCCCAGCCTCCGCAGGAGTGCCCTGCAGGTCCCCAGGGCGGGAGTGAGGCCCCCCAGTCTACGCACACGCTTAGCAGCAGGGCGGCGGAGATGCCGGCGCCTGTTACCCTGGAGACAAACAACGAGGCTCCACGCAAGGAGGACACATCAGGAGAGAAGCCCAAGAAAGGTATTCTCAGAGAAAACACCACCATTACAACAAGCTGCTTTCCCACATCTTAAGTTACATTTACTGTGCTTGGAATAGATGCAACCTTTCAAAATAATTAAATTTCAGAGTTGCAGAACCCGTCCCAAAGCCCGACAGATGATGGAGTCAAATCGGTGCCGTTGGCCACGTGGGAGCATGACAAGGTTTTGGGCGAACGCAGCATCCCGCTGGGTGAGCAAACCGCAATTTAGCGCCTGCTCAGCCCGTCTGTGGTGGGATCAGCAGTGCTGGAATGTCAGCATATTACGTAAGGGCTGATTTAAGGGACCGTAGCGAGGACAGCGGCACAGCTGGCCGTCTCCTGGGAATTGTCTGCCTATTTTTGCTGCATTGTTTCAGAGCCTCTGGTGTCACCGAGAAGGTTGTGCATTTTAAAGTCACCTGTTTTCACTTGCGTGTCAGACATACATTTACAACTGACCGGTGTCTGGTCATGACATTAACTTTAAAGATGAAATTCTACTGCTTTCACTTGCAGAGTCACACACTACCTCAAATGATGTATACCATCCAAGTAAAACCATTTCATGGGCATAGTCAACAATATCAGAGAAAAGATGGTAGGATGTAGTCAGTTCAGGTGTCTCCAGAAGAGATAGATGGTTCCAGTAAAGTAAATTCTGGTGTAACTGTACAGACCAGATATAATGGAGGAGAAATGTTGGGGTCATCTGCGGTTTGAAGCCAGGAGCACAAATCATACCCCAAGACCAGGGGTGGCCAATCTTATCCGCAAAGGGCCGGTGTGTATGCAGGATTTTGGGATAACCTGTAGGTCAGCTGTTCAAACCCAGGTGTGAGGACTCTTCAGCCAATCAGTCCTCTAATTAGTGACCTAATTAGGGAGTTGCAGCGAAAACATGCATAGACACCGGCCCTTTGCGGATAAGATTGCCCACCCCTGGCCTAGACCATCAACCTTATCTTCTGGGGAGTTTCATTTTGCAATTTTTAAAAATGACAGTTTTTAAAATGCTCGTTTTGAGTGCCGAGTCACACTGCAGGCCGTGGCATGTTGTGAGTGTTGGTCGATAAGCTTGATTGTCTTCTCAGGGGTGGAATTCATCGTGCCCCGGAGTGGCTTTTACTGCAAGCTCTGCGACCTGTTCTATACGAGCGAGGAGACCGCCAGGACGTCCCACTGCAGGAGCACCGTGCACTACAGGAACCTGCAGGTGGGGACCAGGGGGCCGTCCATCCGGGCCACCACACTTTCACTTTCCTGGGGGTTTCTGCAGGGCTCTCACTGAAGCAGCATTCCTAAAAGGCATACTGGTGTTACTTTAGAGCGAGGATGCATGGTGAGTTAGTGAGCTTCATATTTTAGCACACAGAATGGCCAGTCCACCTCCTCTCTCTGTCCACATGCTAATTTTTCATTGTTAAAGATCTCAGATTGCAGAAGAGGGCATTGCATAGCTACTGGCAATTTCAAACTGCGACATGCGTCACTTCACAAAAAGCTTTTGTGCTTTATTTAAACATGACACGACCCCTTTGTTGCAGAATTGGGTCTTGATAAGGTTTTAGAACATTCTGGTCAAACCGCTCGGTAGCAGGGGTGTACTTTGCACCTCTGTTGTCATTTGTTTTTATAGACATTGTCTGGAGCCAGTTCAAAGTAGTGAAATAGCTTACGGCTTGACGGGATGGACTGGAGTTAAATAAATGTGGAACATTTATTAGTTACGACATAAAAGCTTATCACCATTGTTATGCCAGCAGGAAAGAAAAATCATCCCAGTTATGTCGACACTTGTTACTCTGTGTTAAAACAAAGCACAAGATGGAGAGGTCACTCATTAACCTGTTAGCTAAACTTCACTAGCTATTACCTGCTGGACAAGAGTCAGAACAATTTCTTATTCTGCCATGGGGTCCAAAGGACAAAGAGTATGATGTTCCTGGAAGAACCTAGTCCAGCTTTTGATCACTGAGAGGCTGCGAGCTGCTACTTGGAGCTTGCAGAATGTTTGCCTTCAGAGATGGAAAGTTCAGGTCCAGAAAGTACAAATCCAGACCAAGACTTAGCCAACCAGTTGAACACTTTGTGAATGTGACTCTTTACACTCAGTTGGTGGGTTGAAACAAAATCTTGGTCTGCATTTGTAACTCCTTCTGGACCTGAACTTTCCACCTATGTTTCCCTTCTCCGGCATTGCCTACCCTGCACCCTTGGGGGGGGGCTGGATTGCAGTTCAGCAGCCTCTGCTGACCCCCCTACCCTCCTGACCATGTGACAGGCATTAGTATTTTATGCATTGAGCAGTATTAAGTTGCCCTCTACTATCCAGGCAGTGTTACGCCCCTGCCACCCAGGCCGCCAGCACTCCCGCTCACCCGGCTCAGCCCTGGCACAGCTGAAACCCTGGGGGCGAGGTCTGCCCAGCATCTCATGGGTGGCATTCCCAGGCAAAATGCTCAAAAACAGATGTGCTGTCCATCAGCCCGGGCCGGGCCTGGTTACAGAGCACCATGTTCCTTCATATAGCCCCTTGTTCAGGGTCAGAGCCCCATAATCCCATAATGAGAGCATCCATGGATTGTTTCACGCACATAGGGATTGCTGGGAAACAGTCTGCTTAAGGCAGCATGATAAAGGGGACTTTGGTTCATTCTTTGTTTTTAACAAATCATGGCAGTTTAAATTGCCCATTTTGGATTCTGCACTTGACAGAAGAAGCACGCCTCAATTTCTGTTCACAGCTTATTCATGATTCATAAACCATGCTGCACACTGTCTGATGATCTCTGCTTTTTTTTTCTTTACAGAAATATCTGTCTCAGCTGGACGAGGAGAGCTTATCGAGCACGAATGCGAGCCCGCCCTAAACCCAGCAGACATGTCGTGGGGGGCGGGGCAAGGCTCTGCCAGTGAAAGCAGTCACAGTACATGCTAAGCTGTGTCTGGACGCCAGCGGGACACACCTAAGGCATCAAGGCTCTGCTCAAACATCACATTTCCGCACTCGGTCTCAGTCGAAAAAAGACTTGGGCCCGAACACGAGAGTGACCCATTCGCCTATGGTGGGTGATCTGCCCAAAACTGAACATACTGTACATTTCGGACTTGTGAATGGTACTGCAGATTAACTTTAATCTGTTAACCCAAAATCCAATTTACTTCTTGTCCAAATCAACATATCTTGAACCTGCGAAAGTCCAAGAATTTATAGGCGGTCCCTATATGAAGTGACTCATACCAAGTGCCTAAAGGAACCGCCGCTCTTTAGCTGGAGGAATCCTGCAAATGTCAGGGTCTTTTAGCTGCACTGCAAAGCAGTGGGCCTGCTGGGGCCTCGGAGGCAGTGCATGTAAATGCACTGTTATTTTTTTGCTTTGTATATAGTGTGTGACGGATTTTACGAGATGTGTCTTCTGTGGTCATCAGCCTCCTTTCATGGTAGGATTCACTGTGCGGGCGTCAGGCTGCACAGAAATGAGACTGAAATTAAATTAAACTTCTGCTTTTTCAGAATTTCAGAGTTTGCACAGCAATGTGCAGCCAGTTTTCTGTCAGTTTTATTTTTCTAGTTGTTTTGAAGATGTTTGATCAGACCAGTGGTGCAAAAATACTACTGTTGAGCTTATTTTATAATTTGCAGAATGTATTTGAATTGTATTTATTATTTATAAATTTGTTACATCGGAATATCATTTCATAGGGAAGTTGAATAGAAAATGTTCTTAACATTTCTGTGCCATAAATATGAAGCAGAACTTGCTAAGATTTGGCTCAGACAAGGTGCTCATGTACAGAATGTTTAGAATGCTCTGTAGTCTACAGTGACGCTGTTGTTTGCTCCATTAAATGGGTCAGCCGTAGATCCTAGATGGAGTGAATTCAGTCTCTCCAGGAATAGCCCACTCCGTGCTGCAGGGTGCAAACCCTTTCCCTCTTGGCAGTGACGTAAATGCCAAATATCAGGGGAATAGACCCGAAGCAACCCAGTGGGAAACAAGCAGGTGTCGGTGTGACATTCAAAACAGGTTTGACTGTTTCACTTTCCTGTTGTTACACAGGTACCAAGTGGCCATTTATTCACTGCTAGTATTCCTTGTCTGTATGTGTGCGAATGGCCAGTGTATCACAGATAAAGCAGGTCTGAGTCTCAGTTCCACATCAGGCTCTACACCTCAGCTTCACTTCAGCGGGTGGCTCTGCCTTGTTGCAAGTGTACAAACTTAACAATCAGTTAACTTTTAGAATGCAGTGGTGCGTTATGGGTACTGAGCACACTGTATACCACAATGCCACAGAAAAACGATAAGATTATTTTTTTAGTGACACAATATGTTTTTGATGTATCCATATTGTGAATAATGAAACAAGAAATGCAATCATTACCAGGTCAGAGATTTATGACATGCTGACAACATAACTTTGATAAAATGCTGTGACTGGAGACATACTTGAACTGGACCATGTTTGTAATTTAAAATTAAAAAAAGTGAAATTATTTGTGATGGAAAGAGGTGATGAACACTGAATTCTAACATCTTTCTGTTTTATATACTGTGAAAACCATTACATCCATAATTATGTGGATTGTAATTTAATTGTTGAATATTTTGAGACATTCTTAAATAAAAGTAAATAAAAATATTTAAGAAGAGTATACTTTAACTTGTCTTTTTCTATGCTACAGAGGAATATAAAACATAAACAGTCACAAAGGTAAAACATTAAATTTATTTCTTTAGCAAACACTTTTGTCAAAATCAACAGACAAGTGAGGCAGATAATTCATAGAACCTAATATTTAAAATGCAATTCAAATGACATCTAGAGAATCTAGTTGGTGCTATCTGAGTGAAAAGTGCAGTAGAGCACTCAGTGCAACCATTTCAATACAACAGTCAACGAGTACAGAAAGCCCATGGGTGAATCTTAAGATGTTTCTAGCATGAGCGACTGTACAAATCTGCTTTAGTGTGGTAGAAATTCAGAGCTCATCCAGGATTTAAACTCGGGAGCTCTCGCATCCAAAGTGACAATAAGGCCCCAAGACCAATGAGCCATGACAAGTTATTTTAAAATTAAATTCTATACTTTACAAGTTTTGAATTTACTTTTCCAAAAGTCAGTTTTGACATAATGATAGAAAATGCCCTTTCTAAAATAAACTGCTTCTTAAACAAAATACGGATGTTTAATTTGTCTGATAAGTTCTTCATTTCTGTTGCTTTCATTTCAACCCTTGTCAGCTGTTTTGATGGTTTAAAATAAAGCCTATTCCTTCACGGACATTCCCGTTCAAGATTCAAGGTTACTTCATTGTCATCAACAGCTCTGTTCATGTACATAGTGAGATGAGATAATTCTCCATGTACCACGATGCAACGGTACAACATACATCGACATATAGCAAAATACAGTCTTGCAACAAGGACAAAACCTGCATTAAACAGTGCAGCAATATGACAATATGGGGCGATTGGGTAGTGAGGTACTTTATACATATTTAAATATAACTAGCATAATGTAAGTGTTAGAGAACCACTGAGCAGCATGCTGGATATCAATTATTGCACACAAGGAAAACAGCAGCATTGGCTGAGTGCTAACACATCATATACACTGGATGAGACGAAATGTGACCATACATACTACACATGGAGTGATTTGGCAGCCTTTGAGTAAGGATAGAGTTATCATTAACAGGACATAGCTGTGCATGTTGTAATAGTCGTAATAGTAGGCAAAGGGCAAGTGCCATTGACATGATGGAATTATTGTGAAGTATACAGTGAGGTGGTGTATTAGAATGGCATTTGGCTAGGCAGAGATTTTAACATGAATATGCATTAAGAATTCTGATGGCTTGTAGTATGAAGCTGTCACACACTGTGGCATAACCAGCATGCCTGCTTTGATACTATTAACCAGACAGCAAAAGGAAAAGTCCATGTAGTGGGTAGAATTGGTCTCCCGTGATGTCACTGGTGCTGCAAGAGCAGCGGTTGTGGTGAATGTCCCTCAGAGGAGGTAGAGGCAACCCTGATGACCTTCTCAGCTGCCTGCACTCTCTGCTACACTGTGTTTTACTAGTAAAGACTCACTTATGGATATGTGGGCCTGGAATTCTCACTACTCAAAATATATTTGCAGATATCTACAATAGTAGTTCTTACTAGTAAGAGTTCAGTTATAATGCTTGACAATATGGCTTTTAACTAGTAAAAACTGAATTCAGGACATGTGAGGCCAAAGTACAATGGAAGTCAATGGGAATATATGACTAGTAAAAGGGAATAGGAGAGCTCTACAATACGAATTCTTACTAGTAAGAACTGGATTGTGGATATCTTGAATTCATATTCTTACTAGTAAAAAATGTAATTTTTACTAGTAATAATGTTACTTTTTCTAGGAAGAATTAAATTATGCCCAGTAAGCCTCGTGTTAATAAAAGACTATTTGGCTTGCCTACATTGTGTACTGCAGTTCGGCCGTAGTCAGGTATGTTACTTTCCACTCTCCTTTTATTATTATCTTATCTCTTTTTACTAGTAAGAATTAGGTTACGGAGAGTACGCCTTATGCTAATAAAAAACAATTTGGCTTACCATAGGCTAAAGAGCATACTTTCCATAGTTCCCCTATTGAATGAGTTGCAGAGATGTACAGTGCCTTGACATTATAATGTCGCCATTACACCCCATTACAGGGACGATAATAATAAATGGAATGTGCAAAGTAGCATAGCTGACTGCGACCCAAACTGGGGTACAAAATGGGTCCAATCTTTTCGATCAACGCAATGATCTTGGCCACTGCACTCACCAGTTCAATGAGAGATTCGTCGTTCGTTCCGTTCACCATCCGCGTTCGCCACCTACTGGTGGACTGAAGTACGGCTGTCTGAAAGAGTCGGTGTACATAATATTATTGGATTTACATCAAATATCATTAATTAAATGTGCGCCCTCAAAGCGAAAAAATATTCGAGGGTATCTGTGAAGTGAACCAATCAATGAACAAACTCAGATGAATGGATTCACTGAAAAGAATGACGATTTCCATCTCTGCCGCAGGAAAAAAAGGATTATAATTATTAACATCCCCTTGTGGCACAAAATGAAATCATCTTGTTTATTTGTTTATTTGCCATTATATTCTGCTTGTATTATCTTTTCTTTGTCACTAGAGCTTTGTAATGTCTCTATTTTGCGAATTACAACAGCTGGGACTTCTGAAGATTAAATGGTGGCAGTGTTCAAGGTTTTCTTTAATAGTCATGTTTACGTAGTACAATGAAGTCGGATGCGGTTTTCCAGTTTTGATAATACCTCACTCCATGATTTTAGGAGTAATGAAAAGATGTTGATTAAGTTGATAACAATGAATGCAATCATGTGAATGTAATATATTATTTAAATAATGTCATGAGAAAAATATTTATAAAGTCAATTCAGCATAATAAGACTACAGTCGCTGTCAGCTTGCATGGTTTTGCATTTTGTTTGGCTAATTGGAAATGATGCCGGATCCATTGACACTCACTGAATGTCACACTGAATGACACACTGAAAAGGAATATAAACATTAGCTTATATCTCAGAGGGGACTGCTGTTTCCAAATAGTACATTGTACAGTTATCATTTGTTGCATGAATATCGGGCATCATTCCGTTATCCGTCTTTTTAAATCCTCCAGTTAAAATGCAAATTTTGAGCATCCAAATTACTTAGTCATGCCTACATTTATAACTACTTTTGAGTGCCGTTCAAAGGTCATTTGGCTAGTCTACAACTAATTCTGTTTTAATACATTGCCTCTTTAACGACCCCAAACATTCACACTGCGGATTTTTTCTCAGTGGCGTTTCCCATTACGTAATGTTGCAGTTGCACAACCTCCAACATAGATGGCAGAATTTCTCATATCGCAATATGTCTCCAGAACAATATATGGAAACTTATACGGTCTTGCCCATTGGCTTCTCCGCTCATCCGCCTCCAGACGTTCGGCCAATAAGAAATGGCGTCAATGGTGCCATGTGACAATGTTGCTGGGCAGAGAATACAAAAACAACAACAGCGACCCTTTAACTCCGCAGTTTGCACTAGAAGTTGTCAGGTTGGTGGTTTCAGTGTGGGATTGATTCAAAGGTAGTTTAATTGCGCATCTTTTAAGCGAACGGGTTTTATGTGTTTTAGTACATTAAAAATAGCGCAGAACATTGTTTTATCTGTACATATTAATGAATAATATGGCTTTAGGCTGCAGTATCGATCGCAGATTGCAGGCTAACTTTAGCTATGAAACTGGCTTTCGATTAGTTAAATGGCTAACATGCTAATGATCGAAGTTTCTGCATATATTATTTAACGTCCACGTTATTAACATGCGTTTTCTGAACTTTTTTTCAAAATACTTTTGTATGAAGAGGATACAATGCACGCAGCAAGCTTTCTGCCTGGCCGTATTTAAAAATAGAAATTCAAATAAGTAGTTAAAGGCGAGTTCGGAGGGGGCGGGATGCGCCGTGTGGGGGCCTTGCTTGGCATGTACAGGCACGTTATTGAAGTTTTCGCTTTGCCGTTGTTGACTCTGTTTCATTTGGATGAAGTTTCCTGAAATCCTACTTTTGTGTTTGATAGGTCACGGGATATATATATTTTTTTAATTTTCTACATTGCACGCTTTTCTCAGCCGAATAAAAACCATGGCAACCGAATGCGAGGCATGGCTTAACTCTAACCCCGTGGGTAAGTTAACGGATCGGCCATGTGAGTCGCGTTGAGACGCAGGTTTTTCATTTTATTTTATTTAATTTACTAATGTCTGCGAGGTGGTCCACTGCACATGGTGTCTGAAATTCAGGAACACATGTCTACCTATAATGATGGGAGTCATTAAGGAAAAGGAGGCTTAGGGTAGACAAGAGGAACGGGATGCGATGGTACCTCATTGAAAAGGACAATTCCTTTTCTCT
>JAODJU010000041.1:4589658-4618905 GCA_026776725.1 Gnathonemus echidnorhynchus
AGGAGCTGGTAGTTAGCGCCTGTGGCTATGGAGATGAGCGCTCGGTGACGTGCGGGACCTGCCAACGGTCGGCCATCTCCCCGTTGACGCCCGGCACCCTGGTCAGAGACGACTTCTCAGCGATTCCCTTTCACCCGTAGGGACACAAGAGCTGCCGGCATTGTCCGTGCGTCATCAGCCAGCTAGCTCAACGCGGCTAGCCGAGTCCCCGGGCGATGAAAAGTGCTGTGGTGCTTTCAGACTCTGCGCACAGACAAAGGCCGCTGAGGGCAGGCTTTGTTCCTCACAGGAGCCTCCTCCTGCCTGGATTGTAGCGGGAGAATAGCCATGCAAACAAACGCGCACGCTATGTCACACCATCTGTGAAAGGGCTGTCTAAACACCTCCCTCCCTTTTGCGTTTTATGGAGGGTGCATGAAATGTCACTACAGCACTACTGAATTCTCTCTCTGATTTAAAATTCTGAGCATCCCATCGGTGTGGAGTGGTACTCCCTGAATTCAGTCACGGGCCGGTGTTTGTACGACTGTTTGCATTACAAGGTAACCCTGGTGTGTAAACGAATACTATTTACCAGCTCTTTTCCTTCTCTTGCAGCTTGTGGGCCAGTTCATCGCTCGAGCCGTCAGGGACCAAATCCTGTCCAAGAGCTACATTGACAGTTACAAAGGCAAAGTGGACTGTGAACACGCCAGGTATCTCGTATTCAAAGGCCCATCTTCATGGCTCTTTGGATCTAGTTTTGTAACCCCTCACTGACTGCACATTAATTTCTGGAAGGTTCTCGTATCGTGTTGGTTGTGGGGATACCGAATGTCGTGTTATCCACCATTGCTCGTTTGTGGGGTCAGTCACACGATCGCTGGGGGGCGTGGCTGATCTCTGATTGGCTGATTGATTGACAGGGCGGCGCTGGACAGGGCAGCTGTGTTGCTGAAAATGAACAGAGGGGGCCGACGCATAGAGAACCTGTGGGGGAGCGGTGGGGGCCAACGTCCCGTCACGCAGCTCGTCAGGGAGGTGAGGACGCGATTCCCCAATGATCTGAGCGCATTGCTAATCGATACAAGTGCAGCTTGGTGAGAAATGCTGTTCCCTCAAAACTTAAATGTTAGGGTTTTGGATTCAGGTCAGTGTGAAGCTTGCATATTCTCCCCGTCATACAGGGGTGTGTTTCCCAAAAAGCATAGTTGCTAACAACGTTAACAATTTACACAACTGTAACCAGGCACCTGAACGGTTCCAGCTCTGGGACCTTTTGGGAAATATACCCCAGATTTCTTCCAGGTACTGCAGTTTCCTTGCAAGATCCAAAAATATGCCATTAGGCCTTTCTAAATTGCCTATAGTTTTATTGCATTTGTGTGCCCTGCGATGGACTGGCATCCCATCCAGGGTGTACCCAAGCTTGTGCCCTGTGCTGATCCAGACCGGGATTAGTAGTCAGCAGATAAATGGCAGCTGATTTAGTCCCCGTGTTGTTTACGTGACACGCACTCAAAAGCCGAGTATCATTTATCAGTCCTCTGTTACGCTGAACGGTTTTGTGAGCCGTTCCGGTTTCATTCTGCCTGGTCCTTTCGCAGGTTAACCTCCTGCTGAAGGAGTACGTGTTGTCGGGTGACGTGGTGGAGGCAGAGAGATGTCTCAGAGAGCTGGAGGTGCCACACTTCCACCATGAGTTTGTCTATGAGGTACGACAGACATTTCTGTGCTTTGTCTGCTCTGAGCTGATGAATGAACTTTTATGCTAGTAGCAAAGGATTGTGACTGTGTAGCCTGTAACTATGTGGTTTATTCTCATGAATATAAATATCAAAGATGATTAACACAGTTTTCATACTGCCTGTCTTTAAAATTAGGCAATAGTCATGGTTCTGGAGTCCAAAGGGGAAAAGACATTTAAAATGGTGCTGCAGTTGCTGAAATTCCTCTGTGAGTCCTCCATTATCACTGTGGACCAAACAAAAAGGGTAATGGCGCCCCCTGGTGCTTCCAGGATCAAACACATTTTAAATCGTTGCATCGCACAGCTTATTTTTTGTTTTTATTTTATTTTATCATTTTCCAGGGATTTGAGAGAGTTTACAGTGACATCGCGGAAATTAACATTGATGTGCCATGTGCCTACTCTGCGCTGGAGCAGTTTGTTGAGAAGAGCTTCAGCGCTGGGATCATTGACAAAAGTGTGAAGGACCTGTGTCCTTATCGGTGGGTTATGGTTCAGCTGCTTCATGGTCAGTCTGATCAGACCAGGGGCCTGTACTACGAAGCAGGATTACTGGCTTATCGGGGTAACTTGTCGGATTTAAGGTAGTCTGGGCAAAATGTAAGTGAACGAATATGAAGTCCATTTAAACTGTGGTACCTTAAATCCAACAAGTTACCCCGATAAGCCAGTAATCCCGCTTCGTAGTACAGGTCACTGGTCTACCTGCATCAGTGCTGTGCTTTTGGTTTTTCTGAGACTCAAGCTGGTTTCAAAGCAGTTTGTAGGTTAAGGCCTCCATACTCCATCAGCATACAGGGGTAGGAAGGACACTGGTGCCCCTATGTGTCAAATTTTCTGAATTGTGAAACATTTTAAAGTAGTTCCCATTACCAGCATGCTCATCAAAACTTCTGCACTTTAGTCCACTGAAGAAAAAAAAATGAACCACTATGATGATTTTTCCTTTTTCCCCCTACAGAGGGCGCAAGCGCTTCGTCAGTGAGGGGGACGGTGGACGCCTTAAACCAGAGAGCTACTAAAGAACTTGGGAGCCTCTCTTGTGCCAGATCCTAGCCGAATTCTCCAGCTTTCCTTTTTGTATATTTAACGGTTTAGGTACCAATTGCTTCAGTCAGCTGTAAAGAATGTATATTTAATAAAAAAAAAAAAAAAGGGGGGGGGGGGGGGGGGGGGGGGTGCAGTGGCACTTTAAGATTCACCCGAGACGCGCATGGATGGCGGTGTAGAAATAAGCTAGCTTGGTCTCAAAGTGCCACACCTTTCAATGACACTGTCATTCCATTTTCTTTTCTTTTGAGTTCCGATGTCACTGCCATGGTTTCCCTGACAGCAGTGTTCGTACAAAAGTCGCGGGTTTGTGCATCCAGCTTTAAAAAGGGAGCCGGTATGGGGTCAGCAGTTACTCCCCTGTTGGCTGCTATTTCTTTGCTGTGCTTAAAGTCTTTTTTTTTTCCCTTACGCAGACGCGAAATTGAAGGTTATAAAGAACAGAATGCAGAGCAAAGTTGAGTATTTAGAAAATTTCACAAAATGGTGTCTAGAATGTTTATTTTTATATTTAAGAACACTGGTAAGTGAAATGTGCCCAGTCTTGCTCGCTGTTCATGTTTACAATAAACTGCAAAGAAAAATTTTTTTTCAGTCACTCTCGTGATTACTGATGGTTTCAATATGGAAGTTCCTGTTTCTGCTGCAAATGAGAAGCTTAAGTCTTTATACAGATCCCTGGCCAGCAGTAAATCCTGATCTTGGCGTAATGCCCTCCACCCATATTTTACATCATCTCTCAAAGGTCTCTCCTCTCAGTGCATGGTGAGCTCACACTGTGTACTTTAAGGCAACCCGTGGTTTTAGAGCCTGTTGCCCATAACAGTATAGCTGCCCTGGCTGAGAGTAGGTGACACTGTAGAGCTAAATGAGACATAGCAACTACCCAAAGGAACCCAACCAATTTGCATTCTGCATTACAGGCAGCTAATGTGGCACAGAGGATACCAAGCATGCATTCCTGCACTAGGTCAGACCGTGGAAAGTTCCGCTACATCTAGTTTTGCACAATTTTTAAAGGTCACTGAAGATTCTCAAAAAAAACAGCCTAAACTTATCCACTCTTATGAAACATGCTACCCATACAACTTGCCCCAAAGGCAAGTTGAGATTATTAAAAGTAAAGATTAAATAGTTGAAATTAAAATATGCTATCTACCCATGTCTTGGTCATTGTGTGCAGTAGTCTAATATTCAAATATAAACTAAACAGACTAAATGAAAGTCCGGTGAACTACTTTGAGGGATTAACTTGTTACCATGACAATCATGTATTTAGGAGCTCTAGGGAGAAATGGATAAACACCCTCTTAGCGGTGGTTAAGAGCACTCACAATCAACCAGAAGCACACAAAGCGCTACACCATACTTACTATTCTATGCTAGTATGTATTCAGTGGGTACACTGGGGAAGTTCACCCTAGCTACTGTGATATGTTAGGATATTATTAGGTTGTGACTGTACTGCGCCCCCAAAGGGCAGATGTTGTCATTACACCCCCAGTCCCTACTGAGACTGGGCTTGCTCCTGTTGTCTCTGCTCTGTCAGTGCTGCCTCCTGCTGACGAATGATTTCTTGTGCCTCCTGCTGCATCTTCTCCAGTTTCTCCAGGGTGACAGACTTCAGCGGCAGAAGTTTGGGCTTGCAGAGGACCATAGTGGGCACATCGTCCATGGAGAGCCGCCCTGAACATGACGACACGATACTTTAATTTCTACGGTTTCAATACGTCTTCTATGTGACGGCTTGTGTTGTCAAGTCGGCTGGACATATTTACAACAAGACAGCTACTGTAAATAAGTATAAATGTACCATGAAAGAACAACATTTTCCTGTAGATAGTATCAGCCATTTATGAAACCTGTCAGACATTTCTAAAGTGAAGTATTAAATAGACATTTAGATATACATGATAACTAGCGTGAATGGATGGACTCCAGGCATGTTGTAGACATGCAGCAGGAATGCGGCGTGCTGGTGTGTCTCTTTATCTGGGCGGACCTTATCTGAAAATTGATTTGCCCCAGGCATGGATTTATTAACTAGAAGAGGCGGGAATGTAAACAGAGTATTCCCCCTTTCCCCTGGCTGCCCGGCTTACCTTGTTTGGGAAGGACTTCTCGGAACATGGGCTTGACTTCGGGCATGTCACTAAGAGGACCTGTCGGAAACATAAACACGCCATTCTCCGTTGGTCGACCAGCACACCAACCAGTAAGTATGCAGTTTTAATCGGGCAGTTATTTTATATAGACGTCAGCTAGCCATTCAATCGATGACGAGTAACTACATAAAAGAGGTTGCCCAGCGGGTGCTCAGATAATCAAAATAGAGAGTTAGAAATCACCTATTTAGTCAAACAGATCAGACTGATGGCTCTAATCTGTCAAGTATTAACTAACCACATAACCCTCCGTGCCCGACAATAAACTGCCAGCTACTATGTTTATAACGGTGTATAACGCCTGCCGTGGAATGGGCACGTTAAATTTATTCACTAAACTTCACCATACGCTTGCTAACAGCTAATCATGCACATAATATAACTAGCTAAGTACTTGAGGTAATCATCGAGCCTACTCCAAAACCCATGATACGTAAACATACAAAAAAGACGCATCAACTGGTACCCGTCGATTGTCGCTCGGTGCGAGGATAAATTTCCACAATGCCTGACTATTTTGGTCGCCTAGGTAAACAGACCGGAGCTCTCAGTCACTAGCTAGCCTAGCTAGCTACTTATAGGCGATTACGCCGAAAACCGGAAGTAACTTTGCAGTGTTTGTCGGGAATTGTAGTATACCAGGCTCGGCGGGTTACATCAATATTGTCTTCTTGTGAATAACAATTACATCATCGTCATTTTTAACTGTTCAACGAGCTAAAAGTAGCCGCAAATAAATACAGTTGCCTCAAACTAAGGCGTTTTCTGTATCCACCCCTGCTTTTACACACGCGACTAAAGTCAACTTTATAACTGAAGTATTGCCATTAAAAATAGCATGCACTGACTAACTTTATTATATTTGCCCAGTCGCACTCGTGTTTACACTCGCAGCTGTATAACTATAGATGTCTGCCAGAATGCATTGGAATGCTCAGTTAGATCATCGCTCGATTTCAGCCTCCCTCCACAAATAGACATGCTTCTCACTAACATGGGCTTGGATTAATAGACACATCGTTTCATGAACGCGGGAGCGCACACTAACTTTGTCGTACGTGTGCGCCGCCGCGCCGACGCTCGTCCGACAGTTCGCCGAAGTGGGGCGGGGGGGGGGCTTTGCAATGCTCTACTGTGTAGCTGGCTGGCTGGCTGTCGCTTCCCACGCCTCCCCACCCCAGGCACCCCGAGCCCCCCGAGCCCCGGTCAGACTCGCTTGACCGTCCAGACGGGGCGCCGCGCCGCCGTCCAAGAAAGTCTCGTGATAGAGCGGTAGCGCGTGCGTGCGTGTGACGCAGGTCCGCGAGCAGGGAGGGGGGCGGGAGGAAGGGGGGGACAGAGCAGCAGGCAGTGTAGAAAAAGGAGGAGGAAGCGAGGATGGCCGAGTCACACCTCTGAAGGTAAAACGGCTCTATTACTACGCACATATTCGCCATCTGCTTGCGATCGAGTGCGATTTTGACGCCGGGGGTGATGAGGGTCCCCCCTCTGCTGCAGTCCCCCTTTGTCTCGGCGGGTCATGTCGGTTTTGTCCCTGTTTTGCAAGGAGAGAAAATGCTCTCTTTTGTTCAGCTTCGGAATGGCCGCTGTGTGGAGTGACTCTGTGTGCCTTTTTCCTCTTTATGTCTAATAAAAGGGAGACACACGCGTACATACGCGAATTTTCCCCACAGACAAAGAGCCGCGGCGAATTTGTGTCAAGGTGGCGAAATTTTTGCGTCGGACGCCCCGGGCGCCTAAGCGGATCGAGATAGCGAGAGGGGCCGGGCCGAGCGGGGCGCTCCCGGGCGGGCTGGTGTTGGTCCGGCGGCGGCGTCAGCGCCAGCGGCCACGGGGCGTTTGCCGCTGTACGCCGCGGCTCCTTTCCACCCGGCTCGGTCTTGTCGGGATGCCGACGTCGTTTCGCGGGTGACAGCTGCCTGCAGAGCGGCCTACGAGGAACCGGGGAGCCAGTTCCGGGTGTGGCGTGGCGGTTAGCCAGCGACTTGGTGGAATTGATACTATTTTTTAAACCTGAGTTAAGGAAAAAGGGAAAAAAAAAAAAAAACAAAAATCAAAAGGAGATGCAGTCGCGCGAAGACGCCCCGTTGCAGCGGGGTGTAAATGCCCGTTTCTCGTTTGTTAGCCCCTGATTATTGGGACGGACAGTGTTATGATTACGCCAGTAATATGCACACATCCCACTAGCTGGTAATGGCTAATTTCTACCCCCGCTGCATGTAATGGGGTATTTTCTGCTAGCTGCCACATTAACGGCAGCGTTACTGTGGAGATGTAGTTGTCGTGGTTTTGTGCTTATTATTATTTCAATATTTGTCCCCAGATCGCTGGCAGACACCAACTTCTATTGACAGCTTTGCTTGCTAACCTCCCACCCCCCAGAAGCTGATAAGTGACAACTCATCCTCTAAAATGATTTAACAGTGGTTTTTATTCTGTATCGATGCAACATACAAACAAGGAAAACACCATTTTTAAACGGGATAGTTGCTCACCCCCCATGCTTCAGCTGGCCTCACACGGCAATCGATGCCGAAATATGCTCCTTATTAATCCTCTGCATGCGGTAATTGCATGTTATTTAACTTGCCACTAGCCGATGAAGCTGGTAGATCCATGCAATCCGAGTGCATGTTGGGGAAAAAAGTGTTTTTAAAATAATTGTTAATGAGTTGCCCCTTTCTGGGGTGACCTTTTGGTGATCTGTCAAACTGGGTGTGGGCATTGCTTCACTACAGTATATCTTTTATGACTCCATGATCCTCAACACTTTGGGTTTTACTTCCTAAGCCTCCTGCCCACAGCCACTGATTTGGGTTAAACATTGAAATCGGTGTGAGAACTAAAAATTGCATTGTGTGAACCAGCCGAGCAGTTTCTAAGTGTAAGTTCATCCCCCTGCACATTTACTCTACATATCAAGTGTATAGCCTACTTACCAGCTTGTGCCTCCAGAAGGCATGACTGGTTAATTTTTAAAAATAAACCACTGCGAGGTATGATGATGATGATAAATATGTGGGATTAATTTAAAGGCAAGTTCCAGAAGGAATAGTGCAAGGTGACAGTTTGCGATTGACGCCTGATGAGCGCAGAAATGGTGCACAGGACCGTAATCCTCTCGAGCTGATTCCACAGCGTTTGACAGAGGAACAGAAATGCACACCCACATGTTGTAGAATGTCGTGCAAGCTGTTGTGCGATTTAAAGGAACAAGCCAGAATCTGTGTGTTAACAAATGGACGAAAAGCTGATCTCATTTCAACACCCCCCCCAATAATTCCAGGAGATATTCTGGAGGAGTGAGGACGGGGGGTGCTGGGATACAGGATCGTTGCATCAGTTATGGAAAATTAAGCGATGTGATACCGGTCATCCTTTGACCCTGATGCAGGCTCGTCTTCTCTCTCTTTCTCCCCACAGGCTCAGTTGCATAATGTTTGTCAGTATCTTCCGTTTATCTCGTTCTAAAATCTGACGTTATTCAGAAATATATCATTTTCACATTCGACCGTGGAATCAATGCTGGTTGGATTGGTTTTCTTCTGTTATGGTCTTGGTTTCAGCTTGTGACCGCACCATAGTGGTAGTTCATATTAACTTGGTGTGATGATAACATAGGTTCCCAGTCAATCTAATGTTGCATGCAAGATTATTTTTGATTCCTTGATTACTGTGTTTTTATTTGTTTGAGGCCTGTCACTTGGTAACTGGCGGATGTTTTGTAGTGCTCCCATTACTGTTATCCTCTGGTGGATGCAGTTTTACATGTAATTGCTCAACAGGCATTTTTATATCTAGAAACATATATAACAAATGATTACATGCTTGTTTCTCTTCTGTGAAATGTTTCGCTGAAACAGGTCACAAATTCAACTGTCCCTGTCAAGGGTACAGAAGCAATGTCCCCTCTTAGAAACTTGACTGGAGGTATCTGATGATGGATTTAGAAATTGGACTGTCTTAAGCTGTTACCTGATGTACAGAGATGAACTGTAACGTTGTGCATTGCATATAGAGGTGTATCTCGCAGTGTAACATTTATCTTGGTTGTAAATTTAACAATCAGCCTGAATAATCAAGTAATCAGTCACTCAGGAGTTTAGCTTAATTCCCAAAAGCATGGCAACTCTTCTGAGCCTTTGTGTCTATTAATGTTCCCAGTCAGACTGGTTCTCATATTCCAGCTTGCAGTCTGAAGCAATTCTGTGTCGATAGCTGGCTGTTGGCACTAATAGATGGGTCTGGTTAGCTTGGGCCGTGGCATAAAAATCATCCTGGACATTTTTGCTTTAGTATACCTCTGAAGCTTGTACTGGGCATTGTTAGCCATTTGGAGGTAATGCAGCTTGGGGGCCACTATGTCAGCCAATCAGACGGGATTTTTAATAGAGATAAATCAACAAGCTAGTCTGAGAGAGACAGTGTTCGCAAAAGGTCAGTTTTATATGTGCATCTAGGAAGCAGATAGTCAGCCTGTAAATCTGTAAGTGAGGTTTCCTATAAACGTGATTGTTGGGCCCCTTTAAGTAATATCTATGCAGTTATTGGCCACTTAAATGACGTCATCAGGCTAGTTAATATGAGTGGATTTCACAATATTTCTTTTTCAGTTCTCACTCAAGTAATGTTTACATGCCACATCAGTGCTGGCTGAGCAGTGTATGTTACACATGCAGAAAAAGTACAATTACAGAATAGATACAGTTTTCTCCTAAAGTGCTTTTTAATGCGCCACTTGCATGCGTATCTCTCGACTGTAACCACGGGGGGAGTGTATCATTAAAAAAACACCCCCACATTGTTTCTCATTTCAAAAAGGAGAAAAACAAAGTGCACTCACACACACGCAGCGATTAATATGGCAAATTCGGCCCTTGCTACTTGAGCACAAACTGAATAATGCTTTGTCATTTATCCGCCGATGGCCCCTTTCACTGTGAAGGTCACGCTACCTGCAGGGAGTCCCGGGGCTTTGAAGATGCCTTGCGCTGTCAGCGGCGCTAACCTTTTGGTGGCTGTGATCTGCAGCCACGCGCTCTCCTTTCAACCCGCCTCGCGCACTTAACGGGGCCGGGTCAAAGAATCCCTGTCCTGTTTTGTTTACCGATGACGTGAATTAGGAGTCGTAATTCCTGGTATGCGTGCTGCATCGCGCCACAGTTACTGTAATTTATGTGCCTGCTAATTATTTAGATTTACACGATTACGTGCTTGTGGGTAAGTGCTGTTCGTGTTGGTTAGCTCAGTGTCCCGGGCCTTTCCCGTATCTGGCTTTTATGAGTTTCCGGTACATGGCTGAATTTGTAGGGCCCTACAGCTCCTTTGTACAGAGAAGGTTAGCCGGTTACCCATCAGTTCTTGGCCTTATGAAGTACATCGTCGCAAAATGGATCTCGAGTACTTTCACCTCTTTAAGTAAGTGTTAAATATTCAGGGGTTAAATGATAGTCTGGTATATGCAGTAATAGGTAGATATTCTGATAGACTGGATGGTTAACATCTCATTTGTGTTTAGTTTAAATGGTCCCATAAAGTTCAGGCAGCTAAACTCCTCAGTTCAGGTCACATCCTCCTATGCAACTTTGATTTTCATGATGTGATTGAAGTTTATGAAACGAGTAATCATGTTCTAGCTGCTTGATTAAATAAATTGAGGCTTTTGTTTACAGTCGGCAAAGCAGTCATATTTGATCACTGTATAAGCTTTTTGACCTCAGCCTTCTAATTCTGGCCTCCTACTTTGTATAACTTGCGTCTGTTGCATTCATTTCTAAGCACCTCTCAGGCGGTTGGGGTGGTATGATTTAGCTTATATGACGTATTTTTATGGGGTTCCCTATTGCAAAACCCCATGCTCCAGAATAAACTACGCAGAACACAACACTCTGCAGACAAACAGACAATTGATATCTCTAAAATGGCATGAGCTGTCTTCTGATAACGGTCTGGGTTGATTTGTAATAAAACTGAAAGAAAAAGTAACAGAATGAATGTGGTTTCAACTTTCAGCAAGATGTCTCTTCAAAGGTGAAAGTATTTTTTCGGCTCTGCGATTCCGATATTACTTCGCCGCTTAGTCGCTGCTTTCCGCTGTGGCGGTTTGGGGTTTCACCGTCGTCCTTTGTTGCCATCCTCCCTGCCTCGAAGATGCCCCGTCCTTCAACGTGCCGCGCCTCTGAACCGAGTCCGTTTCGAGTTTTCGACTCCTCTCGCCGGACATCTTTCTCGATCTTCACGTTAGATAAAGCCGTTTCCGGCTGGCTTTTAATGCGCGGCAGAAATGGGTTCATCAAGAATCTTTTATGCGAGTGCTTAATGCTTTCCAGAAGTAAAAAATGGTGGCTGGGAGTTGCCCCAGATGGATTGGTCTCGGGTTCCTCGCTGCTTCCCGTGGCTGTCTGGGTACACTGGGTACACTGGTTCCCATGCTCACATGTTCATCTGAAATGCCCTTTGCTGTGTCCATTAATATGTCACACCTGGGGGGGGATTTTTTTTTCCCCCCTTAGAAGAAGTTTATCAGAAATTTCGTGTCAGTTTTATTGTTTGTCTGGCTGAGGTTAAAGTGTGTTTCTGCTTATTTTATTTAATTTTGTTTTGTTTTATTCACCAGCAAACCCGAAGGATGAGAGCCCTCGTGACCTTTCTCATCTGAACGGGACTCCACCCAGAGACGGGGCCGCCATCCCCTGAACAGTATGCGGCTGCGAGCCATCGCACCTCTCCTTCTGCTTCAAAGGCCTTTCCGTCCCATGGAGTTTTAAAGCCTGTGGATCCCGGGGCGTCTGCCGTCACGCGCGCGGGAGTGTGTGTGCGCGCCGGTATGTGTGCATACGCGCACGCCTGACTGCGCGTCCCCTTTTGCCCGCCCCCGCGCCTCTCGTTTTGTTTTGTTTTGTTTTTTTTTTTTTTACCGTAAAGCGAACAGCAGAGACTCAGGGTCCATGAGCGAGCTGGTCCAGGCACTGTCGACATGAGTAGTACTTTAGGCAAAGACAAGGACTCGAAAGAGAAGGACCCCAAGGGTCCCACCGGGAAAGAAAGGGAAAAGGAGGTCAAACCGTTGGGCGGCTTCGGCAAGGATGGCAAGGACAGCAAGACCAAAGGGAAAGACGCCAAAGAAGGACGTAAGGAGACGAGCGGCGCTCCGCCCGCCGTCGCCTTCTCCGTGGACAACACGATAAAGCGGCCGAACCCGGCGCCGGGCATGCGCAAGAAGTCCAGCAACGCCGAGGTGGTGAAGGAGCTGAACAAGTGCAGGGAGGAGAACTCCATGCGGCTGGACCTGTCTAAGCGCTCCATCCACGCCCTGCCCACCTCCATCAAGGAGCTGACGCAGCTGGCCGAGCTCTACCTGTACAGCAACAAGTTACAGAGCCTGCCCGCCGAGGTGGGCTGCCTGTCGGGGCTGGTGACGCTGGCGCTGAGCGAGAACTCGCTGACCAGCCTGCCCGACTCGCTAGACGGCCTGCGCAAACTGCGCATGCTGGACCTGCGGCACAACAAGCTGCGCGAGATCCCGCCGGTGGTCTACAGGCTGAGCTCCCTCACCACGCTGTACCTGCGCTTCAACCGCATCACCAGCGTGGAGAAGGACATCAGGAACCTGTCCAAGCTGACGATGCTGAGCATCCGGGAAAACAAGATCAAGCAGCTGCCCGCCGAGATAGGTGAATGACTGCGAGCGAGTGAACGGATGAGTATTGCGTGCTTGAATGGGTGTATGAGTGAGTGACGGAGTGAGTGTGAGGGAATGGAGTGAATATCTGTGAATGAGTGAGATACTGAGTGAGTGAATTTGGGAGGAGGAGAATGTGTGAGTGAGTGATTGTGCGAGAGTGCATAGGCGGGAATTCAGGAGGGAGTGAATGTGTGAGACAGTGAGTAAATGAGTGAATGTATGAGGTAGTGAATATGAGTGAATGGGGGAGTGAGCGAATGTATGAGGGAGTGAATGAGAGAAGCCTCACAGCTGTAAACATTGAATCTCATACAGGCACACAAATATTACAACCTTTATACTGCTGTAACTATGTTATAAAATATGATGTCTTGCGCAGTGCTGCTTTGAATCTGGTTTAAAGTGGGCACTTTTAAAAAGGAGTGTGAACTAGCTAGTGATGATGCTTCTCCACTCTGCAGAAAGCTGGTATATTTGTAAATGAATGTGTGACTTTTTTTTTTTATAACAGACCTGTTAGTGACCAGAAGTCTCATAAAACTCAGTGCTGTTGTCGTAACACTGTTCACAGTTTGTCACCTTAACTGCAGCATGTAAATCCTCTGAAGGCTACAAGCCTGAGCCATTTACTGCCCACCCCCCGCCCCACTATAAATAAACTGCAGCAAGTGTTAATTAGCAGCGTTTTGCGGTGTTTGTGTGGCCTTTCAGGGGAGCTGTGTAATCTCATCACCCTGGACGTAGCCCACAATCAGCTTGAACATCTCCCAAAAGAAATCGGCAACTGCACGCAGATCACCAACCTCGACTTACAGCACAATGAGCTTCTGGACCTTCCCGAAACCATAGGTGAGCGGCATGGTTTCAATATTGTGCTGTGAATCAGACTGAGACTGTAGAGGAGGTGGCAGCGGAGCCAGAGCGGAGTGCCGTCGATCATCTAGCCTGGCTGCAGAGCCGTGTTGGGGGCGTATGGCGAGACCTCAGCCTGAAAGCCCTCTCTGTTTACGGCCTCGATCCGAGCGCGACTCGTGATTGCTCAGACTGTGCGGTTATGCAGTCGCTGCATTGCATTACCCTTCTGATTAGTTCTGATTTTCATTTGACACGGGGAGGGTGCTGTAGCGCATTGTGCAACGTTTTTGTGGAGGTACGAGAAGCTCTGGCAGATTTAGGCCTTGATCTGTATCTGATGGCTTCTTGGGAGTCGGAGGCAAATCAGAAAGTTTTCCCCCAATCTTTTAAAAAAATTTAAATGATATACCTTTTTAAGAATTTACTTGTGGTTAACTGGGTAAGGATGAGTTGTTAGCTGATAGATAAAATAAAGCGTTGGCCAATCCAGAAATTGTTACACTCCCTGGCAGAATTATTGGGCTTTTTTAAGTCATCTGCGCATCTTGCTGGGCATCGTGTAAGGAATGATATTCTGCACATTTTACATAAGAGTTTTTAGACGTTTTTAGACTTCCACTGTGTTTCTGATTCTGTTTGCAGTGTGATTGATATTAACGATTGTAATGGTTGGTGACTCTCTATGATGTTATAATACCCCTACTGTTCTACAGTGCTGAAGTGTGTGAGCATTTGTGCCTGGATTTGCGAAGTGCAGCCAGTTGAGCTGGAGGCTTCTTAACTAACCTCATCAGCAGATTTTCTAAACGTCTGCAGGTGTTTCTGGAGCGAATGGGTTAGGCCGACACGCAAATAGCTCATCCTCCCGCTAACCAGTTATCATCTGAGTGCGTCATTTAGCTCAGCCACATCTCTGCCGAGTCGCAAATGAATAGCTGAGTTTGCCTTGGTTAAATCAACCAAAAAAATGTGAAACGAATCTCGCTGATTCAGGTGGTATTTCAGGTATCCGCAAAACGCAGCAGAACGTTTTGCTTGGTGTAGCGGAACGGAACAGAACATTAGAGTGAAATCGTAATTCACAAAGTCGGGTTATTTTTTGTCAATAATTAACATGTTACTGAGTATGAAATTATGTTTCCAGAAATAGGCATTCAGGGACAGTGCTTATGTGAACAGCAAAAGGGTTTTATATATAACAAAGATAAATAAGGATCCCTTTTAACGAAAAAAAAAACCCACAGCCTCTAAGACAGAAAGCCAGGGGGGCGTCAGTCCTGACAGCTACTGGACACACCCAGTGTACATGTCCTGCAGATGTCTGCACTCTGGTTCCCTGCCCCCTCTTGAATTCCCCATCCACAGCGTCCTGTGTTTTGGCCTCCCGGGCGTCACCACTGTACCCTCTCTCTGCCGCCTTTCCAGGTAACCTGGCCAGCATAAACCGCCTGGGCCTGCGCTACAACAGGCTATCGGCAATCCCTCGATCGCTGGCCAAGTGCCGGGAGCTGGAGGAGCTGAACCTGGAGAACAACAACATCTCTATGCTGCCTGAGGTGAGCGGCAAACACCCTCATGCACTGCGGCCATCTTGGTTTCCACCTAAACACATGTTAATAGATGCATGTTCCCCAGACCGGTGAGGCTTGATGATGTTTCTCAGCCTCCTTTGTTATGAGAAGTTGTGCATTTCACACGTTATCGTTGTGAGATGCGGCCATGAAGGACCTATATCACCTAGTTACATGTTGGGGTAAAAAATGTCTAATTTAACATCTAGTTAACTGAACAAAGATGGATACCTTTCTAAATGAAGTGTCACACAAATGCACATTGCCTACGCACCGATGCTAGTCTTCCTTGTTTTTCCAGTGTTCCAGTTTCCCTTCTGTAGATTTTCGTGATAATCCTGTGAATTTCTGCAGTGCTTAGTGGTGGCTCTGTGACACCACAGACTGTTAAGCTTCTGATATACTTTTCCGGGTTTGAAATTTCCCAAAGTAATGCTCGAGGACACTTACTTTATCTCCGCACCTTGAGCTGGGCCGTTCTAGCCCAAGAGGACTTGCATGGTCCCTGTTCAGTAAGTGATGAAGTAACTTTATGTCCAGCAGCTTTGCTGTGAACTTCCCTATGGAGCCATGTGACAGGTTGCCTTTGCCTGGTGTCACCTGGCTTTTTATTTGTCCCCAGGGCCTCCTATCAAGCCTGGTCAACCTGACCAGTTTAACTCTGGCGCGGAACTGCTTTCAGTCCTACCCAGTTGGGGGCCCCTCCCAGTTCTCCACCATCTACTCGCTCAACATGGAGCACAACCGCATCAACAAGATTCCCTTTGGGATCTTCTCCCGGGCCAAAGTGCTGAGCAAACTCAACATGAAGGTGAGCCGGTTTTCTCTGCAGGTGGATTGGCGGAGTGGTGGTCATCATCTGTGAACTAGCTAAGAACATCAGGATCTCTGAGATCATGCTTATGTTGCCGAGCCAGCAGTTTGGAGAAAGAGTTGTTTGCTTGTTTTTCCCCAGCTGATGTTAATTACTCTTCAGTGAGCTGTCGATCGAACATTTATTAAAAACATACAAGCGCAGAGATTTTTCTTAATTGTTTGCATTCGTGTAACGTAGGTAAGAAAAGGCTTGTGGCTGGCGGCCCCCTGCTGGCCAGGAGCTGTCGGTATTTTTTTTGCCAAATGAGGAAGTGAAACTGGTGATTGTTGGGTTATGTGTCCGTAACCATTTCAAGTAGAGTAGCCTGTCAGTGAACCAGAAACGTGTTAAACATGGGAGATAAATGGGTGGCTGCATAATTTAGATGTATAAATCACAGCAGTGTGTAAGGGGGGTTTTCCTACGCTAGCCTGAATTGCAATCAAAAAATTCTTTTCATTCTTTGTTCCCCAGGACAACCAGCTAACATCTCTCCCGCTTGACTTCGGGACCTGGATCAGCATGGTAGAACTCAATCTTGCCACAAACCAGTTGACAAAGATCCCCGAGGATATCTGTGGCCTAGTGTCCCTTGAGGTGGGTATCGCATCTCTGACCTAACTTTGAACCTGAAAAGGGCAGCCATGTTTTTTTTATTATTTATTATTATTTTTGATCGCTTCCTCTTTTGCTCCTGTTCAGCATCATAGTCCGAGTTGCATTGGCCAGATCAGATGCCAGTACAAAAAAAAAACAAGGAAGTTTCATTTGTCATTGTGATCGTCTCCTGAAAGCATCCCGTTCCAAATATAGCACTTGGTGTTGTAACTGAAAAGTGTCCAAGGATACTTGTTGAAACCAGCTGGCGATACTTTTGTCTCTTAGGAGACAGACTTGATCGACCACATTGCCTTTTAGTTACCGAAACCTCGACTGTGTGTCTCTCTGCTAACTTGTCAAGCACCTTCAAATACCAAAGCTTGTCCTGTCGTCTGATGGGGGTATTTGCTTGGTCTTTCGGGCTCTAATCGTGTTGCAGTTGATTTCAATCTTCGAAGTGAACGTGAGAGGCCAGTAGCTTTGGGCGGATGTGGAGGTGCGGCTCGTCAGATTTCAGCCTGCTTTTACTGTAAATAAAGATCAACAGATCAATACCGATATGTCTGCTAGCCAAAGCTGTTCCTACACGGGATGCAACTAATGGCCGCAGAGCAACAAAATGATAGGAGTGGTCTGACTTTGAAGTGATTACAGCATCTCACTGAGGCGCGGCTCTCTTGAGTTGGGATGCACTGCTTGGCAGGATAGCACATCGAAGAGCAGTGTGCAGCAGGCCAAGGCAGTTCATGCTTGTCATTATTACTGTCGTGTCTGTCAGACAGTACCAGAAAGATTTGTAGTGAGCGGATTTACAACTAGGTTCGGGCATAGAGTCATCAGCAAAACTGGCGATTTTTCCTTGATATTTTATATCGCTTTAAAGCGTGTGTTTTTCCCCACAGGTCCTGATTTTGTCAAATAATCTTCTTAAGAAGCTGCCCCATGGCATCGGTAACCTACGAAAACTGCGGGAGCTGGACTTGGAAGAGAACAAATTAGAAACCCTCCCCAACGAAATTGCCTACCTTAAAGATTTGCAGGTATTTACGTTAAGACACAAAAACAAAAATTGCTAGCCCAGCAGAGGATCTCGCTTAAAGACCACGTTTCTTTTCACAAAAATGCTACGTTTGCATCTTTAGTTGGGTTTGGTTTGTTGTTGATGCAAGGTGACACTTTGGTTTCCTCCAGAAACTTGTCCTGACAAATAATCAGCTGAGCACCTTGCCGAGGGGAATTGGTCACCTCACCAACTTAACTCACCTTGGCCTGGGCGAAAACCTCCTGCAACATCTTCCTGAGGAGATTGGTAAGGAAACCGAGTCCAGTACCTCTGTTTCATGCCTCTATTGATATGTCCACACATAAGTTTGGCTTTCAATTTTTGTGTGATATCTCCCTGTGTTCTTTAAAAATAAAGGAGTTAGTCACCGTTCTCAGTGGTTATACCAGGTTTTATTAAGTTCAGCCTGCAGAGAACAGTCAGGGCGTGAAAGTTGAACATGGTGCATCATGGGTACTCGAAGAAAGGTGGTGGTAACCGTGACCTTCCTTGCTGTCTCCCACAGGTACACTGGAGAACCTCGAGGAGCTGTATCTGAATGACAACCCCAACCTCCACAGCCTGCCCTTTGAGTTGGCCCTGTGCAGCAAGCTGTCGATCATGAGCATCGAGAACTGTCCCTTGAGCCACCTGCCACCACAGATAGTCGCTGGGGGCCCCTCCTTCATCATCCAGTTCCTGAAGATGCAAGGGCCGTACCGTGCCATGGTCTGAACGTCCAATCTTGTGTCATACACTGTAAAAAAAAAAAAACAAAAAAAAGACAAAAAAGCAAAAAAAAAAAAACAAAACCACACAGAAAAAAGATAAAGAAAACTAATGAAATGCATTATTGTTGTTAAAAGTATCTATCAGAGATAAAAAGGCAATTTTATTAAGACTGCATTATATGTTTCTGCTCATAGAGGAATCATAGCCATTTAGACCCCAGACCCCTCCAATCATGTGAAAAGAAAATTTGTCTAAACCTCCTTTGCCAAAATTGATAGGTGTATATTAAGTAACCACAAGTTGACCTGGCAGTCTTTTAATATATAATCGGCATTGCCAACAGTTACCGTAATTAAAGATGGTTTTTAGAACAAGAATACAGTCGTATGCAAAAAAAAATAATAATAATAAAGTTAAAACGGTCATTTTGCTGCTGCTGCTGCCTCCGTAACCTTTGGGTCTTTTTTTAATCCCCTTCCTGATGTTTGTGTGTTAATTTTACATTTTTTAAAAATTCCTGAGTTACTTTGGCGCTCATTGACTAGGGATTACTCTGTCTTATACTGTGCATTGGATCGAGTCTCAGCTTGGAGGCTCTTAACCACGTGATTTCAGTGCCTCACCCTGGAGAGAGAACCTAGTGGTTCTCGATCAGTAAATGGTTCAGGCATTTATTAAAAAGCCCTGTTTATTTCCCTGCTGTTGTACTTTTGTCATACATATTTCTCTTTTTTTTTTTTTGACTAAATAATTTTGTTCTCATGCGGAGTTTATACAACAGAAATGGACTCTTAAAACGTAATATATTAATAAATAAGAATGCAAATTTTAAAAAGGCAGAAGAAAATGATTTATCAAAAAACAATCTGCAAAAAAAAAAAAAATCAAGCATAAACTGGTAAACTGGTCGATCGCAATCAAGTTTAATCTGGTCAGTTTTCCTGTTCAATCAGATGGTTACCTATTTACTTAATGGCAGTGACGTTTTTACTGGTTAATTGCATTGAGGTCTGCTGATGGTAAATTGAGTCTAGAGTGTTTTTGTGATGGGGGATGGTGGTGGTGATATTTTCATTTGATAATAGGAGGAGAAAAAAAACTGCAGTCATTTCTACATGCGTGTTGACCTATGTGCAATTCAGTTTTCACAATGTTTACGTTTCGCTATATCTTCAGTGTTGGGCTCTGTTACTGTCAGTCATTATGATGAAAACATTGGATAAGCATACCAGGTCACCGTGATGGTAACATGTTTTGTTTTGTTATTATTATTTTTAAAATAAGGTATGCCAAAAACCTGCTTTTGATGTTTTGGACAGTCCTGGAGGTTCCAGCTTCCCTACAGAGGGAGTGTAAAATACATTTTGATTGTTTCCATTTAGATTTATAGTAGTTTTACTCAGTGTAATATCTATCAACAGATTTGAAATTTTAGGTGTATATTATTATTTTTTTTTTATAAACCCAACACTGTCCCACGATGCTGCTGATTTTTATGCACTTTTTAATTGTAATGGCACCCTCTTTGAAGTTTCTTTTGAGAAAATATTTCTTTTACCAGTTACAGTTTAGTAGTTATAGTTCCCCCTTTGTATTTTTGAGCAACAACTTCGTTCATTTTTTTAATGAAATGTTTTCTCCGCAAAGCCTAATTTAAATATTTAGGCTGTGAGCTTATCAAACCTGCATCAAGCAGATACACTTAAACTAAGTTCTGTAAATGACATTGTTAATATACATCCAAATGAACAGGAGTACCCTTATATCACTGAAAGTACCACAGTCCAAGATTGTTGTAATGCCGTTCAGACCCATGATGTTTTGAAGGAGCCAAATTTAAATCAATGATTTTTTTTTTTCTCTCCAACTGATATATTTGTCTACAGTTAGTATTATAGCAGGTGACTATACAAGCGTTAACGCAGGTTACCGACCCAAACTTGGGGGGATTAGTACACCTTGAGGTGTGTTCTCTCTCAGGATTATCAATCATTTTTTTAAAATCTGAATTTTTTTAGTCTAATTTTTGGCAGTGGCTATCATTTTGGGTGCCACCTGGCAGTGGGCAGTCTTTTGGCGGGACGAAGGTGTGAGAGTGCCCCCCTCTGGTGAGGGAGGGGGTAGCAAGGGTGGGTGGGGTGGGGGAGGCAAGATGGATTGCTGCTCTATTATACCAGCAGAAGTTGTTGCTGCTTCACAAACTCTTGAAATCTTGCTGTAACAGACCCAGACGGAGAGAGAGAGACTCGCCCTGTAACGATCCACAGACAAATGGAGTTCCCGGTTCCGTGGTTCTCACAGATCAAACCGTTTCCACCTACAGGACAAACAAGGTGTGCACTTGAGCCTAACAGTTACAGTCAATTAAAATGGTTTTTAAAAAGGGCTTTTCTCT
Organism: Gnathonemus echidnorhynchus; assembly: GCA_026776725.1. Lineage (NCBI taxonomy): Eukaryota > Metazoa > Chordata > Actinopteri > Osteoglossiformes > Mormyridae > Gnathonemus > Gnathonemus echidnorhynchus. Next base: position 4,610,338 of record JAODJU010000041.1, read on the forward strand.
GTTCATGCTTAACAATACACAGACAATAAGTGAAGTGGTGCATTCCTGGTTTAAAATAAATGCTTTGAGGCTGGAGTTTGGTGTCATTCGTTAATGGGGAAAATAATGTGAAATGCCTCTGTGGAGCATCTGGTCTACGGCAAAAGCCCCGTGGAAAAATCTGTGCCATTCGGATGTGGGACGACGGCTGGCAGGATGGTACAAAAAGCGTTTATCAGAAACCAGGAATGTAAATTTAAATGTGCTTTTAAAGATGTTAAGTCCTTTTTGCTAGGGCTGTCATTTTTGACTCTTATCTGATGTGCTTTTTTATGATTTTATATTGTTCTGGTGCATCCATATGAGTGGGGGCTTAGAATATTGTTTATTTTTCTATTGTCTGTTTTAGGTCATTAGGATGTTAGTCTATGAATCAAGGTATTTTTTTTTACTGTAGAAATGTCTGGTTCTCTCTTGTCTTGCGATGTTGTATTGGAAAGGAGCATGTTTAATTTTTTTAAACCAAGATGTTTTCGGTCAGAGGGCGGTAAAAATAAGAGAAGGTGTTGCTATTTGCTGTCTGCAAAATGTTCCTTTTGATGTTTTAAAAGTATCATGCCTCGCTCAGCAGTGCAGAGCCTACCTGCCTTAAAGGTAAACCATTTCGTTATCCCGTCTCTGTTTGGTTTACTCACTCCAGTACCATTTAGCCACCACCTGTAATCTCTCCTTTCTCTTGGTCCATTTTTACGTGAGCTAACGTAAACGAATGCCGAGTCTTTCTTAGATGCGAATCCTGCGGTTCTGACGAACATTCAATTGCCTTATGTTTCATGTACATCGCATTTCTGTTGTATAACTTTTGCTTACCTTAGTACCTTTTTTTTTTTTTTGTCTTCGTCACAAATGTTTTTAAACAGATGGACAGGAAAACTATCAATGAGCAGTCGCGTAATGAGTCAGAAGTAAAGGAATTTTCCAGAATAGAAGCAGGCCACCCTAGTGTAATTCTTTATGGATCTTTATGCACATAGTACAATTTGGGTTATCTTTTTTTTTTTTTTTTTAAATAAAATGAACAAATACTTCAGATGTCCAATATACAAATAACATGCATAGGCCCTAAGGTTTCCGTACATCCAGGAATTCCTGGTTTAGATGGGAGTGCAGGCAGGCAGGATTACCTCATCACAGGTCTGCATTGCTGTTTTCCGTAAGCTTTTTATTTTTAGCTGTAAGATATCTATTAAATTAAATTGTGGATAATTTTAAACACCAGTATGAAATGAAGATGACATTTAAAACATGCCTTTATTATGTACGGGGTAATTCTTAAATGTTTACTTATTGATGAATGTCAAGACTATGGACTCAATCTGCCCTGTATGAATAAATACTGAGGAACACAGACATACAGGCACAGACGCACACAGACACACGGACACATGGTAACCCAGTTATTTCTTGTTTTTGGCTTTGCAAGTAAATTAAATGGTCGTGTTTGCCAATGATCCATGTGTACAAAATCTTTTAATTGTAATAAAACTATAAATATTTACTAAGTTTTAAGTTATGTGAAATGTTGTATCGTGTTCCGGACTTTACTTTTAGCAAACAGTACTGCAAAACGAAAATAATGAAATATCAGTCTGTTGCTTCCATTAAGATCGTTTTTTTTTTTTTTATCTTGTTGTGTTGCTTTAATTTTTACTGTACAAATACAGGAGCAACATTTCGCCAAGGATTTGACTTAGAATACGAGTAATTTGCAACAATTTGCACATATGAAATGCATTGAGGGACATCCAGGCCCTGGGGATTTAAAAGCCCTACCCCACTAAATTTATCAAATGCACCTTGATTTGGCTTCTCCTCCCACCTGAATCCAGTCACACCCCGGACCACTGGAGGCCTCCTATAAATATTCAGATAATATGGAATCTTGTGTGTTCAGTCACAACCTGCCAGTAACCCTTTGACAGAACTTCCTGTGCTGTTTTTGAAGTTTAAAGAGAAAAAAACTCAAGCGACTGAATTCCTTTCCCCGTTTTCTAACATAGTGGCGTGCCTTTTAATATGTTCAGACTTGGGCTGTTCTCTGAAGTTTTGGTTTCTTTTTTGTACTTAGACAAAAAAAGCAGATTAGCAGTGATGTCAAAGTGTAAACTTTATTTTAAATTTCTGATGTTTGTACCCTTGTCATGCCTGCACAATGCTTTTTTAAAAATTTTATTTTGGAGATTAATCCCACAATGATACATGTTGAAAAGCTCTGGAAATGTATAATTGTACTTTTAATCCAATTAATTGTAATGTTCAGTTTGTGTTACTTCAATATAAAAAGATAATTGCCTTGTCCAGATTTTATAAGTGATCTTTCATGGATGCTTTCATTGTCAAAAATACTCTCCACTATACAGTCATTTTATATAATCACAGCCATATCTGATCTTAAATTTAGTTTACATAGAATGTTTCTGCATTCAGCAAAATGCAAATGTGAGTGTATAGTTTTACAGCAGTTAACTTTTTTTTTTCCACTAAAGCAGCTTGAATCATTTCATATTACAGCTGTTTTCTTGATATTTATAATGACGTAACACTTAAGGACTTGGAGGGGGGACTTGGACTCCTGTACACTTGCTCTCCAGTTTATAGATTTTACACACCTTTGATTGCTGGTTTGCTTTGTGGCTCTAGAGACACTTCACTAAATTTACTGTGTATGTTGGAATGCATCTTGACTGAGTTGCAATACGGATGGCTCATATCTGCATTAATGCAGAATGTTGAATTTCCATGCGCCTATAAATCGTCATAGGTCAAATTGAAAAGCGATTATAGATACCAACCCATGCAGAAACAGAAAAATAAACGCTACTAGTACTTCACGTGGATTTTGCAGTCTTTACGAACATTTAGACAGCTCCTACTTAAGAACCAGAAAGCTTTCAGCTATAAAATAACTTCACACAAACAGTACATTACTTCCGTGTTTAACGAATTGCATTCATACCTGCAACATACTAGCTAATTATTTAGGTGTTATCGTACGTCTATCCATCTTGTAATGGATATAGAAATATATTTTACTGAAACATACAAGAACATATTGACGCCAGTTGAACTTTTTAAAATTTTACGGGATTTAACCAAGGTAGGTGTTAGGAACTGGGGTGGTGTGGTGGTTCGCGCTGTTGCCTCACACTATGGGAAATGCTAAAGCTTGGGCCAAGGTTTGAATCTCGATTATTCTAGCAAGCTCTTTTATCTGTGGATAACAGAAATATTTCTATTGCGTTAGTGATACAACGGGTTTGTGGTAGGTCGCTGTGATTGCATGCTGGTCTGTTACTTCGTATTGTAGTCGCAATAGCTCGGTTCGAATCCGGGTTAAGATAGTGTGTTATAAGATGGGAGCTAATGACTAATTCTTCTAGGTTAAATAACTTAAAAATTTTGGGATAGTAAGGCAGGCAGTAGTAAGTTACTACTTACTACCTACCAGCTGTACTTACTATTACCAAAGTTCTCTAAGTACTCTTTTTTCAGTATTACCAAAGTTACTTGCCTACCTACTTGCCTGTCTGTGACACCAGCTTGTCTAGTTCCTGCTTGCCAGGGTCCTACCTGTCCTGCGATGCCTGCGTGGGACTTGAACGCTGGTCCCAGCAGTTGGATTTGCTTTGAGGCAACAGCACTAATAATTACACCACCGGGCCGCCACCCTCCCTAGCGGCAATCAATATGTTCTCACATCCGTTTCAGTATTACCAAAGTCCAAGTACATATAATTGTGGCAAGTTTAGCCGAGTCACGAATATACTGTACGTGATTTCTCGGCAATGACTATTTCACGACAAAATGCCACCCTTTACTTTAACAAATGACAATAGAATCAGAGTTATGTTGGGGAAAAGAACTTATTTTAAAATAATATAAACAAACAGTTGTCTAGTTTTTGCACCGTGACTTTTTAAGAGTAAATCAAAAAGTCAAACAGTGAAAAAGCAATTAGTAGTCAGCCTAAGTATTAATTGAATTTAAAGTTTGAAATTCACCTCTGACATTGTTTAAAATATTATTTATATAACCCTTTGTGAAATTTCCACGCCAAAATCCAGAAGCCCATTGTAGTACATTGTACAAACTTACCTGAACTATGCATTATCGGTTGTGAAGGTGCGCTACAAGTTTTCAAGCAGAATAGGAATTATTGGTGCGCTACCTGTACCGGTCAATAGGCGTCACTAAATCCTCGCTGTGCCTTTACTATTCGGGGCGCAATTTATCCCTTAGAATAGAATAGGATCATACGGACAAACACGGCTATTATGTTTAGCAAATTATGGTTCGATCTGCATTCCGTGGTCACGCATATTATCATTAAAAAATATTCCAGCATATACTATTTTCAGCGAAAAACCATTTTATAACTGTGCGACTCGTACATTTTCCACAATACTGTTCTATGTATGTAATACCCGGAAACAATTTAAGAACAGTGAGTTAATTAGCTAATTAAATTACATTTTACTTCTGATTTGTTTCTCTGTCAGGAAGAAAAAAAATGGCTTGACAGCGAAACTGCCCAAGAGTGGGAAATGTGTGTGTCTTGTAAAGACAAGCGAGCGAAGGACCGGGAAGCGCTGCAGAGATAAGATTCAATATTGACCAACTAAGTTTTTATAGGCATCCACGTGGGTTTAGACCCAGTCTAGGGCTCTGGGGCTGGGTGCTAAGCAACGCTGTCAAGCCCGATGTTATAAAGGAGCGGAGTTGTAAAGCCACTCTTCACTGCGAGCAGATCTGCGGTAATAGAGTTAGTGCGTGAGAAGCAGGTACTCGCTTATTAACTCTGCGGGGAGGAGTGAGTCCGTATACTGCGTGTCAGTCCACGCCTCCAGACAATCTGCTAGAAAGCGTGCAAGCTTGCGGTCTCTCCCCAATAAATGTACAAAATACACACTATGTATATATATTTTTAAGAAAATTACTATTCTCCGAAGGACTTGAATGACAGCAGAAGTCAGTCAAGGTAAGATCGAAGTTTTCTTTACCCCAGATAGCAAAAATACTTTAAAGGAATGAAATACCGTTGTTATAGTTGATTGGAGAGTATCTGTAGTAGGAAAAAGAAAAGATTCTAACGTCATGTATATGTTCTTGCTTACACACTTAGATGAATCGACCGGTCAAGACTGCTGTAAATGTAATACCGGAGGACAATGACATAAGAAATGCACGAGAATTAGTTTCCAGTGTCTATGCAACGTGCACCAGCGCGTAAATGGGGGCGTCACAGGAGTCTGAAGAGACCTTTCAGATGTTCTGCGAGAACTCCACCAACGCAACTTTGCCCATCCATATTTCAGTACCCCTAACAATATCCGTGGGAATGCTTATTCTCTTGATATTATTTGGCAATGTTCTTGTTATAATAGCAGTATTTACTAGTCGGGCCTTAAGGGCTCCTCAGAACTTGTTTTTGGTGTCTCTTGCATCGGCTGACATACTGGTGGCTACTTTAGTCATGCCCTTCTCGCTGGCTTATGAGCTCATGGGCAGCTGGTACTTTGGAAAAGTTTGGTGCAAAATTTACCAGGCCCTGGACGTCCTCTTTTGCACGGCGTCTATCGCCCACCTTTGCGCTATTAGTCTGGACAGGTACTGGTCAATAACCAAAGCCATTAAGTACAACCTGAAGCGTACTCCCAGACGGATAAAGTGTATAATTTTCATTGTTTGGATAATCTCCGTAATTATAAGTTTGCCTGCTTTGATTATGCACAAGGAGTTTGGCGTCGACGGCGAGCAATGTCATATCAGCCAGGAGAAGTGGTACATGATCTCTTCCAGCATCGGTTCATTCTTCGTACCTTGCATGATTATGGTTCCAGTTTACATTCGCATTTACCAGATTGCCAAAAAAAGAACCAGAGTCCCTCCACGGAAAAGCAAAAAGAGTGACCAGAAGCAGGACGACGCAGACGAAAAATTACACCGGGAAAAGGAAGCAGAGGGCGACGAGAAAAACAATAAGGGTGAAATCAATGGGATTGACATGGAAGAGTCGTCGTCTTCAGACCACGACGTTAAAAATACCTGTTCGGCGAAGAAAGGAAAAGGTAAAAACAAACTGAGCCGAATCAAACCGGGAGATGCCATCATTAAAAAAGCCGACCGGCAGAATACCAACGGCAGCAGGTGGAAAGGACGCCAAAACCGAGAAAAACGGTTCACGTTTGTGCTGGCGGTGGTGGTGGGAGTGTTCGTCATTTGCTGGTTTCCCTTCTTTTTCACATACACGCTGCTCGCCATATGCACGACCTGCTGCGTTCCCGAGAAGCTCTTCAAATTCTTCTTTTGGTTCGGCTACTGCAACAGTTCACTAAACCCAATGATATACACTATATTTAACAACGACTTTAGGAGGGCTTTTAAAAAGATTCTATGTAAAGGTGAGAAGAAGCGGATTGTTTGATACGCACGTGTTTTTTGGGTCAGCTGTGTTTTATTTTGCTATGAGTGACGCATTTCACGCGCTATGTCAGGTACCGTCTTATAGTACGCATACATGTACTGACAGGTCATTTTTTAATTTGCAATAAGCCCGTTTAACAATCGAGGCGAGTTTGTATAAATTATATACATACGTGTCTAAAATGTTAATTTTAAATGTACGTTTATAATATGCGCGTTTTTTGGCTGTGTGCTATGTTGCGGGCTCAACTCACGTATATCAAAATGTTTAAAATATATTTCTGTTTATCCCTTTAGCTATAAGTTTTTATACATTTTGGTTTAATTGTTATTGGTGTGGTGTTTCGTTTTATATGAATATTCTGTTGTAACAGGGACACTTGAAGGTAAATAAACATTTCAACAAGTGTGATTTTGTAGACTGGGTAATTATGTAGGCATCTATGACTTCTGGCCTACTTGTTTCAAGGGGCGGCAGCGCCCCCCCCCAGCCCGAAACTTGTCACGGTATTGGATAACTGAATAGGCCTTTCCATAGTCAAGAGCAGGTAGAGTCCACATGTTTCAGATACTGGTATAAGCGCTGAAAGTGGTGACCATGAATGAGGACATTTTGGAGAGTAAGATTTTATCACAAACAGGCTTTAGAGAGGATGCTCTGCATATTCTGCTCCATTAATCAAACATGGCGTTATAATTACGACTGCGTTATTTGCGCTTTCCCGCCAGTGACAAAAATTAATTCGGCGCTAATGGGTGAAGGGGAGGATTATGGGAGTGACAACGAAAAGGTTATGCAAATCTGATGTTTTATCCAACACTCAAAACTAATATTTGCACAGACAGCAAACAAATAATGAATGGCGTGAAAAATTAAGGTAAACTACAGATGATCAAATAAGGGTGTAGACTTGAACCTGTCAGACCTGAACGCCATGCCTTGGCTAAACACTCCAAACACAGAAGCTAGCTCCGCATGTTTTTGCCACCAATAAACCGCGACCAACTGGTGTAAATATTATTAATAGGATAGCTATTGTGGAAAAGTGATGTTGGCATATATACACAATCATTCTTGTCAACACCAACCTATATTGTAAAGGCATTCAAAACAGGTTTACAACAATGTATTATTATTAGTGTTTACAGTTTTCAGTGTCAGGGTTATAGTCATTTTTGTGTATATACATGCATCCAAATATTTAGCTTTTTTCCACCCAATTTGCCTGGTATCAAGGACACCATAACCATTCCAGGGTACCCATCTTAATTAGCAATTCAAACGTGAAAACGTTTAATAAAAATATTTTCCTACTACTGACTGACTAAATAAACAAAATGTTTAATTTTAGGTAGTGGTGAATTAAAAGACAATAAAATCTAAAGTTAGCCTCTGCACTGAAGCCCATTATGGAAATCTCCTGGTTTTGGTTAATTCTGTTCAAGTTGCAGTATTTTCATGGGAACGCTATGTTACTTTGTACAGTTTTTTTTCTCTAAGCATTTTTTGGGTATGAAATGCTAAGTGGAATTTAAAATTTCGAAAAGCAGCAAAGGTCAAACATTTTAATGGCATCTCACCAACACAAACAGACGTGGTCTCACTTTAACAAACGCAAAACACGGAGAGAACCATTTAAACCCACATGCAGTTCAGGATATTTTTATTTTACTCACTTGGAGAGACACATAGACACATTTATTCTACAGTTGTTTTTTTAAGCAATGCAGAGTGCCCAATGGAGTTTTCAGCCAAGACATTTCTCAATTGAAATTAAGAGTTAAGGTAGGTGATCTAGCTGAAATGTTTCTGGCCTACATTTCAGTGAAAACACCACGACTCATTTAAGCCAAACCTGCTCCTGCTTTGAACTCATCCACAGCATTGACACAGATTGTGCCAATCCCAGGAGACACAGTGTGCGAGGCAGAGCTCACTATAGTCAGGACGCCAGTTCATCACTAAGCACTTTCATATCAATGACCTGTGGGACAATTGCAGTTCTCACACATGACATTGGGCACTGAAATAAGAACATAAGAAATTTACAAACAAGAGGAGGCCATTCGGCCCATCAAGCTTGTTTGGGGAGAACTTAACTAATA
>JAODJU010000041.1:4637449-4648523 GCA_026776725.1 Gnathonemus echidnorhynchus
TTGCTATGAGGAGAAGTTCACGAGGAGCGACCTGTGGGGTGCGCATCTGGCTACATGGACGAGGTAGGGAGGGGGGGGGCACCCAGTTTCCCCTTTTTTTAACACTTTTGGTGATTTGACACGCAGCCCTGCACAACAATTTCATACACTTTCAACACAGGTTTCCTTCACGCTCAGAATTGCATCGTGTCTTTCCGGCATTTTACACCCAAGTGAAATTCCAGGAGAAGCTTGGTTCCTGAAATCCCGCCTTAGGAAGCCGGCACTGTCGGGGAAACCATTTCCCATATCTGGATGCGTTTCCTTATGAGAACTTTCTGGAAAGCGTGTGTGAAATGGCCGCACGGACTCACTGCTGAGCATTCAACTAGGCTTCTCTGTGATTTTTCAAAAAAAAAAAAAAAAGGTCTTAAAAAGAATAACTAGACGGGCCAGCAGTTGAACAATTCAGAATACTGCTAGTGCTCATGTTACGTGACACATATCAGACCTAAACAATCTGCAGGCCGCAGTCATGCAGCTAGGCTAACAGGGGTCTCGAACTGCCCATAGCTTGTGAGAACGTGCTTCCTGTAATAGACTGGCATCCCACCAAAGGTGTATCCCATGCTGCCAGAGACCCAGGCCCCCAGGGATAGGACCCTGACAAGGACAGGCGATTAAAATTTAGATGAATGAATACTTCTGGGTGGATTATTATTCAATATGGGGGCCTCATACCCATCACTAACATGCATCCATCCTCTAAGCGCCTTTCGCCACCACGTTGCCCAGAAGTTTCAGATTCACAAAGACAGAAAATGTTGATGGCAGTCACAAAGTCTCTGCTGAACTTGTTGGGATCTAAAAACGCTGAAAGCCTCGCTGTTCCGGTGCCAGCGGCTCCGTAATGATTACTCAGATGCCACAAGAATCATCCGGGAAATGCGTGTTACGTCAGCGCCATTTTCCGTTTGCTCTCTGAGGGTTGATAGGCAAGGCTGGATTGATAAGGCATTACGGTTCTGTATCACTGGATTCTTTTCATCAAAAATATATATGCAGACTGAATCATTCAGCACGCACAGTGTTTTCTCACTCTTAAGCTGACTAGTTTTATTTTTGTGGGTCAACCATATTAAATGTACTTTTTTTGCTTGCAATTTAGAAAAATACTTTTTCTTTGGTCTCATCGAAATCTGAGGAAATGGAGGTCCAAAAACGAAGAGGAGCAATGGGCAATACTTCAAAACTAACTTTTAAAACTTTTAATACCAAGTTCTAAATGGTAGGCATCTGCCTAAGAACTAAGAATGTTTTTAATTGATGTTCATCACCTCAAGAAAATTCTTGTAGTCATAAGAACAGCAGCAAAGCAGGAAAGTGGGACAGCGATGGATAGCCTCACTCTCCCTGGGGATGAAAACCAGCGTCCTGCCACCTTTGGAAAATGGGGTCGGGTTGGTTCAGCAGGAACATCTCCAGATCTTGGTGTTCATGGACCAGCTTTGACTGACCCTTTGGGAGTCTGCGGGAGGTGCCACACCAGCTCGCCCTCCATCAGGTTCGTGGACAGCCGTGTTTTTGGCATCGCCGAAGAAGGCCGCTCTATAAACCCCTCGTGCAGACAGGAAGCCATTGGGCAGTGGCGTTATCAAAGAAGCCATCAACGACTGTTTCCCTGGGAATCTACTCACGAATAACAAACAAATGAGCAGGGCGGCATCCAAAGCGGTCATGGGCTCTTCACAGCTCCTGGCCAGAGATCAGATTAGCTCCCTGAGATAAACTCCCACAAGGAACATGAGTGAACTGTGGGGGTGACATCATCCTGTCAGTCTCACTTGAGTTCCTCTATACCACCCCCTCCCCCCAAACAACCTGAGCGAGTGACCGGCGCCTGTCATATGGCACCGAGTCTCGCTGGAGCTGGTGGAGGTGACATCACCCTTCCCGTACAGTGCCTTGGGATCCCCGGGGGCTGCTACATGGGGGGGTGAGGCCTGATGCTGCGGCTCTTCCACCATTTTACCAGTGGGTGGGATGGCCAGTAGGAATATACAACTTTAATTTGACGTAAACATATATTTTCCCTCCATTTACGGGTTTCCTAAAACTGGACATAACAACATGAGAAGCCTCCTCCTCGGCCCCCGCTGCATCCTGCATGTGGAAACGCACCCCCCCGACGCTCGAGGGTACGCGAGTCCGCCGTGCTGGCTGCAATGCTAATGATCCGCTAAAGACAACAGGGGCGATGGTAATGACTAAACAGCGGCTGCCACCGAGGGCGGGAGAATCTGGAAAGACGCTAAAGCTAAGCGCTAAGCCTCCACCCCGTCTCCCTCTGGCGCTCGCCGAGATGCATTTGCTAATCAAGGCATGTGTGTGTGTTTGTGTGTGTGTGTATAATTTGGTTTGCAGGAATAATTCGTGCTGACGACTGAGAGTTTTACCTGAGTTATTTTAGAAGGTTCCTCTCTTCAGAAATAAAGGAAAACAACAGTTTCAGAACACAACTTGGACTACAAAAACCAATCTGGAAATAATTATCGTGTGCAGTAAACAAAGCGTGATTGTTGAATCACCGGAGAAATGTGTCGGCTTATTTTCTTTCTTTTCTAAAGGGCTTTGGATGCAATAAGACAGCAATAACGGAGCAGCTGGGACTTTCTTTTCCCACCTTTGTTTACTTATTGCTCTGAACAGAAAAGGCAGCGTAATCAGGGGTGCAAATGACAGCCGCGGTCCAAACGCATGGGCCGCACCCGTATCGTAACGCCTCACACAGGCCCAGGAGAAGGAATCTTTCTTATGGCTAAAGAAAGTACAACTTGAACAGCATGTGTTTTTCCTGCATTTATGGTCATCATTTGGGTAATTTGAGCCAGTGTGGAGCAGGGGGGGATGGGAGGTTGTAAGCCCCCCAATAATAAAAAACAGCCAATACAACCCACTGGGCCCCACTAAATGCGTGAAGACCTCAACCCCCCAATGCAAAGTGATCCCCTTGGCGGGGGGTATAGCTATTGTAGAGTTCAGATTCCTTCTACAACAATGTACGGGGGGGGGGGGCAGTTTACAGGGACATTTTTGCATTACACAGGGGTACTGCTGGAGATTTCGGGCCCCATAAAAGCATATCATATTGAGCCCCCCAATCCAGATCAATCCAAATTGTTTCAGGGCCCCTGTCACTCAGTGGCCCTTGGAATCGTCCCAACTGTCCCCCACTTTAAGGCGCCCCTTTATTACCCACCATCGATTATCACCAGTCTGGACTGGTCCATGTTGTCCACCCCCCCTGTTCTGTACTATAAGTCTTTACTCGTTTATACGCTGTCTGGTAAACCCACAAACAGGGTGTTGTCTTAGCCTCATGAATACCTTGCTCAATGTCTCCTGTGGGAGAATATAACTGAATTGCCTCCATCCTGGGAATAAGAGTAGCTTTCTTCAGGAACTAAACCGGCAAGATCACGCCCTATTCTCAGCCACTTTACCACCTGCTGCGTCGGTCACCCACCGTAGCGATTTCGGTACGTGTCCGCCGGCACACACGCCGTCTGCAGAACTAAACCTCAACAAAGCCGCTTTTCTCTGCCTCCCTGCCCCGGAGCTGCCCTGCCGAGTCAGCGGCCACCTTCTCGGCGCTCGGATCAATTAATTTGACTAAATGCCAGCTGCTGGCGGTGAGACGCACGGCTGATTAGCCGCCGCGATCACTTACCAGCTTGCGGTTTTTGATAAGGCTAATTAGCGGAAGCTGGCGGAGGAAATCAATGCAGTCTCACAAATCAACGCACACGCACGAATAAGGAAGCCGTGTCCCATGCAGGGAGCAGTGAAGGACCGATTATTAATTTCACAGTATTGCTGCCTGATCGATGGACATAATAAACAGTGTCTGCTTTTCTGAGGCATCGTTCTTTGTAGGGTTGAGGTGGGGGTTACGTGTCTGTTTTAGCCCCCGCGTAGTGTGGGGGGGGGGGTATAAATGGTGTTGGTGTGAAGGGTTTCCATGCCGTTTGGGGGAAGCTGGAGTCTCAGTGTGCGACAGCAATTGCTGTTCAGCTCCATGCAGCGTATTGACATTCTGTTTATGGCTTGTCCTAGCTTACACCCTATGTCTACGAATCCAAAGAAAAGCTTAGCAGATACCTGGCTGAGTTGCAGTACATGTAGCTGGTAAATGTGCATGTCACTACTTTTCTTGAGCTATGTGACTGTGTGAACAATCATTTGCAAACTCACATTTGTAACCAATATATTTCAGCTACCATTTTGTTTATAGCAGCTTCATTAACTTATCTGCCTGTAACTATCTTGTTCTGACCCTGAGTAGAGCTCCGACTAAGCCAGCCACAACTCAGATGATGGGATTTGTCGATTGCAGGAAAAGTATCTAGCCATGAGTGACTAGAATCTAGAGCAGAGGTGGGCAATCTTATCCACAAAGGGCCGGTGTGTATGCGGGTTTTCGCTGCAACTCCCTAATTAGATTACTAAATTTTGGACTGATTGGCTGAAGAGTCCTCACATCTGGGTCTGAACAGCTTTGCCAAAGCTGGGATAGCAAAGGTTATCTCAAAAACATACACACCGGCCCTTTGCGGATAAGACTGCCCACTCCTGGTCCAGACTATATATAGACAATGATTTAAACACCCCTGCTCTGATCTTCCTCGATTACTCGGGTCTTGGACGTCACAGTATGGGCACTTTGTGCCTCTCTGTACTGCTGCTAATGTCTGACGACAGTTCCCCGTCTGTCAGAATAGATGCCGATCTGCCTGTTTGACTTTGTTATTAGTTCACATGGGCAATGAGGCCTCAGCCACGTACGGTGATTTAAACGCTTGTCGCGTGACGGAACATTGCGCATTCAGACAATAGCGTGTCCTTCAAATATTTGAATTAATGTGTCGGTGAGGCTTGACTCTGAGAGGTTTGATAACGGCCCCGAACGCCTGAACCTCCGCTCTGTCGTTATGGCACTGCACGTGACACACGTTTGGCAGTGGTGAAATTAATTTTCCGAGTGTGGCAGTAGGTCAAGGTGTTCAGCTGGTTCATAAACGGAAGGGAAAGAGTTGACGGCGGAAGAAAAAAGCAAAATCAGAAGGCCAAAGGGGTGCTGGAGGAAATGACTGGTACCACTGGTGACGACCTGGAAGGGCAGAGTTTAGCCTGGGGGGTTTTCAGTGGTGATACTTTAAATCTTAAGAAATGGGATTTTAATTCTCATCCTTAAGGCTGGAAGTGGGGGGTAAATGAGAATTGTCAAGTATATATGAATGTCCCACGAATCGTGAAACACAACTAAAAGTTAGTAATTATGCACAGTAATGCAGATAGTAAAGCAGGTCATGGTGCCAAAGGCTTTGTGACACGGTCTAATGGATCTCATCTTCAGAGACACCTATGAGGTACGACTCGCCTCCTCGGCGGACGGCAAGGCCGGGTCCAGCCGCACAGCTGCTGCTCTTCGCAACTGGAGCGAAGGAGACTTTCACTCGTCTGAAAAACGGGACAGAGAATGTCGTCCAACGACTGCTGTCCTTTATGACGCAGCCAAAAAACTGGAGGCAAAAGCCCCCAGTTTGCACTTCTTTCCCAGACTTAGAGGCTCAAAAGATGAATCATTCAAATATCATAGCGTTGCTAAACGAAGAACTTCAGTCCCAAGTAGGCTTTGGTATAAATGTCACCTTGTGTTAGGACGCACACGCATGGCTGCACTTCTGAGTACCTTCTGGGATCATTTTAATTGGGGGTTAGCACTTTTAATTTTGCATGTAGAAATACCTTCTCTGTTGTGGTGCAAGGACATTATCACCAATTCAGTTTACAAATGAGAGAATGAATACATTAAAAATAAAAATAGCAAGTTCTGAATGACATCTTGACTTGGACACAAACAGCTGAGTATATTGTGTCGAGCAAATGCAAGGCGCCTAAGGCTGGATGGGAGGAAAGGATTGTTTTTTGGTTTGGTTTTTTTGTAGAAACCTGAAAAAATAGGGATGAGGATCCATTTCATAACAACATAATTTGCTGATTGAAAACAAACCCTAAAAGGGATGGTACACATCACGGAGCCTGCTGACCCTATCTGCAGCATAGCGTAGCTGTCTAATAAGGGGCAGCTGGGATTCATTACCTGAAGTTCATGTTAGCACTAGGCTAATGCTAACCCAGTCCGTCACCATCGCTTTGCTAACACACCATAAGCTCTATAATCTATCCATTTTCCAACCGCTTCTCCTTATCAGGGTTGTGGGGCTATCTGTAATATATGAGGGGGAAAAAAAATAAAGGTCAACCAGGTGTATGTGAGTGAGTATCTTCTTATGAGTTTATACACAACACTGGAAATAGGATAATGGACATAGTTATATTCTGAAACAGACAAAAGGACAGATGAAGGAGTGGCAATGGGTACATTAAGACCGTTTGCCGGTTTGCTGCAAGCCACTTCACAAGCGAACAAAGTCTGCCAGCTGTCGGCTAGTTTTCTTTATTTTATTTTATTTTTTTTTTGCCCTGGAGCTGGTGCATAATTTTCCCAGCATGCCATGGGGAGCAACAGAACTGGAGCAGATGCTTTTGTGGTTAATGGCTCTGACACAGCTGAGCCAAGGCAGCGGTCTGCTCTAGTGAGAAGGTCACCCTTCCTGCTAGCTAAGGTCGTGGGATACGAAAGCACCTGATGAACGCAGATGAGGAAAAAAAAAAACTGCCCCGTTTGTCATGCATGTTTGGAAGCTGGAGCTGACCCTGGGATTTTACCGCAGAGGGGGTGACAGCATCACGGCCTCTACACTACCATGATCTTGGATTTAAATAGCTTTTCCCTCTCTCGCTTTGATAAATGTTTTAATGCTTTCTGAGTAGGTCTTCAGCGCTTTAGTGAACGTATTAAATGAGCGTCTCTCGAGACCTCTCACCTGCACGGCGGATAACAGAGAGGTGCGTACACACAATGCGCATTAGCTATCAAAGGCAGCACCAGGCTTCGCATCAGACTGCACGCCAGATGCATCCGATGATACAGTGACATGTATTTGGCCAATTTCGGCAAATTTTTCCAACCCACAAACCCATCAAGCTACCGGGAAAATGTCCATCACGCCAGAAGACCAGTCCAACCCTGCTGGTGACACAGTCTTAATTAACGCAACAATAAGTCGATAGCGTATTATTGTGGAAATCGATAGACTGACTTGATTATCTATGACTAGCTTTGCAGGAATTCTTAAGCTCACCTTTTCATCCTAACAATGCAGTCAGTCGCATACCTCACGGTTAGGGTTCTCATTGACTCGTAGCTCATCACTGAACAAAGATTTTTGCGGTTTCCATCAAAGCACCAAACACTAGAGCTGAACTTCCATTCATCAAGGATCATCAAGGTAAGTGGTTAAGTCATCCATTCATTTACCCATCCGTCCCTCAGTTTCACAAATACTTTACATAAAGTATTTACATAACGTGGCAGCTGGAATTTTAATAAAAATATAACATATGTGAAAGAAAAAAAAAATCCTTTTCTTTTTAAATTACACGCTTGGCCAAGTTGTGATGAAGAGGGCTCCATTCATTCAATACCGGCAAACTCCACACATCATGTCCAGTTTGGACAAAGTGTACCATGTCCTTGTGTTTGTCTTTTGGCCCAGTAACAGCCTGCTTCAGATGATGTCTGTTACCAGTCAAAAGCTTTTACACACCACAGGTTTTTGCCACTTTTACATTTATTTCATAAACCACATATTTTTCATTCTTGTTAAGCTTTGGAAAGTTGATGTGAACAACTATAAATGAAAATATGTCAAATGATACAAGTTTCCTTTAAACATGGAAAGAGTATGTAACAGTGCATGTCTAACGTCCTATTAAGTGGTTCTGTGGTGATGGCAGAGTCAAATTCTAGGCTGTCCTTTAACTTTAAATGCACTAGTTACCTATTTCATCCCATGAAACAGAGCGATATTTAATGTCCCTTCTAGAAAGAATGTCTCGAATTTGCTCTGCTGTTATAACTGCTGGAAGAGGTCAGTTTGATGAATAAAAGATATGACATTTTCTTGCCAGTAAATGGCACTCAAATGGTGAACATACTGTAAATTTGTTAGCAAAGAATTTTGAGTGTATTTTTAGTGAATGTTACATAAGTAACATGCAAATGTAGAAAATCTTACTGAGTGCAAAAACTTTTGACTGGTAGTGTTCCCCGTTAAATTGCATGAGCACACATTGTCATCACAGGTGACGGCCAGAGATGGAAGCTAGATGTCCCCAGCTGGGGGCTATTCTGGGGGACCGACTGCAGAGCAGCGAGCTGCGATGGCAGCTGCGGCCAGGAGGTCACAGCACAACCTGCACAAAATCACAGTCCTGCCGCATGATTTGAATGTGTGTCATTCCACACCCTTCACACTGAGACCCCTCTGCCTGGACGCTCAGCCAGCATGATCGACTGCAGCCTTACGTTCTTGCTCTGTCACCTGGAAGCACTGGGACAGCGTGGTCAGCTGGTGGGACGCTCCCTAATCAGGTCACAGTTTAGTCCATCTTAACCGTCACCGAGCTGCTCAACAATCCAACCAAACCGGTTCCAACATAAAAAATTAAACACCTTATAATCCTTTTGCACTCATGTCAGCATTCCTCACACCCCTATATCCACAGTTTATGATGTTCTGGCCCTGGTGGGGGGGGGGGGAATGTGCACGATCCCTCTTAAGCCGCCTTAAACAATACATGAACGCTCACCACATGTAAGTTACACAGACGCATCTACACCTACGGCTCTGATTTGACCTCTGATTAGGTATTTCCAAGCCCAGAATAATTATAAAATCCTACTATTTTAACACTGCCTGTTTATTGTGCATTTTAGGTACCAATACTGCCGCCAATGCAAACTTAATTATGCTAAATTCTCACCATACATACCTGTGATACCACTCATTAGTCAATGCAAATATACTCATCTATTCAGCACACAGGATATTAGAATTTATATAATTATAGATATAGAGTTTTGAATAGTAACATGACAATGTCATTTTAGAACCAATTCTCCCCAAAAATAGTTGTATATTTCCAAAAATTGATCTATTAAGAGTGTGCATTAAATTATACAGCACTGTGTACATTTCCAACATTTTCAGACTTCTCACATACCTCAATCCTTATTTAATATAAAAATACTTTAGTAGTACACTGGATATAATCTAACATTATAGAAGTAAAAGAGAAAAATGGAACAAAAAAAAACCAAAACACTGAGGAATCGTTAGCGATTACATTCGTTTGGCGTGGATCAGTACTGCCACCTGTTGAGCAAAAGCGGAATCGTCCATAGTCACCCAAGACGTGCATCTATAGTTTTTATATGTTTCAACAAGTATTCATTTACATGAATTACGGAGGTCATATTTCTTAACATTCATAAAAAAATGGCTATGCCACGTGATAATATTTGCCTATACAAAACTTAACAAATAGTATTAAACTAGGAATAAATAATGAACATATGCTGCTCACCATTTCACACGCTACTCCTCACCAAAAGCTGTTGGGGCAGAACATTCCAGAGAAACAGCACTATTTATTTTGTTTGTATTTATTTTCGGTTGCTTTTGACACTCACTGCCAACCATTCTTGTGTAAAAAGATATCTAATGCCGGAGAGCAAAAACGAAAAGTCAAATTAACTTTCTGTGTACTTTTCAGGGAGTTAGACATGTAAGGCAAATATACATTTAAACAGACTCAGTACAGACAAACGCTGACGGTGCTTTTTGTTCTTGTACATATTTGCGGCATTAAGTTACCGAAAGTCCCAGCTGACGGTGGCTTCGGGGAAATGCGCCCTCGGAACAGCCGTCATGGCGCTGGCACGGGGGCTCGCGGCATGGGGTTGCCGGATAGTGCGCCTCCATGTGGTATGGGTAGTTAGTGAACAGGGCCGGGGTGGGGAGCAGGGAGTGGTTGTTGCTGATCGTTCAGGAGAGATGCAGGGATGACCTCGAGGAATATATCTATAAATTACATACGCAGATGTACGATGATGTAAAGACAGAATAAGGAGACGTGAGAGCAGATCCATTCCTGCACGGACTGGCAGCATTCCAGATAAAACATTTCTAAATAATTCAATAAAACTGAAGTTGCGGTAACGACCAGGGCCATTTTCCCTGGGTTTACGGAAAATGATCCGCATTTGCTGGAGCCTTATTAATGTTCTGTGTCACTGGCTGGAAATATTCCCAGAAGGGAGGAAGAGGCGCGTTTCCCACAGGACGGCGACAGGGACAATGGTGTGAGACAGGGAGGAATGACAACCATTCTGTAATGTAACGATGCGGGGGGGGGGGGGGGGCCTCAGTAAAATGTGCAAACCCGGGGAGGAGGGTCTCGGTAAATTGTAGCGAATTTTGCGCGATCGTCTGTTACCAAAAATGGGAACTATGTGAAATTCGCCGGCCGGAGGCGTCCCCTGCTGTGATGGACTGGGACTGGGGGAGGACCCACCACCTCCTCCAGTACTGCCTTCCGTTACAGCTATTATTAGTATGAATGAATGAATGAATGAATGAATGAATGAATGAATGAAAAAAATGATGATATCGGTAACGACATTTTCTGCACCTCGATTATATTCCATAAACTAAGCTAAAGATATCGCACTGGGATATTTTGGAAAAGTAATCTTTGTAGTCATACGCAACCAAAACGCATTGGAACGCGCAGAAAACTTGATGGGCGCAGGGTGACGTCAATAAGCACCATAATTAAGGAAAGAAAATACAGAAATACAGCGGCAGACAGCAATATTTTAGTTTTCTAGCGTCTATGTATCGATTTACGTCGATAAGAAAGGGCTTAAAGTACAGGAAACATGATCTATGTTTGAGACGAACGGCTGGAAGCGTAGCCACTAGTGATGGGAACTCCGGCTCTTTTCAAAGCTTCGGCTCTTTTGGATCGGCTCCCTTTAAAGAGCCGCTCTTACGGCTCCCGAATGGCTCTTCGTTTAGTATCACTTGGATGCTTATATTTTAGCCTAATTAAGCAATTATGA
>JAODJU010000041.1:4670211-4682470 GCA_026776725.1 Gnathonemus echidnorhynchus
CACACCTGTGCAACACTTGATGGGAAAGAGTAGTTCAATGGACTGGTTAAAACACACAGTGTGCAAAGGGGAAGGCACTGCCATTCCTCTGAGGAAGTGGAGTCATGTGACTAAAGTGGGTGGGGCTAGTTAGTCCACCTGCCCTCATCCTTGAGCCTGAATCTATTTGTATCCCATAATCCACAGTAGACATGCATGAAGATAAATTTGACTTTCAGTGCCAAACCAACAGCATTGTTCTTCCTCTCTACTGTGGTGTGACTGTAGCTCGAGGGAATTTCCTCTTACACAAAAATGTTGAGGGCATATCAGAAAAATGATTGGTTCAGAGAGATAACCAATCCAATTGTCGACTGGGTTTAAGCAACTAGAGGAGGTGGAACCAAGACACCTGACTGGTTGGTTCCGCCATCTCTAGTTGCTTGGATCCACCTACTCTACAATCTGATTGGTCATATCTCTGAGCCAATCAGTTTTCGATCTGTCCTCAACATTTTTGTGTAAATAAAACACACATGAGTATGACTAACATCTGCTGAATCCTGAACCCAGACTTTCTGGTGGCATTCGGAATCCTGCCCCTACCTGCTGGGCATGGTGGAGCAGCTCCATCCTCTCTCGCAGAATCTGGGCGTCTCTCTCCCTGAGTTCGCTCATCACCTGCCTCTTCCACTGCTCCACAGACCTCCGCAGAGTCTCCTGCTCCTCTTCCGACAGCAACTCTGAAACCTTGGCTCCTGCTTCCTGCTGCAGAGCGTCAAACAGCATGGCCTCCAGCTCGAGGATTCTCTGTTAGGGTGGGTAAGGTAAATGGGAGATGTGCATGCTTTTATAAAAGCAACCACTAGGTGGCGGTGCAAAACAAAACACCAGTCTATCCGCTTGCCCTGAGTAGCTTTCTAGCAGCATTTAAGTACATTCTATGGTGGATATGGAAGGTTGTATGCTTTACCACCAAGTGTCCACAAGGTGTCAGAGTCAAGGCTAAGATCACACTTCTCTCACTCATGCAAGCAGTAACAGAATTCCATCACCAGATGGCACAGTGGAAGCCAAAGTCCTATACATTGCTGTATCCAAAAGCAACCGAATATCCATCAGAAGACCTTTATACGAGTTATTCTGTAAATGACCGTTATGTGCGTGGTATTGTTAATCCTTTTTTTATCTACTTAGTCCAAAATAACCTTTCCAGATTCACACAAGCAAAAGAAAAAGACTTTCATCAAAAGAATGCATAAAGCATCATGAAAAAAAGCATTTTGTGAATAATTAAAATCAACAGCACAGAAGTAGGAAAAATGCTGGGAAAATGGCCTCACTTTGTGTGCCTGATCCATCGACTGCTTCCTGAAGTCCAGCTCTTCATCCAGATAGCCCTTCTGCTTGCTGAAGTGAACCTTCAGGTGAGAACAGAACACAGTGAAGGTCTCCTAACTACAGGTGAACTGAGCGCAACCTCAGACTGGGCGGATCTGCAGAAAGTGGTTACCTTCTCGTTCTCGATGTCCAGCATTTTCTGCTGCAGAGATGATTTGGTGACCTCTATCTGCTCAAGCCACTGAGAACACAAATTGTGGTCAAGAGCGTTACAGATGTAAAAAGGGGCAACAGTCGCAGTATCACCAAAGGCACATTGGAGAAACTGTTTTAGACTGAGTTAGATCTTATCATTTCAGATACTGATAAACGGGAGCCAAGTCGACCGCCAGAAATACAGAAAAACATTGCGTTTATTTAACTTATAATAATTCACTCAGGGTCTTCTCAAACAAAATAAAACAAAAAGCTGGTCATCTATGAGGAGTACCTTTTCAGCCAAGGTTAATACAGTCCTAGCATGGATAACGACCACTTGCTCGTCATTGGTCAGGTTCTGTGGCACGAGGACAGAACACAAAACATACGTGAACAATGGCATTGAGATGCGGGGTGGAGAAAGAAATGGAAATTGGGCACGCGGTCGCAGATGGCCGCACGAGCCCCCTGAACGGCAAAAACACGGAACACACACATGTACGTACGCGTACGTAGGAAAAACAACATACACTTACGGCGTTATCCCCAAGAATGTCCAGCTTTTTCATGAGCTCTGCGATGGCGATGTCCTGATGGGGCAGGGGGAAGGGGGAGACTCACGATCAAGATGGGGCATTTACACGGAAACGGTGCAACGTTTCGGGGACAGGAGCTGTGACAGCACGGAAACTCACGGTGACGCCCTCCGCCTGGCAGTACACCTGCAGAGGGCTCACGCCCTCCGCAAAGTGGATGGTGTGGAAGTTGATGGCTGGGGACCTCCTCTCACGATCCTGCAGGGAGCGTTCCCGTGACACAACGTCGTTCGTTACACTTGCGCTACTCATTTGCATATTTAATTAGGAGACACCAACCAATCCCCATCTAGGCCAAGCAAATCGCCATTTTCTCGGAGCAGGAATACCGAAGCTGCGGAAATCGTTATCGCTCCGGTCGATAAAAGAGCCAAGCACAGTTGCCATGACGATCATGCTGCTTTCCCGCCTCACCTCCAGCTCCAGGATGCGGAATTCTAGGAGTTCGTTTTGGTCTTTTGCGTCCTGGATGTCATGCTTCAGACGCGACTCCTCCGTCTGCATCTGCTTGATCTGTGAGGAACCGGTAGCAGATTTCGACGTACACAAGAAATACGGGAAGTACACCGCAAGTATATTTCACCAAAGCGAGAGGAGATCTTCATCCTGGCTGACCCACCTTATCCAAAAGCTCCTGGTTTCTCCGGTATAATGCCTGCTTCTCCTCTATCCATTTCACGTCCTTTGAATGCACAAGCAACAGCATGATTAGTCACTGCGCTGTGGAAAAGGCACCGCCAGTCCGCCGGTCCAGCAATCTATCTCCGATACAGGCCCTGACACAGACGACATCTTCACCCTCCCCAGTACTGCCCCTGGAGCCTATCAGTCCCTTTCACCATATCCCAAATCTGGAAGGTCGTCTTAAAAATGGAACCCCTGGCTTTGTGCCTCTGTATTTATCGCCCTGCCTGTAGGTAGAGGCTATAGCATGGTGGAAGTTACTCTCCCAGAGAGGCAGGGTCTCTCTTCCTGACGGAGCTTGTTCCCTTATTTCCCCAGCAGATACTGGCTGCAGAGGCCCAGATGAGGTTCCTGGGCTGATCCCGCCACAGGAAACACGCGGCGAGTGGAGCGCCGAAGGGGACGGCAGCCATTTTCGCAGTTTTTGGGTAAATAAACACTGAAGGTGACAATGTGAATGGTGCTATTCAGCACAATAATAATAATAAAAAACCTGGCCAGCGAGTCAGAGGCACAGCAGGCACGGTGTGAGTCAGAGTTTACTGAAAAGAACCGAAAAGATATTTATACAGAAAAACATCAGGAGGGAAGAGTAGGTGAGACAGAGAGAATCACCTACCCTGCCTCTCCATGAGGGACGTGACTCTGCCTCCTTTAGTGGCTGTACTGTGCCCATAAAAATTAAGACTATGCCAGTAAGTGTGCTTTTGTCATAATAATAATTTTAATAATAACCAATCCATCTTTCATATCCACTTGTCCAATGCTTAGGCGCAGGGGTCCAGACTGTATCTGGGTGCAATGCAGGGAATAACCCAGGACAGGGTGCCCTCTAGAGGCCGGCATGGGAATAGGGAAAGCGGAATTCCATAGGAATGGGGAAAAATATTCCTGTGGCAGCAGCATGAATGGAGATGATCTTTACGGTATTCCCATGGGGATGGTGGTAAAATGCCTGGTAACGGTCGTGGTAACGGTAATGAAACTGCTCGTATATGCATATTCTTCTATCTGCTATATTCATTATAATTCCTTTTGCTCTGTTATTTGTACTCACTGCAGCATAACTGGTGCCAGTGTCATCTAATACTTAAAATATTTAATGGCAAATGTGGACATGCTTAATTTTACACTATAATGATGGTGTGCAGGGAAGGTTTAGATGTTCATGGGGATAGATGAGGATAGATCCCTGTGCAGCCAGGGGTTCCAGGGGTTCTGCTGCCCCCTGCCCATGGGCCTGCCCCGCAGCCCCTGTCGCCTGCCCCGCAGCCCCGGTCGCCTGCCCCGCAGCCCCTGTCTTACACTGCCTCCCTGTCCTTCAGCCTTCGGTCTGGCCTTTCTGCATAAGCGCAGCCCAACTAGGCCTCTGGCATTATAGGCGGCTCCAGCACTGTGACTCAGCACACAGCGCTCAGGGCTTTTCACTGGTAAGACAATGTGGGCCAAAAAAGGGAGCAGCTAAGTGCTTTAGTTCGGGAGAGGTGAGGAGCAGGGCGAACGTGGACCCGGGCGTGACGCCAGTCCCCCCATCCCCTCATTGCAGGGCGGCCCAAACGAGTGAGCGATGTCCTGACAGCCTTTTTATGCAATCATGGAACGCATGCCAGACGCAATTCAATTTCACGACAGACCACATTAAAGGCAGGGACGAAATCCATTTTATGTCAGCTGACATAAAATTCCGAGGTAATGCTTAGAATGCTTAGAAATGTCAACACTGCCTTTAAAAATATGGAAACGAGCATGACTTCCCTCTTCTCATTTGGTGAGGCAGGTAAGGCCGAAAGGCTCCATTAATGCTTTCATCTAATTAAACGGACATCCCTGTGACGAAAGCGTGTCTCTTCAGTAACGGTGGAAAGCCACTGACACAAGTGAGAGAACCAATGGAAAGTCTGAAGCCAATATGACATATAAAAATCTAACAGTAAGTAACTTTAATCTGACCCTCAGCTGTTGAGGTCTTGGAGAAGCATATAAAATTCAATTCGATTAATTTTATTAGCATCCTTCAGACTGCAGTGGACCCAAAGCACTTATCCAGATGTATTGATAGACTAAGCAACGTTTCTTTTACTGATGCATCTCTTACCCCCCTGCAAATATGACATAGTTTCTATGCACCAAAGACACTGCAGGAAGTAGAAACTCCCTAGGGTGACCAGCAGATGCACTGCATTGGCAACAATAGAACACAGAATGCAGCGGTTTCTGGCGCAATTGATTCCTGTGACGTCCAGCAGGGGGCAGAGTGCTTGGGTATGGCCTACTTGCCTGGCCTTGGTGTGCCATAGTGAGCTCCAGGTCTTCGATTCTCGTCTGGTATCGCATGAGCTCAGCTTGCATCTGCTCTCTGGTCTGAGGAGCAAGATGAACAGACAGACGAGCAGAACATCCATCTTGCTGAATTACCAACCAATTAGACCGAACATTGTTTGCTGGGATAACTAGGTAACTCAGCACTTTTTTGACTTTTTTGCACTGAAATCAAGCCACAGATGAATATGAATATTTGGCGACCTTCTGTAAATCTCTTACTTAAAACCCTCAAATGCAAATTCTATACTGTGAAACTGGTCAGGGGTCAGTTGATAATAATTGTATACAACCAAGGATTAAACGACCGTAAATTAAGAGTGAACGACACAACAAAAAACGAATGCTTAACCTGCTTAGCATTAGCATGCTAACGAGAAATGAGTCTGCGGGCAGCTCGGCATGTTACCCTGGCAGCCTCTGCTTACCTTGACTTCCCTCTCGGCATCGAATGTCCCTCCGACCTGCTCCTGGAGCAGAGCGTAAGCCCGCTGGAGGGCCTGGTACTCCATGGTAAGCTGCCGGAAGCGCAGGTCCGTCTCCTCCTTCATCATGCCCTGGAAACACAAGCAGCAGAGCGATTTCTTCCCCGTCGTGAGATACTTCCTCCCCTTCACACAACACTGTCGCCTTCAGCTCTCTGTGACGCCAAGTAGCGCGTTGCTGCTACGACGTTACCATGTTACAGATAGAATCAAGATTCCCTGAGCCGAGATGACCTCTGCTACCTGCCAGCTCTGGGCCAACGAGGTTCAGATGGATTTTGATTGGCTGCCCATGTACAGGATAGTAAGAATGTAGAGAATATCCGTACGTATTTACAACATTCTTCTAACTCCAAGGAAAGAATCCGGGTAGATTCTTTCGGATCACGGAACTTACTAGACAGACGTACATGTAGCAGGACGGAGCCTGATGTTCTCACCTCTTCCAGATCGTCATCCGGGGTGCATGGCGTCCGGTCTGTGTGGTAGGAGATCGAGGAGCCGTCCGAATCCAGGGAAGCTTCTTCATCGTAGCCGAAAAACGTCTCCACCACTGGCTTCTAGGCAAAATCACCGGAAGTCATACAGGTGTCCAAGTTGGAGCCCACGAGTATGGCTACAATCCAGCAAGCTCCTGTTTGTTTTTACCTTTTTCTTATCTATTTACCATTTTCTGTGCTTTTAAATACCCATTGTCTGCATCTACTGCTGTTTGCTGTACTGTTGTTTTGAGTTCCCTGGTCCTAGCAGCGTTATAAACCAGAACCATCATTACAGCGCCGGTAACCGGCCCGAGTCTCACTTGGCTGGTGTACCGGTTCTGTGAAAGCGAGCATTCCAGCTGTCGGTTTCCAATTGTTTTAACAATCTACGGCCACCATGCGGAACATGAGGAGTGCTGCCTGGCTCAGCTCCAGGTCCCCTATCGATCGCACACTTTGCTCCCCCGACGTTTCGTGGTCTGCTGCACACCTGTTTTGACTGCTCCCGCCGTCACAGACCACTTGTCAGGTGGTTTCTGTTTTAATGTCTCCCATCTGGACTCTCTCACAAACCCAACTCAGCAGAGCGGCAGTAAAACTGCATGCTGTCAAATCTGGTTCCTACCTTACAGGGCTTAATGAACTTCTTCCTCTGTCGGCGATACCTCAGCAACATGTCTCGTTCCTGGAAGAGAGCGGTGCGAGCTTCAGTCCTTAAAAGGCAGCACCCACAACACCCACCACAACACCACACACCCAAGTAAATCATCATAATGGGTGCAACAACCCCAGGAAATATAGATCTGGGAGTATAAGGGAGATGCATAAGTAGACAGAAACAATCCCACACCCTTTAGGGTAAAGGGACATAGCACCCACAACATGCTCAGCTGCTCCACCCTGAGGTGACACAGGTGTAAAACATGATAAACTGCAGCCAATCATATGAAAATTATAATTCAAAGTCAGCTGACCAGGACTAACATATATTTCCATGTTAATGACAATGACTGGCCAGTACACTATATATTTATGTTGCAATAAGAAATGATAATAAGAGGAATAATAATTATTATTAACAGAAAACTTACTATCACGCTTTTCACGTATCCAGCTGTTTCAAATGCCTAAAAAATGTCAAAAATGCTCAGAGAACATTTTGAAGTGCAATAAATCAAATAAGGTAAGACTATAAACTGTCATGCAGCTGAAATGCATTTTAAACATGCGTTTCCTAGCATTATAGAGTGGCGTGAAATAGATCAACATGCTTCTGGAATATGACAGCAAACAGTAAGTCTCCAGGGCTGAAACACTAAGGGCTACCGAAACAAATGGTTCACTATGTGCAAAAATGGCTGCAGAAGGAAGAAGGGGTTTCTACTTTCGACAGGTCGTCGATGATGTTCTGCTGCTCGGCAACCTGCAGCCGTAGGAACTCGATCTCCCGCTCTTCCTGACTTTGGTCGAGGTCGTTCAGAGAGCTGGGTCGCCGAATCGTCCCGACCTTTTCCCTCTGCGAGTCAGTGTGGAGGAATTACATAATTTCACTAATTAAAACAGCTGAATATAGCAGAATATTTTGTGTTGCTGCTTAGAGAACCCTGATTTGAAACCGTTTCCTAAGCAGTACAGTATATTTGTTAACTTAATATGTATTATCTTTTGGGCATCCCTTGGGAACCCAAAAATTGTCAATGACCATAACATCACTGTGTTATTCCGTGTCGGACAGAGTACATTAATTCTGGATTTAGACAATCATCTAAAAGCTGAAGGCTCCCGGGCATGGAATTTAGCCAAACAAGTGAATCAAATGAAGGAATCTGGGATAGCCCAGCTCTGGATATCCATGCCGTGTATGAATGACGAGCATGAATGGGCGGAGACCATCTCGCACCATCTCGATGTTCTCCTGCGTGACGAATCTCAGCTTGTTCTCCATGCGTCTGAAGGCGTGGGCCAGTTCCTCGTTCTTCCTGCTCAGCCGTCTGTTCTTGTCCAGCAGGGGCTTGTACTGGCCCTCGGCCTCCCGCAGACGCTTGAGCTGCGCAGACACACGCGCGGGAGCGTGGTTGGTGCGTGCGCACACACAAAGAACGCCTTCAGCTCGAATCACAAAGAGCTAAATCCTCTAAACGTAAACACAAGGCTGCAATATCCTACGAGGGTCCAAAAAGTAAGGAAAAAGAGCAGGGGCGATTCTGGGAGTTTTTTAGGATGAGGGAGACATAATTCATACAGAGGGGCCAACCTAATCATTAGCCAATGATATATTTTGAATCAGTTAGTGACAGGGAATGGGGTCCTCCTGGGACCAATCAGCTTTCAGCTGGGGCTATTGCCCCTATGGCTCCGCCCCTGTACACGCCCCCAAAAAAGAGACCAGTGTGTTACATTTTCCTCTGAAGGGAACCTGTAAGCTGCAGTGATAAAACACCCATGTTGTCATCCTGTTTCCTTCATAGCTGATCCATCACTCACTGTCCAAGATAAAACTGGACTCCTTCTTTTGAGACCCGAGCTCCTCCACATCGAGCTCCTCATGTCCCCCAGCCAGGGGCTTAGTGCCCCCACACCCCAGTGCACAGTGAATCTCCTCAGCTTCCCCAAGTGTGAATGTCACCAGGCACGAAGGGCCACTTCACTGCTGCCCAAACCCTACAATCGCCTTTAATCATAATCGGCTCTTTTTAAAACATCACAGCAAAGCTTCTGCAGTATGTTTGCAGTAAATAATTCATACTTCGATTGCAGCCCCTCCCCCACCTAACCCCTCCCCCCCCCCATGCATTCACAGAGGCAGGAAAAGCACCAGGAGAATACCACCACAGGGCAGTGAAAGCTCATTAACACGCTTCTATTTTTATATAGCATGCTAATAAAGGATCAGGATTCGTCAAACCACCAGCAGCCCTCATCTTAATGAAGATTTTGTATGTAATACACATATATAATGTAAACCAAATGCAATACAACGTTCAGTATAAAATATCTATCATTATCCCTTATTAATTACTCAATCACAAACATCTATCTATCTATCTATCTATCTATCTATAGAGTCAAAGACTTTTTTATTAATTCAAGACTGACAATCATGTTTGAAAGTTTAACGCTCAAACTATGCAAGCCAATCTGTCCTGGACAATCCACACATCATAAAGTTGACATTTTTTTTTTCCGGAAAAGGTCGTGAGAGAGAGAGAGACATCCCTGACTTCCGTGCAGTGATACTTTCCTTGACACTTACTATTGGATTACGCTAACAGTGTCAGAAGTATTTTAAAACATTGTGTGGTATCATGCGAGTACCTCAGCTGGCAATTTCTTCCAGTTACAGAAAGTGGGCGGTAAGAAATGTAGATGGATGCAGATCGTTTTATGTCACTTTTCTGTAACAAGAAAGTTGCTTATAAATAACAACGCAATTATTTTGCTGGTATCACAGAATGACACTAAAAAGGTTCTTAAAAACCACACAATCACCTGAAAGTAGGCATGATATATTTTTATATAAAACGCTTAATGTTTTTGGTACAACAATACAACTTTTCAAAGTTTCCCTGCACTTTCTGACATCCACATTTTGAGTCACTATCTGTAAAGGCAGTGATTGAAAGATGTAGCTCACTCAATAACTGTTAAGTTACACAGGCAGTGAGTGGGCCATTGTGAAGGGCATGGTTCACTCACTAGCTGTGAAGGACAAACTCTGTAATGGGGACTGTGAACGATGTGCTTCACTTACTCACTGTGAAGGATAAATGCAGTGATGGGGACTTTGTGAAAGATGAGGGTCACTCACTAACTGTGAAGGATAAAGGCAGTAATGAGGACCTTGTGAAAGAATGTTCACTCACTAACCGTGAAGGAGGAATGCTGTGATGGGGACTTTGTGAAAGGTGAGGGTCACTCACTAACCGTGAAGGAGGAATGCAGTGATGGGGACTTTGTGAAAGGTGAGGGTCACTCACTAACTATGAAGCGTGAAGGTAGTAGTGGAGACTTGGCGAAAGATGCGTTTCACTCACCAGCTCATTGCGCTCCTCAGACAGTAGCGCATTGCGGTCCTCCAGCTTGCGTATGATGGCGCTCAGTTCGGCGATTTTGAGCTGGAAACGGCGAGCGTCCTTTTCGTCCAACTGCTGTTCCTAAAATGAAGACCAACTGCAGATAACTGCAACCTCAGCAATTTTTCTCATTACTGGGGGGCGGGAACTATATAATCACACCAATGGCCTCAATGAAGCCCGGAGATACTGGACCCCTTCTCCCCCCGGGCTTTTAATGGGCCCAGTAGCGTTCCGAAAGGGCCACTGGTGTGACGCGACTATAAGGCGGAGCCTGTTGTGATGACATCATTAGATGCCATTGTGTGGTGCAAAAAGTGTGCAAAGAATGGAAAGTGGACTGAGGATCTGTGAGTGTCTGAGTCGGGGGGGGGGTGTGCAGGGGGGAGAGACATCCAGGCCGCCTTATACACAAATAACAAAATATTTCATAACTGACATACATAGGTTTGCCTTTAGCGTTTACGCACAAGCATATAATGCAATTGGAGTGACAAAAATATATAAGGATTTCCTCTGTCTCCATTCATTAAAATTATACACTATGTGCATTATGCTAATGGTTTAAAAAAATTCACAATTACAAAATAAAAAAGCAAAAGCAAGTCATCCACGAATTCCTTATTCAGCTGGTGCAGGAGACCCCAACGGTCGTAAGTGAATCTTAGATGATCTTTAGAGCATCTAAAATGTATCTACATTTGAAAATGTATTTGTGATGCTACACATTAGGAAACATATTGATGAGCCTCCAAGTTCTGAGGTCTCTGCATGGCAGAACAAAAACACAGTGACTAATAAAAGGACGGAGTCTCAACACGCAACAAACACTGTATTGATAAAAATATTTTACAGGTAAGAGACGTATTGCTTGCAATCTGTGAGCTGGAACGCAGCATTTTCCATGCTGGGAGAAGGATTATATGACAATCAGTGTGCTGAAGATTCAGGGAGAGAGAGACAATGTCTGGGGGAATCTTTGTGTGCCTGAGATTAACGCTTGTGGAAAGAAATAAATGCTGCGAACCAAATATTCTAATTCTGTGAAGGAGGCAGGATGGAGTAACGCACTTTAATTTTTATTCTGGACAGATGGTGGACAATCTGGCAAAAGTGAGACATTGTTTCTACAACTGCTCAAGTTTGGGGTGACGGTGGTGGGGGGGGGGGGTTCACTCAACAGAAAGTGGGCTGCAAAAGAGGAAGGGAAAGTGGGCGTGGTTGGGAGCAGGGTGTGGTAAAAATGGGGGTGTGGTTAAAATGGGGGCGTGGCTAAAATGGCGGTGTTGTTGAAAAGGAGGGCATTTACAAGACTGGCCTCTCTGAATAATGACAAAATACAAAATAACCACTTTGCAGATCAGTCAGATTGTCGGCGTGCACTGGGTATAGAGCCAGCCAGCGCACACTGGCTGTATCTGAGCTACATCCGGCCTAAAGATGGTGCCCGGTGGGGGTGGCGTCTCGAGCCAAGTGCACAAAGTCCGGCGGGCGGAGATTCACCAACGGCGAAACACAAAGCACATGTCACAGGAGACGCACTGCCTTAGCGTGACGCTAACACGACAACAACAACAACAACAACAAAAAACAACAACAAAGACGACAACGGAGAAGGGAGGCTCAGGATAAGAGGCTCATCTCGGATCACAGATGGAAAGCGGGGGGGGGAACCTGCTGCTGCTTCCCGTCAACAGGCAGCAACTGCGCCAGGACGACACAAGGCAGGTAAAAGTGCTTACGGGACTTCCCGACTGATCGGCGGCATCTCCTGCACCACCCGCATAAGGGGCCCCCCGTTTGGGGCTGGCCGGCGGCTGCACAGCCTCCCTGCACTGGACAAGCTGCTCCCCTAGAGCCTCTTTCTGGAGCTCATGCCCAGTCTGGACGCTCAGCTCCTTATCCAGCATGCTGAGTGCTCTGTCTTTTACTTTAATCTCATCCATCTACAAAGGGCAGAACAGAACACAGTCACACAGACAGGCACAGCGCGGAAGCCCCCCGGCTGCCGTCACCATGGAAACGCCGGCCCCGCCCGCACGGAAGCAGCTTGGTGTGTGTGTGTGTGTGTGTGTGTGGGGGGGGGGGGGGGGGGGGGGGGA
>JAODJU010000041.1:4693784-4704713 GCA_026776725.1 Gnathonemus echidnorhynchus
GGGGAGAACCAGAGGCTCTGAGGTGTCAGGATCCCGTTCCACCTCCTCAGGTCTTCAGCTACATCTTCCCACCCACCTGGAAGAAGACAAGAAGAGTGATTGGGCAATGACATCAAAGGGGCGGGCTACAGCTTATTTGGCAGGACTATAGGCAAATACAAGTAGATTATAACTATGACTGATTTGCTCAGTAAGGACGAGCCAGCTCTCAATAAATAACCTGACACATACACACTATAGAATGTAGTGTATGACCCCTAGTATTTTTGGCTTTGTGCTATTTAGTACTATTTGTTGCTGCTATGCATGTACAGTATACTGTAAATACCATACTTATTCTTCCTGATACCTGAATTTAAGGTACCCCAGTTTAAATGGACTTCATCTTCGTCCACTTACATTTAGCTCAGACTACCTTAAATCTGACAAGCTATGTGGCCAAGCAAAAAAAATCTTGCGTATTGAAACAGGCCCCATATCTACATTTACATGTAAGCGTTTGGCCTTTGTCCTGTTACTAAGCGTTCGTCCTGAATCCTGTTACTAAGCGTTCGTCCTGTTTCCTGTCACTATGCGTTCATCCTGTTTCCTGTCACTATTGCGTTCATCCTGTTTCCTGTCATTAAGCGTTCGTCCTGTTTCCTGTCATTAAGCGTTCGTCCTGTTTCCTGTCATTAAGTGTTCGTCCTGTTTCCTGTCATTAAGCGTTTGTCCTGTTTCCTGTCATTAAGCGTTTGTCCTGTTTCCTGTTATTAAGCTTTTGTCCTGTTTCCTGTTACTATGCGTTTGTCCTGTTTCCTGTCACTATTGCGTTCATCCTGTTTCCTGTCATTAAGTGTTTGTCCTGTTTCCTGTCACTATGCGTTTGTCCTGTTTCCTGTTATTAAGCTTTTGTCCTGTTTCCTGTTACTATGCGTTTGTCCTGTTTCCTGTTATTAAGCTTTTGTCCTGTTTCCTGTTATTAAGCTTTTGTCCTGTTTCCTGTTATTAAGCTTTTGTCCTATGCCCTGTCACTAAGTGGTTGTCCTGTGTCCCGTGTCTGTCTGCAGGAAACACACAAGTAAGCATTTCATTGTCCTTCATACTTGCACTAGTACAAATGAAAGTAAACATTTTGAATCCCTTGAGAATATTGCAGGATGTATTATGTGCATATACAGCAAATATGAAGTAAGTTTAGTACATTTTTGGAACATTATTATAATTAAGAATAAATATTTCATAGTATAACAAAGAATGAAAAAAGAAAAATAAAGATGACATTGTCTTCTTTACTGATAAGCGTCAGTGGATATGTGGATATCACATATTCGATATAACAAGCTAGCCGTGGTTGCAGCAGATTACAGAAACGGCATTTCGCACATACACACACCATGACAGAACTGTAAACAGACAGGCTGATTTAACAGGCCTCAATTCCGAAGGGATTTCCATCGTGAGTTTTGTTTGCTCCGTGTGTAGTGAAATCCTACACAGCAGCACTGTGGTGTCATTGTCATACAAACAGGGCCGGACAGTGGCTGAATTATAAATGAGACTCTCTGGACCGCGGCCGAAAGGTGAAGCGTCAGTTAAACTCACGCCTCCCCATCCATCCCCAGCATCTAACAAGATTATCTCCAGAACGGAAGCGAGAAATTCGAAGCTTCACCTAAGCAACACTGAAAGGCTCAATACGGAGAGACTGCCATAAAGGTCAGAGAATACAGAAACAACACGATTAAAACTGTCAGTGAACGGTACCCACTCCAGGTCTGTGGAATTAACAGTTATTAACAGCCTGTCAGCCCTGTTTTTCACAGCACCTACTGAATCCAAGCGCTATAAACTGTTCAGAGAGCACAAGTCAGCAACCATTTTCACATTCATGTGTTAATGTTCAGCTGGCTGGGAAAAAGAGTTTAACAAACTGCTTTTTACTAAATTAGTGTCAATTTCACTAAAATGACCATCTAAATAGTTACATATACAGCTGAGTATGCTGGAATCATTCAAAATAAACAGACACAGTAGCAAATTATATAACAGGAGACATTTTATACTGAATAGCTTAAAATGGGTTATGAAACAAACAAACAAACAAACAAATAATAAGAATAGTTACATTGTTGTTAACATATGATGCAATTCCCACACAAGGCTTTTGCGCTGAACTCAGAGGACAGAGGGACCTTTTAAATACTGACATCACAAATAGCAGGTATAAAATTACAACTAAATGCACCATCTAGGTGATACACACAAACAAATAAAAAAAAAAAAAAAAAAACTTCTGAGCTCAAATCATATAAAAAGTTACAGAACTCACAGAAAGATTTTTTTCGGAAAGCCAATTCAAATCCTTATGGGATTACGTGGAAAAGGAGAAATTTTGATTTGAAACATTATTGAGACATTTTATTATTTATTATGTTCGGTTATGTTTCGTTCCGCTTTGACTAGCTTATTTTATACTGGCTTTACTTATTTATTTACCTTCAGTTTCGTTCTCATACTTCTGTATCATTCTTTTCTGTTGCACACATCACTTAAAAACCTCTGGGTAACATTTTCTTGTCCAGCTGCAGTTTAACTGTCACAGGTCCCTGCGACAGAATAGGATTTCAGGACAGTCCATCCCAAAAGAGGGGTCGGACTGATCCACCACATTACTCTCATGCAGGGTCAGCCCAGGTAACCAGGTGGCCATGATGTTCAAATCCTTACTTTAGGAAATATGGTTTTACCTAGGAATACAACTTAATAACCTTCATGGAAAAAAATACACCAACATAAAGCGATTCTGTTCAAACCTGACAGCTTATTCTGAGAATTCACACAAATCATGTTCCACTTAAAGTTTAATGCATCAACTCTACCACCAACATCCAAGTCGAAGAGTGTTTACCAACACTTTACAAAAACTGATTCACAGACAGGCAAGAATGAAACTGGAATGTAAATGAGCAGAATTAACATTTCATGCTAACGGCCAGTAGCTGTGTTTGACAGTTTAATCTGCTGGGGGTGCCAGGACTGACACTTTTATGAGGCAATGTCTCCCTGTAATATATTCCCAGTGCTGCACTGGGAGCCTCATTCTAGATGTAAAATTGATGAAAGCTTGATTTCGGTTTCTCAGATGACGACAGGGCCGAGTTTGGGATATGGTAGGACAATGAGTCTGTAGACAAACAGGTAGCTTTTGGGCACCACACAACAAGGAAAAATACACTTTATTTGGGAGAATAACAGCGATAATTTAGTCCCAATTGTTCTCACAAACATGAACTCAGATTAGAATATGCAAATACGTATCCTTTATACTGGATGGGTAGATGGATTTTGACAGAAAAACACTGGTAGTTTATCCAGACTGTTTTAAAAGAATAAAACACCGGTTTCAAAGAGGCAAAAAATCCTGTATAAAATTATGCAGCTAGATAATTAACTGTACTGTCATCTCTTTCACTACAATGGAACAGAGTGCTGATTTCAGTCATTTTTAGCTATCAAAGAAGTGATAAATGTAATCAGTGTATAAAACAAAAGTAATATTTGTTCTTTTTAGAGTTTGCTAAAAGAATCTGGCTTTAAATTGGAACAAGACACACAAAAACAAATTTTTATATTTTATCATTTCAATGCAGTTTTATTTGAAAAAAAAAGGTGATTTTTTTAGCGATGGGTCTCCTGAAGCTAAAACTCATCTCACTGCATGGTGTACTGAAGCGATAATTCTGCTGACTCAAACACACAGCACTGCATAATATACTGCAGTGATGGTTCAACTGAATCAAAAACACACTATACTGCATGGTCAACTGTAGTGATGGTTCTACTGAAGCAAAAGCACAGTGCACTGCATGGTGTACTGCACTGATGATTCTACTGAAATGAGAATTTATATATTTTATACAAAATACCATTGACTAGGGTTGCAAAAGGGCAGAAAATGTTCTGAAACTATCCAGAAACTTTCCATCACAAAGGATGTTAGGGGAATTTTGGAAATATTCCAAATTGGTAGCATTCCATGGGAATTAAGGGGGATTTATGGGAATTAACAGGAATATATGGGAATCAATGGGACAATTCCCAGAATTTTGCAATCATACACAAGACACTCGTACAAAGATGGGTGAATTGTGGCCCAAACAAGTAAGCCAGTATGAACAACATGCCATGTATGGAAATGTGATTCTGAGTCTGTGAAGGCTGAAAACCCACTTCAAGCTGCAAATTTTATTTACGTCTCTTAAACCAATAAACTTATGTCGCAGTAAAAGGATGTAAAAGAAGGCCCATCACCTAGGTGGAAAAAATAACTTAAACTTCAGGTTTCTCTTTCATCCAAATGAAATTTAAGGTACAGACAGTGGTTTGGTACACAGATACGCCACAGATCTTTACTGGCAAAGTCCTTCCCAGGCAACATTAACGGGTCTCTAAAGAAATGAAAGTGCAAAGGATGTCAGCAAGCTGAAACAGAAACGGCGTCTGCTGCTCTGCTGTGTTCCACATTCCTTTTTTGTTTTCTTCCTCACTTAACATTCACATTTTGACATGATATTTGCAAGCTGATGGTTGGTTTTAATGTAGGAGGAATTGACACCAGATTCTCTCAGCCTCCTCAGGGAGGATCAGTGGAAGACAAACTATAGCGGGAAGCAAACGTTTCTCGTTTTTGAGCATTTATTGTACGCAGTTTGCAAATTACATGGATTAAAAATGGCGAGAAATGTTTCGAATGTAATACAATCGGCGGGAATCACATTCTGGCGAACTGTCGAATCAAAGACAACAAATCAAATTGGCCAGTTAATGGACTGCAATATAATATGATGATTGTCAGTACTTCCTTCCATTACAACGTGTGCTTGACATCTGTAATTTATATGCAGGCTTGGCCAAAACTGAGGAGATGCCCCCAGACTTTACCATCAGCCGAAGCCCAATTAGGTCATTAACTTCCTTCCATGTGTCAGACTGTAAAAATTCACGGGTCCCTCATCCCTTCGGTCCGGACCACGTACCGCTAACAGGAAAAAGAGCGCTGAGCTTCTCCTCTGTTTTCCAGAGCACTAGGATATCACAAAAATCCCAATAAAAATAAAAATTACTCAGCAATAATGTGATTTATGGGGCCCCAAGATTTTGCAAAGCAAAAGAATGCTATACAGTACGTTATTCATGCGTGCGCGAAAGAGATCATTTGTTTTATATTGGGATTTTTTATATGCTGATCATTATTTTTTTTTAAATATGCATGACATGCTTAAATTTTACTTAAACATCTGACTATAAGACACTATACATACCTGAAGCTGGAACTGGTTAACATAAGCTGACTTTAGTTAATATGGCTAGCATAAAATTAACAAAAAAGTCTGGAAAAAAAAAATGTGTGAATAATGTAAATGTCTCCATTCATATATCTTCAATGGGCTCCTGGGAGTTGT
Source organism: Gnathonemus echidnorhynchus (assembly GCA_026776725.1). Classification (NCBI taxonomy): domain Eukaryota; kingdom Metazoa; phylum Chordata; class Actinopteri; order Osteoglossiformes; family Mormyridae; genus Gnathonemus; species Gnathonemus echidnorhynchus. The sequence goes on from JAODJU010000041.1 coordinate 4,699,229, forward strand.
ACTTACACAAAAATGTTCTGAGGACAGAATGAAAAATGATTGGTTCAGAGAGATACCCAATCAGATTGCAGCGTAGGTGGGGCCAAGCAACTAGAGTAGGCAGGACTAAGGCATCTGATTGACTGGTCCCGCTTCCTCTTGTTGTTTGGACCCACCTCCTCTACAATCCGATTGGTTATCCCTCTGAACCAATCATTTTCCATTCTGCCCTCAGAACATTTTTGTGTAAGAAAAACTCCCATGAGCCTGCAGTGCCTGCATTTTCAGTACCGGGTAGCAGTGCCTATCCTAGGAAGCACAGGATCTTCCTCCCATAAGCTATGCCACCCTGTACTGAAGACACAGGGGAACACCCTGCATGACACACGATCACATGCTATAGGCATTTTTACAGACAAATGGATTGCACACGTGTTTCTCACGCCTGGAACTTCTTGCATCACTGTGGTTCTGCCCATATTCAGCTTTCCAAAAAAAAAAAAAAAGTTTTGATTCTAAATTATGGAAACGAAAGCCCTTATCTGTGTAATGCAATAGCGTTAGAAGTAACTGCATGGGTAAAGTTGTATGCAGCTTTGCCCGAATACGGTCCTTCAGTCTATAAATGTGAACTCACCGTTTTAGGCTCCAAACTATGGGGCAAGACGGGCAGAATTAGCAATGCGGCCCCGACTTCGTCCAAGGAATGAAGTCGAACTTAAGGTGAGTATTTAGAGTAAACCCACTGAGAAGCTGCTATTATATTCATCTGTACTTGCGTGTGAACTGAAATAAATGCCACAAAGAGGAAGTAAATTGCACCAATAGAGGTACTACATGAAACTGCTTACCTATATAAAGAGGACTTGAAACAAACTGAAAACAGCAGCCACCCTTCAATGCATGCATCAATCCATCCATCCATTACTACCATGAGTTCCATAAACTAAAAACTGATTATGAATAATCATTCTTACACCAAAATACTGTCACTGTAAGGTAAGCTGTCCTTCCAGGTTTCTTCTAACAGAAATAAAATGCACTGTATGTACAAAATCCATAATAAAAGCTTATTTTTAAAAATCCATGAAAATGAATTCAGTCTTCCATTAATACTGAAAAGATTATTTTAAATAATTGTGTTTGTCTCAATATCAAGATTTCTGAACGTTTCCAAATCACAAGCTTCAAATGCAGCTTTATTGAATTAATCCCAAACTGAGGCACGCACGCTGGGTATTATGGAACAAAATCGGGCTTGACGTGACAGATTAAACGACCCGGGTAATCACACTAAACCCGTAATACCCAACTAAGTACATCACATGCAAAGTCAAAAAAACGTACCGCAGTAATCCGCGTGCTCGGAAAAACTTCCCATAATGGACCTGCCTATGTCTCTTCATGTCCTGCCGACAGGTTTACAAAGTAAGCCTTCCTCATGAATTGGATATGAAAGGCCACGTTTTTTTGTTTAAATAATTCCTCTGATCGCATGCAGACCTGATGGGTTTAATACAGTGATATTCCAGTGTTCTTCCGACTGCGGAATACATTAAGCTGTTTTACTGGGCCTGTGATGGGAGCCCCCCACCCCTGTGTGTGTGTCTCCTTGTGACACCCCTCTTTGAATCAGTGCTACCAAGCTAAACTGCCTCAGTGCTTTTTTTCACAACATCATTTCCACACCTGCAAGGGCGCCATAAAGTGTGGGTAAGCTGTGGCAATTCAGAGGAGCCCTGACTGACAATCTGGAACGTAACTGGACTGGTCTGGGCTTGGGGGCCCAATATGATAAGTTTTCATGGGGCCCAAAATCTGCAGCGGTTCCCCTGGTTCTGTGAAATGAGTCTCACTGGCTGTTGTCCGTGATCCTGACATTTTTATACATCATTTACAACGATATATCTCATCCATAATTTTATAAACACTTTTTCTTTAATGCAGACATTGAATACTTTCCAATTTTTGCTTTTGCTGTGGTTTTCAGCAAAATGTGCATCGCTGTCATATTGCCTGTCCTCCCATAGGCTGACTGACTTTTGAACTGACTTTTTTTGACAGCATCTGAACCGTACAACGTCATATCAAGAGCGTGAACTGACTGTACACATCGTTTTCGAGACTAAGATAAGTTTACAGCGTTCCCGCTCTGGACAGTTGGGGACGTGGCTGTCCGTTGTCTCTCCTTTTTCGGAATAAGCCTTTCCCTCTTCCCTAAACAGATGTCCGCGTTTTCTAACAGAGGCCCTAAGGCCTTGAAGAGGCCTGGGACACCGGTGGTGTAACAACGGCATGTACAGGAATAAACAAACAGCCCTTCAGGTGGACACATCCAAGCATACCGGGACGCTCATTACACCAGCCCCATGTCTCCGGAGAAAAAAAAAAAAGAAGAGCCAACCCCGTCTGAACATCAGCGCGACCTGTACGTGCTTGGCTCAAAACGTAATGTAACACTACGCCCATCCGCACAGCCCAAAAAAATATATCCTCCAAGCAAACCCCTCCATCTGCCTCGACTCCTGACACCCTGCAGTGTACTCTGCACCCCCCCCCCAACGACTGGTGTCAAAAATAAACACGTCCCCCAGTAACAGAGTGCCAATTAACAGTGGGACGCCATCGCCGGACACCTCCCAGGCGCGGACGCCTGCAGCGCAGCCTGATCTTGCGGCTTTAACGGTATGTGGAAAAAGGCCGGCGTCGGTAACAGGTCCACGCCGGGCAGCCCGGCGACAATTCGTACGTCACATGGCGAACGAAGCTAATTAACGATTAGCCAAGATGCTCCGTCTGACGCAGCCCCGCACATCATGCCGCGTACGGACGTAAATCAGCAGGAGTGGGGGAAAAAATAACAGCGAATGCAAAAGACCGACCTTAAAGCCATGATGCCGTTATGTTGCCTGTGGTTCGCTCGTTTTAACTGGGAATCTTTTCTAGCGTCTGGGAGAGAGCCATTTGCCGCCAGCCGAGGCACATGCTGGAGAGCTGAGCCGCTCGCCGTCGCTCTCGCGCGTAGGGAGTTCACCGTCCACTGCACTCATCATACTGCCAGCAAGAGAGAGGTATCGGCACCGCGCGGCAGCGAGCGTGACTGCACAGCACAGAGCCCCCCCGGCAACGGTGGTGCTGGGTAATGATTCATGGGGGGGGGGGCAGGGTACAAAAAAAATAAAAAACCAGCTCATTTAAAAACCTAGCAAGCAGGATAATGTGCTTACCATGCATACACCCACACGCCAAGCCCCCCCACCGAACCCACACTCTCGCTCTGAACAGATGAAGAGCCAACCGGACGCAGGAGGGGGAAGCCGAGGGGAGCAGGCGCAGGACTCGCTGCGCTGCTGCTGCAGCTTCGGAGAGATGCGCCGCCGACAGCCCCGCCCCCTCCTGGGAGGGTGAGCTCATTGCGAGGCTCCCAGCTGCTGCCACCAACAGCCCTGAAAGTGTCAGAGAACTGACCGGGGCCGATGGCATAGCGGGAGGGCGGGGGCCAGTATCATTAAATGTGCCAGAGACTCACCCGATTAGCACATCCCCCCCCCCCCCCCACACACACACACGTGCTCCCACCCTCAGATGCAGGTCGAAGCAGTGAAAACAGAGCAGATGAGCCTGAATTGTTAAAAATATTGGCAACCTTGTTATTGTTAAGAGACATCAGAGGAATTCAATTCCATGGGTCCACATGGGTAATGTAACCGTACCTTTGAAAAGTGCTCCCCCAGCTGGTGTTTCCAGGAACTACAGCTCTCTGAAAGCCTGTAGGCAGGAACCACATGGGGAGGGGGGAGTGATAATTCGTGCTGAATGAGATGTAATCCCATCAGTCTAACAGATAAACCCATTTTCACATTATACATGGTAGAGTTCTGCCGTGTTCAAGACTAACCTAAAGGCACCTATTCTTTGTTGGCAATCCTATTTACCCAGGAAGCGCAAAGAGGAATACAGCACTGCTGTTTTTAGGTGTAGACTTAAGTTCGGAACGGAAAGTGTGTGCTATGTTTGTAAACACAATTTTAAGTCAAAGAAAAATAAATAACTGCCTAGATTTACACATACACAGTGCATATAATGTGTTGTGGAAACAATAAAAGAAGATTGAAGAAGTATAGAGAAGCAAACCATAAAAACAAAAATTACTTTGTCCATCATAATGTAAGCACTGATGCATTTAGTGGGCAGATAGAAAAAAATAAGCCCCCATAAAATTTTAGACTGTTAGTCTAAAAGGCAAGATCGCGCCTGGCGATTTAACGAATGGATGGGCGATTTTGCAGTTCTATACAGTAACTATGCAACTAGTGCCCAGTTATTCAGTTATCAGCCAGGTCAGGTCATAATATGTTGAGTTAATTCATTAATGTGATACACAAAAATGCACCACTTACCTGTTCTTTTCACCCAGACTTCGTATTTTTTTCTTGAATGCGTTCATGGATCTGCAGGTATAAAACCCAGGAGTCGACTCAAATTGAATCCTTTCCCGGCGGCGTGGCTACTATTTACCAGGTTCATTCCATAAACAACCACATTTCACATACATGATTTAACTCGCCCAAAAGGTATCCAGATTGCATCCTTACGTCACAACTATCTACACAGAATGTGGTAGAGTGAAAATTGACGACTAACGAAGCATTTAAACTGATGCAAGACAACACAAACGCAAGCCAAACCCAGCGCTGCCTACCAACACTGGCGATTCCTGTCCCTCTCGTGGCCGGAAAATGAACTGCAGGAAGTATACACCAACTAAAAAAACCCTTAAACGGGATTAATGTACTATGTGTTTAAGACACGATTGTGATATGCTATCCATTTAATTTGTAGTGAAATTAGCTTGGACGGGAAGATAAATTATTGTGTTCTGTGAAATCATTGCCATTGTAAGCGATAAAGACTGGTTCTAGGTATTTTTATAACGTGTGGTCAGCTAATGAAGGAAAGGAATAGGCTTAGCATATATTAGAAAGAAAGACGTTAAGCAGCATTGCTTTTTAAGGTTATTCATTCTAAAATCTATGTGTGGGGTGTAATGAGTGGGTGGGGCTAAAATCCATTACGCCTTTGCCCAGTTTCCATAGAAACACTGGCTTCCGCTGCACCCCCTGCCAGATTGGACAGAAGGCATCGCGATCCGTTTTTTCTCCATGATTATATTATAATACATGTTTCATGTTTATACTTTAATTAATTTACATTTAATATATGCCATACAAAGATACCATATAACAACTACACAATAATCTTAGCGGGGACCACGCTGAGCAATATATCATTTTCCGCAGAGGTTATATTAACAGAATGAGACATTTTATGATTTCGTATGCCTGAGAAGGATCGTTTTAAACCAGGGTTTAAATATTACTCTTCGACACATTAATCCTATAGAACATTTCGTCCACATCACCGATCATCAGAGGTGGAAATTTCAGGTCCAGAAAGTACAAATCCAGACCGTGATTTAGTTTCAACCAACCAGTTGAACATAAAG
>JAODJU010000041.1:4712656-4748086 GCA_026776725.1 Gnathonemus echidnorhynchus
AAAAACAGGCCCACCTTTTCTCCTTCGGCTACACAAGGAGAAAAAAAAAAAAAAAAGACGAGTGCATCGAATTCTTCATTAGGACGACAAGAAGGCCCTCTCTTTTACAGATAAACGCCTAGGCTTAACTATGCAAGTACAAGAACCAGCCCGGTGACATGGTGGGCCCTAATTGATTTTGTCCTGGAATATATACAGATTGTTGGTGGCTGCCACAGCGATGACGTTCTCCTTGGGGTGCCAGGCCGTGTGCAGGATCTTCTTGTTGAAGTCCAGGCTGTCGACGCTGATCTCGTCCTTCTTCCTCTTGCCGCCGGTGCACACCTTACGGGGCTTGAGCACGGCCCGCGGTTTACTGCTCTCCCTGGATGCTTCCAGCGTGACGTCCTTCCTGGTGTTCCTGTCGAACATCCTGAAGAAGTTGTTGTAGGAGCCGGTCATGATAGCCCTGCGGGCAGGGAGACGGGCCAGATGGTCAGGCAGAACCAGAAGGGGCGTCTGAACGCTGTACAACTGCGAGGTACGAACTACACAAAATGCCTGCGTGGTGTGACCGGTTCGTACGGCACTGAGAGGTACTTTGAATTTTAACCCTCCCCCCGACACAAGTATTATTCGACTTACCCATCTGACCCATTCCAGCAGCACTCAAATTTGTCAAAAATGCAGTCATTTTCATACAGTGAGCATAACTTGCTACGGAGGTATTCGTGTACCTGGAAGCAGAGTGACAAATAAGCCATCGTGAGAGCCTTGCACTTAAATGTCAAAAGGAAAACCCAAAACCACAACTTGAACTATGCTCAGTGTCCAGTCACGGAACTGACTACTTTCAAAACGGCCAGCAGCCTGGGGTGCAAAGGGGCAGCGACAGACGATTCACGGTATATTCAACAAAATAAGGCCGAAGACAAACTAAGACCCCCACAGTACTTAATCTTTTAGGCATGTGCATTTACAAAAAAAAAGCTGCTTTCAAACCATTTTCTTACTTTCAGCTTTCCTTATTGTGCAATGTCCAGTGGAAAATGTAAAAATAAAACCTCTTAGAATGCATAAACAAGCCGATCACTTCCTTTTAGAAACTAAGAAAAATAAATCGGAATATCCTTAATGTATAAGACTGAAATAGATCTCAATTATTTACTCCTATTTATGCATGTACGTTCACAATAAAGCCGTTTCTTTTTCTCTTACATTTTGTTCTTTATTCCACAGGATCTAGTGCAAAATGTGAAAATAAAATCTCAAAGCAAACCTGAGATTATGCCTATTGCCCAATCTGGCTTTATCATTAATGATTCTGAGCCCCGGTGCACTGTTATGCCCCCAGTGACAGTGCGCCTTACGGCTGGCAGTGAAGCAGTACCTGGTACGTTTCTACGGGCCGGTTCTCCATGTTGAGGTCCCACACCTTGACCGACAGATAATCCCGAGTCATCATGTAACGACCACTATGGCTGAACTTGACGTCGGATATCGAGGAGATGATTTCGGAGAAGAAGGACCTGCTGCTAGGGTCTTCAGGCTCCTCAAAGACTGGAAGAGGGTCAAATTGGGGAGGGGGGGGGGGAGGGGCGGGGTTGCGTTACAGAGCTGACGGGTGGTGTGGAAAAAGGACAACAGACATCTAGAATCACAGACCGCGAGATGAAAAAAACAGCAATGATATCTAAAGACACTACAAAAGGAGGGATATTATTCATTACACCGACAGGGAGCCTAAATTTAAGGAGAGCATCAGTGCTGCGTAGCATGAGATTTCACCTGCACACCATGCATCTCCAGCAGATCAGTGTTACAGTATCTAACAAGGCTTATCGTGTCTGATAAACACACAGAAGCCCTAAAATAAGGGTGTCTCCACAGGAGGTGAACAGCGGATTCCCCATCATGGACGCCGACGAAGGACGCAGCCTGTGAGCATCGTCACCGGGCCTGGGGGCTGGGAGAGGGTGCTCACACTTGGTATGCCTGTCGCACAGGGCGGCCGCCCGCATGTCGCACAGCCGGATGGTGCCCTTGCTGCTGCTGTACACGAAGACGTTGCACTGGTGCGGGTGGCACTCTGCAGCCGTGATGACCTCCGTCAGCTCCTCCATGTTGGCCGGCTTGATGTCTACAATGTCTGAGGTCACATGATCAAGGAGAACCAACCAGAAACTGGCACCGGTCATAAAACAGGGACGACCGTCTTTCTTACTCTTCCCCGACGTGCTCACTGTCCCGATTCCCACGGAAAAGGATACTAAAACTCCTGTCTGTGATTTCTAAGTGCCAAAGGTTTATTCTTAGGTCATCAGCAGAAAGGTAAGTTTCATGATCGCTATTTACTGAAATGGAATTAATGTGATATGTGTGTGCGTTTGCGAATATCCTCCGAGGGCTGGCCTCCACCATCAGGTCCATCGGCATCAGCACCGGTACCTAGAAACAGCGCAAGGTTACCGAGGGCAGCCTACAGGCACTCCGTCTCCCTGACATAAAGCTCAGTAGCATCTCTGAGGTCCTCCAGCGTGCTACTGAAGTAATTACCTGGATAGCAATTGGTTTTTTCAGGGAAAAGATGAGGCACTAATTTGACACAAATCTAGCTGATCGTGAAAAAGACCCCACAACTATTTGATTATATGAGACGCTTCTTAAGAGGTTGTTTTTCAGACTGACAGGCTGACAGAGGGGGTAACAGGGCCGGATAAGAATTTTAACGTGAAACGAACCCGTAGTGACGTGATTCTAAAGGGGTCTCGGAGTCTGCCGTCTTCATCCTTCAGGTTGTAGCCCTCTGCCCTTTTGTCCCTTTCGCTGATTTTCCACAGCTTAATAGTTTTATCTGCGAGACACAGGGACCGTTTCCAGCGTCAGGTTCAAACTGTGGAGGGGGGATTTCTGCACAGGAGGGCGGAGACGTGCGCAGGCGGAAGAGACTCTTACCGTTTGTCGAAAGCAGGAAGTGAGCAGCATTTTGCTGGGGTAACCACCTAATTTTGTTAATTTTTTCCTCGATTTCTAAGCTTTTCAAATAGTCGAACTCCGGCTCGTGACTCTGAAAAGTGCTGTAGACATTATATTCTCCTCTGGAATGAGGCCGGTTTTTACTCTGGGAAAATTAAAGGAAAAAGCCAACATTTATGACCAGTGTTAAAACACAAGTGCAATACGGTGAGTGTCGCCCCCTGCTGGTATGTGGCTACCTCACCTCTTGTTCTCGCTGAAATATGACAACTCTGCCCCCTTTGTCTCCCGTGGCTAGCAGCTCTCCAGAGTAGTTGAACTCAACCGTTGAAATGATGTCCGCTGAAAGAAAGGGAGTTTTTACAAATTACAATTATAAACAATCACCAGAAACACACAATGCAATTTAACACTGATTCAACTACATGTCATTATAGTGAATTGCTGTTTTCAGAAAAAACAGGCCACTCACACAGATCTAAGCCAGAAATCGAACCCACAGACCTGGAGGGGTGAGGCTACAGTGCTACCACCCGAACCAGCTCTGTACCCCCTAAATCACATACATTTATTGCATAAACAAACCAAAACAAACAAACAAAATCAAAGAAAGACTAACAACCCAGACACTGAAACAGAGGATGACCATGCACAGCTCCTTCCCACCCTGTTTGCGCCGCACCAACTGTGCCCAGATATTCATTTTATTTATCTGTCCCTGACACCTTTCCTCCGACACGCAGCCTCGCACGCCATCCATTCCACCTGAAACACGCCGCTGTGTTTACAGCATGAAGGAACCGGTCATTGGTCAGCGAAGAAAAACAATTTTTCCCTTCCTCACACCACCACGGGCTGCCAGTGCCTCCCCGCCGGACGGTGAAACGCCGCGGGGGAAACGGAGACGGCTGTGACTCATTCCGACGTCACTGGATTTTTTTTTTTTTTTAACAAAGGCAGGTAGATGGGCGACTCTGAGGTGAGTCATTAGAAAATAATGCACAATTAAAATGTAGGAAACATAACAGGACCTCGGAACATCCGACACTTAATGTTGAGACCACAAAACGAGATGTGCGATGTCCCGGCTTGTGACTGCATGTGCATTTCCCCACGAGGGTCCTGCACGCGGAGCGCAGTGAAGGTTCCCAGTGATGCAACACCAACTGGCTGCAACAGTTCAAATCAAAACTGCAAAGAAATCTCCTCACTAACAATTAGAAGTTTAAGGACAGCATGTCGCAGATAAACCTGATCCTTTACCCATGTGAACAGCACTGTGGCCTGACAGGCAAATATACAAGAAGATTTGCACCATTAAAACCAGCGTGCTAATTCAAGTCAAAACCAAAAGAGAAATCTACGTAAACAGAGAAAGTCTAGCCATGTAAGAAATATTTGCATCAATTTAAAGTTACAGAAACACTGCCAAAAAACCCCCTCAACACTATCCTAAGATTTCGTTTTTCACAGTCTTATAAAAAACACAGCGATACAAAATTGTCATTCAGCAAATTAGCTGCTTTCCAGAAATAGTTTGTTCCCCCCTTTGAGTTTCTCCTTACTGCATCCAACAAGCATCCCACACTAGATTTGTTTCCTTTACTTCTGATCGCTGACGCCAGACGTCCTGTCACTGAGGTCAGGAATAACGTGACACTCATCACGGCGTCGCTGCTGAAAGGAGATTAGCTGAAGGACGAACAGAGGTGGGGGGGAATACAAACCAGTGGGGGACAGAGTACAGTGTTCGAACATCCCAGATGCACAGAGAAACAATATCCCCTTCAATCTGTCACTTGCTCATCAACAGCAACACACAGCTTCACATGACTGAGGTGCCAAAATATTACAGTGCTTTGGTATAACATGAAGCCAACCACCTGACTGGATGACATTCAGTTGGATGTCGAAGGACACAGAGGGGACAGGTGATTTACTGCTGAAATTCTCCTTTATGTATCTCAGAGACGAGTCAATCGGGCATCTTCTGCAGGGCTGCCTAGCAGACAACTTTGCATAGTTTTGTGATTTAGCTGGACAAAAATGACCACAATCACAAAAAAAATAATAAAATACAGTGAGATGATACTTGGACAATACGAGACAAGAGAAAAAAAAACACAAACACAGGTATGTGAATCTGGAATAAAGTTACAGACAAAATTATCACGTGAAGCACAGAACACAACCATCCTAACAGGGATGATAAATCTGTCCTGAAAATAAACTGCGACCGTAGAGCGAAACACAGAGACAGTGACACGCGCCTCGGATGCAGAGCTGCGACCACATTACTGAACACGCCTGTGACAAAGGACCAGCGATGCGCACAACAACAAATCAGTGTGGGGGCTGGGGGGCGTAAGGGGGGCAGCATCGTACCTTGGTTGAAGGACGCCGCGGACATCAGTGTGGCGGACGGAGGGGCGGAGGTTCTAAACGCCGGCGAGGAGCCGCGGGGGACACATGGCACTGTCGGCGGGAGACAAGCTTGGGGGACACTACCATCCCCCCCCTCCCCTGCTGGCGTTACCCCGTACCCGCAGATCGCCCACGATGCATTCCGGCAGCTCTCTCTCGGCAACGGAACCGACGAGACGGACCCTGAAGCAGGCGGCTTCAGCACGGCGGCAGCAGGAGGACAGAGATACAGCTGCGTGTGTGGGAGCAGCTCTCCGCGGGCCGGCCGCGAAACGCCAGCTTTGAGCCGCCAGTCTCAGCACGGGCCAATCAGAGAGCGGCTGGCCTTACCCCGGCCAATCACGAGAGCCCCTTTGGATCACAGGTAATTGTGAGCCATCTGTGTCACTGCTGCTCCCCCCCAAAAACTACCCCCCCGACGCACGTTCATTTGGAGTTAAACGGGGGAAAAGCCCCATTCTGACCCTAAATCTACATCTCGCCGACTGGAATCCAGCATGATCACAACCTGAAGCTTAAGAGCTACAAAAATCACGTTACGTTCAATCAAAATGACACTAAAAAGCACATTACCAGGGACGTGCATTTCTCATTTTTATATTTCAATACACAAGTCATTTAGACATCAATGAATTTAGTTACATTTCTATGTGTGACATCGGCTCAGCACACTCAAGTACAGTGACTATGAGGCGCCATACACAGAGTCTGATATTACACATTACTGTCATTTCCAGAATGGCAATGCTTTTATTGTTTAATAAAAAAAATCACTACAAAATAAAAGCCTTTCACGTTATTCAATGACCCGGTTACACGCAGGTATATAATTACGTAAATGAACTGACTTGTTTTATGGAGAGGCAGCTGGTCACAGCGCTGCTGCAAAGGCACAGAGCGAATCGCAGCATCACCCGCTGGCACATCTTTGATGACTGACCTTTGGAGGTTCCGCCCCCCTCTGCCCCCACCCCCACCCCCACCCCCACCCACACTGCACTGCGTTGACTCACACCCACAGTGACGTTCACTGCCTGAGAAGCTCTGGCTTAAATTCCACGTATCCACTTTGCAGTTGTACCCCCAGTGAATCAACACTGCCGTGTGGCTCCATCAGCGAGAACCTCCCATGGATAGACACAAGTGTGGCTGTCACCAGATTATGACAAGACAATGTTCCCTGAGATGATGATGATAAAGGAGGATGGAGACACTACCAACAAGCTTCACATTCGCACAACCAATGGACACGTGACCTCAAAGGACATGTGTGGTCACTGGTCATCACTCTACTGCCATTTGGTCTGGAGAACATCTCTAAGAGACACTGCATTAGTTTCAACATGCACATTAGAATCCCAGACGGTTGGACTGTGGTACACCTATATTCCCATTAGAAAAGAAAATGATTTTTTAAAAGTTTAATAAAACCAATGAGCAATTCAGAAACGGAACTACATAGGAAATCCACAGAGAACCCACCTGTTCATTCATGACTGTAAACATCACCCATCTGAACCATGGCTACTGAACAGACACGAATTGCAACATTTTTCTGAAATATCTTGACCCATCAAAAATCTGCCACGGGCATCCTGAAACCCCATCCAAATGCTTTCCCAAAAATAACTGCAGTTTTTAAGTGAACACTTGTAATTCCAATTCTAAAGTCCTACTAATCTCACTTTTGGCACATAATAAACACATAGACTTCATTTCTCACACACCTAACCTCTTTCAAACTTAGACAATAAAGTTTTGTCACACCCTTCCCTTCTGGATAATGACATAACATCACCATCCTTTATGATGTTATTCATTAGCTTCTTTAATAATATGCATCTAAATTTGGGATCTTCAAATACATCATTTATATAAAGCAGAACATTAGTTACGCATACACCTTGTCCACAGTACTCGAAAACACTCGAAGTAAAAATGACTGCACTCATCACTTCAGCTATTAAACTGATATTAACGTACTAGTTTAACCGATCCGTTGCATTGCCTTGTATACTAGAAAAGAAATTACATGTACTACAAACCAACGCCATGCGGCGAAAATCATGCAGCGAAGACTCATTAGTTAATACTGGAAATCATGTCCATTGAAACGCGGCCATGTATCTACATGCCATAAAAACCGCAGAGACAGAAGGCAGCGGAGCCCATCGCTGTACGTTTCCAATAAAACAGTCATCCATCAAATGATCATCCCAACTGGGGATCATTACTGGGGAATAATAGTACTCCCCAAATAGGAAACCGCCGTTCGGTGTGGGAGATTAAGGCTCAAAAACCTATTATAAGATTTAAAAGCGTGTACGATGATGCTGAGACCGACGCGGTCTTTAGACGTCACCGTCAGCGACGAAGCCTTTAGACGTCACTCCAGGGGACTCGATTCGTTTCACAACAGCCTTATTTAAACACCGGGAGGCCGTGTAACATCAACCTTAACACCCATTTAACGAAGATGCACAAGCACACCAAAAATTAAAAAGGATTTAAAGAGTCCAAATGACCGTGCCACCCAGTGGGGCTCACTTAGACCCCGGGGCCTGCGAGCAGCAGGCAGCCAGGGAGCTAACCCAGCGGCAATGGGGACTGAGCCGTGAGGCGCTCCAGTCAAGCCGCACGGCTGCCCGGCACCATCGCCACGGCACTGACACTGTCAAATGTGACTGTCGTGCACGGGAGAAAACGCAAATTAAACAACAATAATAAAACTTACCTTCTGCCACATCCTCGTCTATAGCTCCTTTCACTTGGGAAAAACACCACTGGAAGTCGTTCCCTCCTCCGACACCTACAAGACACGGTGCGAGCGCGATTAGCACGTTTCATACTGCACGTCCGATCGCGGCGCCGTACGTCGCATCTCCCAGCGGCTCCCGGCACCAGCCTGCGAGCGGGAGCGAGCGCACGGCTCGCGGTGTGTAACTAGCGGTGTGTAACCAGCTAACTAGGCCGCGCTCCGGAGTGGCGCTAAACAGAGGGCCCCCGCCTATAAAGTTCACTGCCTTACCTGCCATCGCTTATTTTCTCCCGCAGCAGACCTGGCGTCACCGTCGGCCTCTCCTAAGTTTATGTGAGCGACGTCCTTCGCGCCGAAGAGCGACCGATCGGGACAGGAAAAGTGGTCGAAAGAGCGGAGAATCAGAGCCACCAGGCTTGCCCGTGATTTTTTTTCCTCTTTCCAAAATGGCGTACACTGCCAGTCGACATGACACGGTGACGTCATTTAATAGACAGTCTTCAAAAGGGCCGCTTCTTCGCGAACGAGCACGCGCTTGCCCGCCGTGTGTGTGTGTGTGTGTGTGTGTGTGTGTGTGTGTGTGTGTGTGTGTGTGTGTGTGTGTGTGTCAACCATTGGGTTATAGCTATTGGACAATGTAGTTTTTTTTAATTTCTAAAACATACCATTAAAAAAAAGTCATCACATTTTCTCCTATGTGTAAATCTGATCCACAGCAAATCCATTAACACGCATACAACCTAATTACCAAACGAATATTTCCCGTTTTTTACCAAGTGTAAATGTATTAAAATGCATTTCGTTTTGTGAGGTACAAGGCATTCGAGTGACGCTCCAGGCGCGATGCATTTCAAACGAGAGCGTCTGATGCTCTGTCGGTCTCTTGCGGAATCTTGTGGCCGGGCCTGGAAATTCAGCTCGCCCACTTGCTTGGGGCGAGTACAAAAAAACAACTGAACAATAGCCCCCTGGCTAGTAAAAAAAAATGCATGTAGGGGTGTCAAACTTAACGCGTTAGCGTTAATTTTTATGACGTGAAGCATTATAATTTCTTTGCGGCCCAGCATGTATTAATTTTGATAGGCCTATCCCAGTGGGAATATAGTATGAGCAAAGAGACCAGTATTGGCAAGCTAGATCGAAAAGAAATTGTAAGGGGTCAGTAAATGTAATGCATTGCTGAAGCTTCTTAATATTTACAAAAAGTGGATACGAGAACATTTTTGAATAATTGGATGATGGGTACACAGAGGATGCCTCATAGATACATTAGACAGCATTACCAGCACTTGAGGAAGTTTAGCGGGTCGCATTGTGGGTTTGCCTGAGGCCGGGTGGTCGTATCGTGCAATTGCCCGGCCCGTGGGGCATGCAGGTGTCACAGTCGCCCGATGTTGGAACCAATGGGCACGTGAGGGGACCCACACATGTGAAGGTTCCACTCACCCAAGACAGACCACAACAAGGAAAGATCCTCGTATTGTGCACCAAGCATTACGGAACCCAATGACATCTGCACTTGCCATCTGGAGACAGGTTTTAGACTCTCCACAATACCTAATGTCATCCCGCTATGTGTCTCGGCGACAAGCATCTGCCAGACTGTGGGTTCACTATCCCACGCATAGGCTGCCAGTGACACCAGTGCAGAGACGGCTGCGTTTAGAGTGCTGCTGTAACTGGGAGGCATGGACTGATGACGAGTGGCGTCGCACCATGTTCAGCAATGAAGCTTTGTTCTGCATTACCACGGACGACTGTCATGTGGGTATGGCGGCGCTGAACGATGAGGACCAATCCTGCCAATGTTGTGGAGAGACACACTGGTGTTACTCCTGGCATCATGGTGTGGGGAGTCATAGGGTATGACATCATGGTGTGGGGAGTCATAGGGTATGACATCATGGTGTGTGGAGCCATAGGGTATGACTTCAGGTCATCTCTGGTAGTGATTCTGGGACCCTGATGGCACAGCATGACGTCAGTGACATCCTGCGTCCGCATGTCTTACCCCTCCTGAGATGGCAATCTGGTACAGTCTTCCAACAAGATAACGCCCATCCACACACAGCACGTGTGTCTATGGACTGCCTGCATCATGTTGAGGTCCTTCCTGTGGCCAGCCAGGTTCACGGATCTTTCCCCTGAATTTCCGCATGTATCCCAGGCCTGGCGGGGTGGGGGTGCCACACTCTACTAACATGGGACCAGCAGTGTGCCCATACTGCCAACACTGTTGTCCGTTTGATCTGATGTAAAAATCATTATGATAGAGTCACAAGACCTTTTACCACATGCAGATTAACTTAATTTCCAGTACTCTTCTGGGTGCTTGACTTTTTTGTCACTGAGTGTGTTACTATATCTGTTAATTCTGTAAACCTTTGTGAACTATTGAAGGAACCACTGTAGGAACGAATAATGAATAACGCGTAAAATATTGAACTTATGTTTGTTCTTCGTTAACGCATAATTTATCCCAGGCAGTTACTATAGCCTATTTGTTAATTCTGTAAACCTTCATGAACTAAAGGAATTATTAATGAATAACACGAGTGAAATACTGATCTCATGTTTATTTATCATTAATGAATCATGCATGATATCTTCCATCATAGGTAACGACTATATTTGTTCATGATTTGTACTTCAGTAGTAACTGAGTTACTACCAAGTATTTGTGTCCCCTCCAGTAGTGTTACCATGAAAATCACATTGTACACTGTGAACTGGTGAAATTATATCTGGGCTAGTACAATTTTTTAATTAAACTATTAGCAAACATTCTAAAGTTCCACCCCTGCATACAAAAAAACATTTCACACAATGCTTGACTTATCAAACACGAGTCACCTACACACTTTGTGCATGCTGCCAACATCGACTGATCGGCCTATAGGCAAATCGCAGTTTGTTTTTTGTGTCGGTCTTGGAAATAATTCCTAGATTAAACATCAGCATGTTCACATTCAGATGCTGAGTTTGCACATTTTTGTCTGGCGTCGCTGAGGCCGGAATCAGATGTGTGCTCACTCAAAGCCATCTGACTGGTATCTCTTATGATAACTGATAACAGCTCTTCTTCCTCTTTGTCTAAGAAGGCCCCTGCCAAAGTTCTGAATTACACATTATACAATTCCTGCCTTTAACATATATTATGGTTTCATATCATTACATTTTTGTTATGGGTGACCAAACTGGAAAAGCACAATACCTAACTCATGATCCCATTTTAATGTATTTTATTAGACAGATTCTACAACTTACATAAATTTGGGCGTCTTTGGTTAACACGCTAAACAACTTGTGACTATTAAAAGAAAGCCTGGTGTTACTCTGGCCCCTAATTCCACACCACTTTATTATTCATTGTAAAAAAATCAATAGCACTGATTTTGCCGTAGTTAAAGAAGATATACCCGTTTAAGTTGACTCATTTTAATGAAATAAATGCATCTTTTACGTTAAAACGTAAAAACCATGCTTCAGGCTACAATATGCGCAGGGACCCATTTCATAATTTTAATACTTTCATGCTGCCTTAAAAAAGAAAGCTTGTGTTTCTCGGTTTGCATTTGTAAACCCTGTGAATTTCACAGTTATTTTTAATTTAATTTATCGGGAAAATGTTCCAGTTCCCATTCCTTTCAAAATGGTGAAGCTCGCCTTATCTACTACAGGCAGGTTAGGTGTCCTCCAGAATAGAGGGATCCAACCCTTGCTGTTATTTGGAACTAAAAGTTGGCTGCTGTGACTCTGACCTTGTTTGTAGGTGCTCACTGACACAGATGCATGATCACCCCCAGCAGTTAAAAAAAAATAAAAAATCGCCTTGTCAAACAGTTGTTTTCAGGCCAAAAAAAAAGTAGAACTTGCAGGACATTAGGTATCTGGTGGTTAAGGAGAGTAGCTTCTAACCTGAAAGTCATTGGTTCGAATCCCAGGAAGGGTCCTTCTGCAAGCTGTTATTAAGCATCTTTCTATTCTGCCTGATGTGTTCCAATAATAAGCCAGGACAGATGAATAATGAATAAAAATGTCTAAATAAAACAATCATGCAATAATTCAAATGCTGCTTACAGCTGTTTTAGAGAGAAAGTTTTTATAGCCTTTATAAAATTGCCACACTGTCATTTTGATTAGAACCGTGACTGTAAAAGAAAAAATATATATTTCGTATACATATCCATCAAGTTTATGTCACATCTGTCAAGTTGTCTTGCAGAGATGACAGCCATGTTTATAGAGCTGTTACTGACAGGTTTTGTCAAGAAGCTGTCAT
This sequence comes from Gnathonemus echidnorhynchus, assembly GCA_026776725.1. Lineage (NCBI taxonomy): Eukaryota > Metazoa > Chordata > Actinopteri > Osteoglossiformes > Mormyridae > Gnathonemus > Gnathonemus echidnorhynchus. The sequence goes on from JAODJU010000041.1 coordinate 4,725,076, forward strand.
GTTTTCTACATAAAATGTTCCCCATATTCACTTTTATTACCATTGAGTATAAGCCAGAATCATTTACTGCGTCTTTAGAATTTTGGATGTTCCACTCAACATCCACCCATTCATCAACAGACATACGCGTAATTGGGGCAGATTTAATGCATTAACTTTTTTTTGGCCTCATTTTGGTAAATTCACTCTCAGACACATTGATCAGACAAGAATGTTCTGTATTCAGAAGGATCAAGCTGTTGTTTGCATGTCCAGAATGTCTATCGGTTGTAGAATTGTGATACGCCCTTATGAATTTTTAAATGAGTTTTGTTTTCATTGATATGGAGAACAAGAGAGAGATACGATTTCCATGTTAAAAACAGTGATCATGTTACTTAATTGTAATTTACGCTGATTTGATCCCAAATGAAATTTCACACACTTGCCAGTAAGGAATCGCATTTCCTCTTTGTATCTAATGTTTAAATGGCGTTGCTGTTAAGGCACCTACAACACATAAACAATCAAACAAATATGTCAACCGTAAGATTTCCTACAGTTTTTGATCAGTTACAATATGTGATGCAAACAATCTTTTTTTTTTAAATCATTTTAGAAGGTGTAAAATTATTATATTTTTATTGATTTTGTCAGATCAGAATTAAGCCCTGGATGAAACATGCATTTAAACTGCACAAAAATGGAGGTCTTGACAGCAGTACATTTTAAAGAACGAGGCTTTCATTGGAGGTAGTAAGCAGAAAATAATTAGCCTCGTGAGAAAAGCTTCAAGCCCGGTTAAACAATTTAAATAGCCTACCTTAAAATAATGATTTGGAAAAAGAAATATCTGAAAGGTCGAGGATCCAAAGTAACTCCACAAATAAAAAAAAAAAAACTACTGATGTTCATTAAAAGAAGCCCAACAGTATGATATGGAATTTAAGATCAACACCTTCCTAGATCCAACACTAAAAACTGCACCTGAGTTATTGCAAGGAAAAGGATCTCTTTCCAGTGCCAGGAACGGTTCTTGCATCACAGTTTCCCAGTCGGTGTTGTCGTACCCTGCCAGCTCTATTTTCTATGCAGTTTGCATAGTATCCCTTATCCTTTTCTATTCTGAAGACATGCTATTCAGGTAGATATTTCAGATGTGTGGGGATAGAACCGCAGCGTTAGAACCCTGGTTTGGACTGACCTGCACCCATTCTCAGATGGGTATTGCTTAACAGCATTTCCTATGCTCCGTTCTCGATTTCTGTAACCTAATCTGGAAAAAGTGGTATTAAAATGTATTAGTATCAAATTTAAGGGAATAATCAGCACCGTAACCCTTAACAGGATAATCGGTCTGCAGACAGAGGTACAATTGACTAGAAAGCAAGGTCGTTTATTCGCCAACAGGTGGCAGTATTTAGCTAATAATGGATAAACCTCACGCACACTTTCTTATGTTTTCTTTTTAATGACAAGGCTTTAAGTATCATAATAAAAAAGCAAATAATCTTCAGTGCATTTTATAGTTCTTTAAACTCCAAAATATAAAAGTAAAATGCTTGTTTGGACAGCTTGAGACAAACCTTTTCAATCTAATTATGACTTGTTGAAACAGAAATCACGGCTCTTCTGGAAGCCTGGAATTATTTATGCTATTACCAATTTGCTTGTTAGACTTTAAAGGCCGAGAAACAGCCATGGGACTCTTCTGACTTTAGTCCAGAGATGAATGTTAACCCTTTTAGTACATGCTGTCCATTACTCACCTTAGTATCTTCTGCGGTTTCTGGGTACACATCATTATCAAGTAACACGACAGCTTTTCAGGTACACTGCAACCGTAGGGGGTAGGAAGTCTGATAGGAAGGCTCATTGTTACAACAAGTTCACAATATTACAGTGTAGAAATCTTCAAGCCAATACTTAATGGGAAACAATTTCCTGCATTAAAATGCCCGTGCATTGCCTTGCATACAAGATCGCCGAGAGAAAATGAAATTGCTTAGTATTTACTGCACAACAGTGGGGGAAAAAAATCACGCTTGTCTGAAAATATCAAGCTTCGAGATACAATCTTTTCATCAGAAATGTTTGCGGTAATTAAGTCGCCGGTTTTGAAGGAGCTCTCAGCTCATTCATGAGCGCTGAAACGTTTATCTCTGTCAAAGGTTTCCACCGCGGAGTGACTTTATTAGTTACCATCATTATAGTTATAATTGCAATATGCAGACTTAACTTAATTTCCTGATAAGCAGGACGCTTCCCGTGGCTCAGAAACATTTCTTTAAAGATTTTTGCTTTTGTCACGGCATGTGAGATCATATTATATGAAGTATAATTTTTGGCCACGGCTTGGTGTCGCGGATCTGGTGACGTAATAATTAGTAATTAGGCCTAATAATACGTACGCAATTGGTAATTAATAATATGCGTAGATTACGTACGGCAGAGAGAGAATCGGGGATGGCTTTTTCAGCCAGCGGTAGTGCGCTTGATATTAAGGGTCCAAAGAAAGTGACCAGTGCATCTGAAATCGCATCCATCAGATTATCACAGTATCTTTGTACTCGTTTGTACTTTGTTTCTTTAAACCACACATCGCATTGCTGCAAAGACTTCAGTCTTTCCTCACAGCTCTCCAAGACGGACCACGGTTTATTGATATTCTGTCTTTCACCCACGAGTATGAAGCATTCATTTGACCTTTCTGGAAACTGTTCTAACGATCAAGTTCAATGATCAAACGAGGATGCTGGGATAATTGAAACTGGACATTCATAATTTCGTTTGCTCAGAATGGACAAAAATCACTCAGTTTTGCAATTCATCAGGTCCCGTTTAAAGCAAGATTCTACACTCTTAGGAGAGAGAGTCTATCACTATTCACAAGTTCCAGTAAATAAACACCTACTCAAATTTCAAATATCTAAGTAAACAAGACAGAAATTGTTCCCATAAACCCGTAGATCCTATAATTGCTTGTGTATGTGAGATGTGCAAGAGCTCTGCTGTGACAGAAGGTGGATGCTTGTAACTGAAAAACACCTTCAGTCTCTGAGTTACCACCTTGCCAGCACATTATGAAGAATCATTAGTGAGGTCAGATAACAGGATGCTTCACCTGAGGAAAAAATGGCAGAAATCTGGCTCACTGTGGGATCAGTCTACAATTAGCTCATTCATCTACAAACCGACCCCTTCTGTGATTAGTTTACAGCAAATAAAAGATGTTTTTAATAGCATTTTCTTTCGTGGTTATTAAAATATGTGCTTTCGTGGATTACAGCTTAGTACAGAATGGTTTATCCAAAAAAATTACCATGAAATATTATTAAGCGGGCATTGTTTAAGGGATGTTATGCTAAAAATTAATTTTGAACTAAGGTCATTCTGTTTAACCTTGCGGTACACACAGTAAGTCAAGCTCACAGATATAATGGCTTGGCCTTGAATTAAGATTATTTTCTTAGGGCTTGAGAGTTTATTTGAATATAATGAGCTGATTCTTAATGTAAGACTAGACTTAGGAGACTTGTTTGGGGCTCCAGTGTACATTTGAACAGTGACATTTGAAGTGCATCTATTGCTGCAGATTTAGTGGCAAATACCTTTTATTTTGCACTATAAGAAAAACATAGCAATATGAAAAGATATTTCTCAAAATGTATTTGTTAGTGGATAGTTTATACAAAATGTACATTTACTCATTTATCAAACATTTTTAATTAATGTGATTTATAGTACCTGTGCTTCCTGGAATTTCAAGTCATGACCTTTGCATTGTTAGCACAATGCTCTACTTGTTGAGCTACAGGAGAAAAATTCTGATTTTGCCTCAACATGTATTGTATGATGACTTCAGGGCCACAATACTATTACTACAGTATAAAGTACTCAGATACTGGACCATATGAAGTGCACAAACCTTCTCGAATGGCCGTGGCCTCCTGGAAACTGCCGGTTGGGTGGGTGCTCCAATTGGAAGATGCTTCCTGTCCCCACTCTGCATGTGCAGTTTGCATGTTCTCCATGTGCAGTTTGCATGTTCTCCACGTGCAGTTTGCATGTTCTCCACGTGCAGTTTGCATGTTCTCCACGTGCAGTCTGCATGTTCTCCACCTGCAGTTTGCATGTTCTCCACGTGCAGTCTGCATGTTCTCCATGTGCCGTCTGCATGTTCTCCACGTGCAGTTCGCATGTTCTCCACGTGCTTCTGTGAGTTCCCTCTTCCCAGGCATTCTACACCACTTTGCCATTTGTCTCCATTAGAGTTTTTCAGCCAGGGTCCCAGTAATGGACTGGCGTCCCGCCCTACAAATGCTCTTCATTATGCACTGAGCTTGCCTTCATATAACTGTGACCCTAATTAGATAAGCAGTTATTGGAAATGGACGGATGGTCATCTACGGGGCTCCCTGTCTCATAAACCCTGTGCATTTTATCACAGCATGAGCAGCCTGCTCGCACATGCAAAGGTGTGATCTGCAACAGGCTGACTTATTTCTGTGAAATATATCATAAGAAAATGGGCCTATTTTTGGCTCCATCTCGTTACATTACATTTTGTCACTGTCCAATGAAAAACACATATCTCCCAAAATCAAGTGTGAAAAGACACATTTTCTCAGAAACTGCTTTGCAAGATAGACCTTAACAATGTAATGAGACACGCTTAGCACCACAAATAGAAACCTATCTTTACACAGCCGTCAGTGAACGGCTTAACGTTTTAAATGGACTTAATGGATTGTTGTCAGCAAGGCAAATGTGTCAGTATCAACAAGATACAAAGTCATCTCGCTTTAGATTCACAATTAGCTAGGTAGCTACCTAACATCATTGTTATCAATGTTGATAAAATTAGCGTTATAAAAGTAATCCATGCAAAGGGACTTCAAGAATACAAATGTTAACTAGTATAAACAAAAATATTAGTTAAATAGATGACTTCATAAAACACCCTTTCTTTGGTCAGTTAGATGTTATCAGGAGAGAAAACATTATTGGCATATTCCATCTATAGCTAAAAATTACCATAATCACATCTGACAACAAAGATTTATTTGGCCTCTTTTGTCCAAAGTGATATACAATTGAGAAAGCATGTTCAGGCGGTCTTTGGGGTGGGGCGCCTTCTTTACGGGGCCTCTGGTGAAATAACTTTATCATCTATGGGACTCGGTCAACATTCTGATCATCAGCACTAACCTGTAGAGCAGGGGCCAGTCCCACCGCCTCCCCCCCCCCCCCCCCCCCCGCACACATCGTCTCACATCAATTTGCTGCAATAAACAAAAACTACCAAAAACACCATTTCTGGTCCTAGGCCATATGACTATGTATTAATAATAATAATAATAATAATAATGATAAACAATGATCAGGCAGAACCATCTTCTGAACGATTGCCCAAAGTCCACATGAAGCTCCTCTGATGCCTACACTTGGAACCGCTAGCATTTTACTCTGTCCTTGTGCAAGTGGGACACCCTGGGCAGACCATGGAGTCTTTCAGGCCTAATTATCTGGACAAACAGCTGAAGATTTGGCTTAGAAATGGACCCAATTTCTCCCCCAACATTAATTAGGTAAGTTTCACGTTTCTGGTTTGCTGGCTCACTTCCTGGGCCTTACACTGTCAATTACTTCATAATGAATGGGACGAGTCTATCCTGAGCCTCCAGACGTGCCCACTGGTAGCACAATTACAGTCCAAAGCACTGCGTCCACCCCTATCCCCCTTCAGGAGCTGACACTGGGCTGTAATGCTTGTTCAGCCAGGAAGGTGCATCTGGATGGAAGTGTATCCCACGGGACTGCTCAGGCATTTGAGATTCGCAGCAACAACCCTGGACCTCCAGTTATACACCACTGTGAATAAATGAGGGTACAGCTGAAAAAAGCAAAACAAAGAAAGGAAATGCCGTTCCCTGATCCGGGGCCGGAACGGGATGCAGAGACATGGGAGGCGAGATCCCAATGTCTGAATGAGAGCCGTATAAATGTTCCAGAGACTGATAAGTCATTTTAACGGAGCTTTGGCAGGGTGAGATGAGTAGATCCACACCGTGCGGCTTGGAATTGCTGATGAGCTGTTATTACAGCACAGGTAATGCAGAATACTAAGCAATTTTCATCATCTCAAAATGATCCACGTTAAAAAAAAAAAAAACGGTATTTGAGGTGCAAGTAGCCACTCCAAGAGGCCGCAATGCATTATGGGAGGCAGGGATTGTGAAGGCTTGCCAGTCAGTTTATTGAGGAATTTCATCAGGCAGTCCACAAACTGAGATCTGTTATTGGTAGTAAATGTGTTGGGGGGGGGGGGAGAATCTTTCTCTCTGAGTGACTCTTTAATTATTTGAATGAGTTGGAGGATGGGCATGGAATTGGAGCAGCAGAAACAACCAGCACGTTCTGTATGAAGCCTGAGCAGATGGATCCGTCAAGACTGAAGAGTGTCAGCCTGACTTGATGGATTAAACTCAGCTGCATTTCCCCGTGGAAACCAGCAGCCCTGCCTCAGCGAGGATTTTATCTGTCACTACCCCGCCCCCAGCTTTCCGTCCCACCCCCAGTGCCGTGAAGACCACAGGCTGTTAATTCTGTTAGCCGTCACCCGGAATCCACACTAAGCACTCAAGCTCTTGGCAAAAGAACGGTAATGCCAGGTCACGGAAGTGATTCATTGCCCTGAGACATTTCCGTCTTCCGAACTGTGACCTTTTCAGGTTTGAAAATGTGTCCTCCAGTTACCCGGAGCTTTCAGGTTGCGGGCGACCGCAGAAATGTGCACCGCGGGTGGAAAATTCCCACGAAATGTTCGACCCTGGTGAAGTCGGCTACAATGGCCGCATTTCTGGCTGATGGGAGACGTGAGCAGGTAGTTCTAAAAATAGCCTGTCAAGTGTGGAGTTAGTGGGATGGGCCTCAATTGTTGTGGCTGTGGAAAATTCAAGTGACATTTACCCACAAACTGACCCGTGGACGAGAGCGTACTGTGATGTTCCTTCACTTTTAATGGCAGGGTCTTTTGTCCAATGCCAACCCGAGACAACATGGCTGTTCCGACTGGCCCGGCTCAGAATTGGCACAGGTGCAGCTGTGACTCCGGCTGGTGGCTCCTGTTTTCTGTAAAACGTTCACAGGCTGTGATCCTTAGAAGTCCCCTGTGGAATTTAATGAGAGGAACCCACAGAGATGAGAGAAAAACATTGTTCCCTTTCAGAACAGATTTTTACCCCCCTTAATCCTCACGACAGTTACACTGGCAGTACGATGACCCTTAACGCCCGATGGCTGAGCTGCCAATGATGAATGTTTGTTCTTACGTGAAGAGTGGCTCTTGTTTGGGTGGTGGGGGGCTGTTTTTGTCGTTTATGAAGGGTTCCATTATGTTTCTTTGAATGGCCGCTGAATGAGGCCACTAATGACTCTCAGCGCACCTGCACCCACAGGAGCTGGCTGGCAGCAGCGGCCGGCCAATCAGGGCTCAGCAAAACCGCGGCAGGCCAGCCACTCACAGAGGAGAAGAAAGCGAATGACCATTGATGGAACCACGTGCCTCTGTGTGTAAAAAAATATTACAGCTATATTATAGCTTGAATGCAATCGGTCCATGTCAAACTGAGTTACATTTTTGCTGTAGGAAATTGTTGGGTTTCCTCTTGATTGTGTGTTGGCGAAGACAAAATGTTCAGGGAGTGTACTTGCATTCAAAATGGGCTCGCGGGTCATACTGGTTTAAACATTTAAATAAGTCTGCCTCCTGGAACGGGTGTCTGATGTCGACCAAAGTGCCTTAGCCTCTGCCAAATATCCTGCTGTTTAAATGAGTAGAGCGTAAAAAATCAAAATGGAAATACTGTCTCGATAAACCATCAGTTACGTGTATCATGTGGATTAACGACATTAAACCCTTAATTGTCAGATGCTTGCCAGGGTACTATACTGTCCCGTTTCTGCACCTGAGCACTGAACATTTCCAGAAATTAACTTTGTCTGTCTTTTAAGTAATTATTCTTCTTTTTGCTGTGGCTTCCAGGAAAAAGAGGGGAAAAAATGAATAATGATATTTGCGCTGTTTTTCTTTAAATAAATATTATTCATGGAAGCTGTGTGGGTCTAACCTATGAATCAGGAGATGCAAATTGGATTATTCTCCAGAAGGGGATCCCAGGTTTTATCAGGAAGCTGGACGTGAATACACACAGACATAAGGGGAAATTGGAGTCACCACTTCAACTGGGCCTCACACTTTTGGGTTGTAGGCAGGAACTAGGTCACCTGGAGGAAACCCACGTTCATGCTTGGAGAAGAGATCTGGTCCAGGGTTACATCTAAACCGTCAATCCTGAAACTGGTCAAGCTGCCCATGTCAAATACATCGCAGAACATCTTACTTCCCCACAAAAACAAGACTAGTATAAAAACAAGAAATTCATAATTATTAACATCATATATTCTTATTGCATATCGTGTTGGATTTTAGCCACGTGACAGTAAGATTGGTGTGGATCATCTGTAATATTGTCTGTTTAGACAAGTGTTACTTTGCTTTTTATGGTAGAAGGTGGCGTAGTGGATAAGGACTTCATGTAATAATGCTCCTTGTTGAAATGAGATGTGCAGGGATCTTACTGTTGTACCTTTGAGTAAGGCAATCTACTCCAGTTAAATATTATGCTATATAGATAGACAATAATGGAAAGATTAGCGGGATAAAATTCTTAGTCATGCAATTACATGTTCTGAATTTATAGATAGAACATAATGTTATTTTATCATAAATGTAACTAACTTCTAGATTGGACACATTCAGTGACGCATTCGGTGTATCCAGTATAAGTCTGAGAATCTCATGAAAAGACGGAACAGCTCACCTGTACGTAAAGACACTGGTAACGAAGCGACGCTTAAGAAGAGACAAATATACAAGCATGCGACGTGGGGAATGCTAATTGGCGAGGAGCGCTAAAAGAGGGATAAGGTCGACTGCGATGTAGAGAAATGGACTCGTGAAATCGATGTTGGACCACGGCGCACGTCTGGGGAAACACAAAAAACAATTAGGAACCTGAGCTCCCATATGCTGGGGTTTCGCAGCACCGAGGATCACACACTGTAGCAGCCAGAGCAATTAGGCAACCGTCGATATTAACGTTAAAGGTTAATAGCTAATTACACTTCTTTTTGACAACGAGACTCACCCAGCAACCATGACTGCAGAGCTGCTCAGTTCATCGATCAAGTGTACGGGGAAAAAAGCAAGTGGAGATTGATGTCCTGTTAAATATCTCACAGATGTGTAGGTAAAACCTGAAACACACAGGAATGGCAGAAATACCAGAGCTGGTTGTGGCTGGTGGGGGTGTATCAAATAAGCTCAACCAATGGCTGCTTGCGCTCAGCACCTGACGTTTTAGTTGATGTTTCCGTTCCCATATCAGTGTCTATCCTTTTTGGCTTAGCACCGTCCAAAATGGCTTTTCCTTATTTCATGTCCATTTCCGGGGTCCATTCTAACTGCCCAGCAAGTCTCCAGACAATAACCCTGTCCCCAAATAAACTGTTGTCCCCTTCTCAGGCCTCATGTTGCCTATTGTGCCAAAACCAACTGGAAAAAATTGCCACACATTTTTTTTTAAAATACCTTTAATGAATCCTTCAAAGGGTCCTGGTGTATTTGTTCACAGTTTGGCTGCTGAGTCAAACCCACACTAGGCGTTGGGTCCATTATATAGAGAACCAGCCGACATAAGCAGCCGTCGGAAAGACGAGCGCCGCTCGAAAGACGAGGCAGCCCAGGCAAGAACTGTTTTTGTTTTCAAAAGCATCGGCTGAGCATCTGGAGGCTAATGCTACCTGGCTTGCGGCTCTCTGTCATGCCGGGGGGGGGGGGGGGTCGTTTCTATTCAGCCCGACCCAGTGATGTTTCCTTCCTCCAGCCTTTTTGTCCAACAGCTACAGCAGGAATCATTAAAAAGAGAAAAGAACTCAAAACATCCGGAAGTACGGCTGGCCTTTGCAAAGGTTAGCGGTTAGCAAGTAGCATTTTCCACAAGGCAAGCAGACAGCATTTGTTTTTTGAAAGGCAAAGGAGTTTTGGAGGGTAAGCATAGAATATGAATAGCTAATTTTTTTCTGTTATGAAACTTACGAATCCCAAAAAACAAAAGTAGAAACCTTGGACTTAACCAGGACCAGATTTCATGCTGTTTACACTAGAGTATAGTGTAAATGATATATAGGCATATTCATCCAGTAATAAAATGCTCCCAGTTCTTTCAAAAGATTCATTGTAAGGCATATAATGTGGTTTAATCTATTAATTTTAATTATTCTCTGGTTTGAAGGACAAAGAAAAAGGTCTATTTAATGCTAGAGAAGTTTTTCAGCACATGCATCAGGTAGACAGATCTCGGAAGCTGAGTACAGCTAACTAAAAATTCTCCAGGGTTTCGTGGCTTTCCCACCGCATGCCTCTAAGGTAAGGCGTAAATCAGAGCTAGTTAGAAATATTAAAGGACTGATTAAAGATGCTGCAAAGGTCAGAGCTGGCATGTGCTGCTCATTGCTGCCTAGCGAGAGGGTACAGCAAGGCTGGAGCCAGCGCCATGCTAAATGGCAGTAAGTCCAAGACATATATTCACATAATGCTTACTCATCCACCTCACTGCTTTATTGAAAACAGCAGTTTTACCTCTGCATGCATCCATCCAAGCATGTGTGCCTATGACCAGAAGGTTGCCGGTTCGAATCCCATCCTCTGCGGAATAGTCACATGTCTGTTAGGCCCGTCACCCCCCGTGAAATGCTCCAGGGACACGGCGCAGAAATGTCTGACCCTGCACTCGAACCCCAAGCTTCTCGCTCCACTGCATACGTCTGAGACGACGGGACATGCGAGAACTGAAGATTTGCATTCTACCTGAACTCGAATGTGTGCAAATGAAAAATAAAGCATTATTTCATTTCTATAACTGCATATTTATAGATAGATACATGGTGGTTCTGCCTCTTCACCTCATGCACTTTGAATTACATCTGCTAGCTAGCAGCTATACAGCGATAACCTCTTAGAACCTCACCTGCTCCCTCCAGAGGTTTGCATGTGTACTTAGAATTGCCTGATCAATAGAGCACACCATCTGAGCTTCACCCCATTACCTGACTGGTCACCAGCTGACTGACATATTCATCATCCCATGGCCTTTAAGTCTGATAGCATAGGGTACAAGGTGGGAATACCAGCCAGTTATGGAGAAGATACCTGCACTGGCTCACACACACAATCACACACTAAGGGACAATTGATAGACGCCCTAAACCATTCATGGCCACTGAATCAGCTGGGTCATACACTGGAGCAGCATAGGGTAATTACCTTGGTCGGGTTAAAGACGCTGTGGCTGGGTCCCTCTGGGACCTGAAGCAGCAACTTTGAGGTTACGAGTCCTTAACTACTGTGCTGTCGGCTATTCCCAGCCGCCCCGAGTGAGCAGCGCGTAAGTACTGCCGGACTCCGGTGCACTGGCCATCCTCCAGGCTGAAGATGGATGAGTCTCAGGGACCCACGGCAGAACCTCCACCCTCTCCTCCGACACGCAGATAGAGGGCTGGGGGCGGCCCTCACAGGACGGCCCATGTTCCGTGTGTTTTATGGGGAATTATGAGGTCGTTTCTCAGCCCGGGCAGATCCACAGCACGCTGCCACCGCTAAGTCTTATGGGAAATACGGCATCCATTTCTCAAGCACCGGAAGGCATCTGTTGGGCCTCAATAATGGCAGCCCTCTAGGAATTAGCTGCATCGGTATGTTTACTTCCGAGCCTGGGATGTGGTTTCTTTGTTGTCCTGTGACATCTCTGCCCTCCAGTGACTCATTACACACTGTGGAGATGACAGGGGCCACATCACTCAGAGGAACTCTTTAGAGAGGCACTAGACCTTCACAGGAAACTCCAGTAATGAGGAACGAGGTCCTACAGTCCTTACCGAACCACACAAACACAGCTCTACGAAACAAGACTAAATATAGACATCAGTGGTTACAAAGATACGGGAAAACAATCATATAACTGAAGACAGCATGGTTTGTGATTCCATGGATACCAATAATGCAGAATACATGCATTTCTATAAATGACGTTTATTAAGAACAACTTAGTGATTGCAGTCAATCGATATGCATAGAAAACTGCAGCCTACAAGGCCACAGGAAGCAGAGAGGTGGACTAGATGGGAGAGGAAGAGCCTATTGCCAAGGGACGCGGCCAGCTTCAAGTTACTGGGGTCCAGGGCAAACAGTAATGGGAACCAGTCAGGTAAGTGGGTGAAGTCCATAAGGGACTGGATGGATATTGATCAAGGCGATCTAACTGCATGTGCAATTCTTTGGAGGAAGCAGATGAGGTTTTCAAGGGTTAACGCAGTATTTTTAAGCAAGCTAGCTGGTTTAATACGGAGTGCACAAGGTTTAGAGGCAGGTAGACCGGCTCGTCGCACTGGCAGGGCAGCAGGTCGTGGTCCACCCTGCCAACCACGAAAGCAGTCTGCACACCTCTCCCCCCATGTTTCCTTTAATTGAAGGCCAAACATGCTTTAACGTAAGACACCCTGAGAAAAGCTGGTGTGTGGAACAGCACATGCCTGGCTCTGAGGTTCTGCTTCGGCCAGTGCCTAACTGGGAAGGAGGTTATTAGGAATGAGCATGGAGCTGGGATATGAATGATGAAGGGAATAAGCCTGCTACACCCCCCGAATAAGAAACATCTTTTAGACACTGTTTCCTGATCAGTAATTTTCAACACGAGCTCAGGAATGAAGATTCGATGCACAGAAGCAGGGCCGGTCCCAAACGATAATGTAAAGCTTGTTGATATATAAGCTCATAAATTAACATAAGATCAGCTGCGGCGTTAAGCCTTGTGCATGAATAAGCAAGCATGCAGATTAGCTACATGTATAAAACATAAATGAATGCACACAGTGCAATACCTGTCCTTGGACAGGAACACATCACTACTGCAAAACAGAATGGTCATAAATTAAAGCACTGGCCATATTTTCCACCCTCACTATATACATAAGATCCAGAGACATGGGACAATCACCCCTGTGACCAGACCATAATTCAATTACTGCAAACACCTGGGCTTAATAGACCAATCTCAAGGGCCGTCTGGAATCGGGCACCGGGCCTCACAAATGGACGGATCTCTTAAACTTTAGGATCGTATCAATTTATTTTTGTTTTCACTGAAGAAATACATGTTAAGAAAACATTAACGATGCTACCCGAGGGTTCTGGGCCTTCTGCAAGTTCACAAGTCCACCAGTAGGAGGAGCACATCACATTACGCTTCAGAATACCACATGGCGCCGAACGAGTTTAAAATTCCACGCAGGCATCTCCGCTTCTGCCCGATGCTTTATTAAAAATGTTGCTGTATAATTATATGAGCTGAACATTCTCGGCGCCGATGATTTATAAGTTGCATTCAAGTTTTCCCCGGGAACCTTTTTTCCCCTCCTGTCAACCATTCTCATCAAGTTTGCAAAAATGTGCGATAATTGGTTCATTACTTGGACTTGCACTTTTAGTCATTCAAATGGCATTTCCAGGAAGACAGATGGATTCCACTATTTAGTCGAATCAATGCGGGCAGCAAACTGCATGAAATTCATTAGGAGTATAATTACTCGGGACATTATTCATTTAAACATGATTAAGACATTATACAACAAAATCATAATTCATTGATAGAAAAGTTCCTGATATTGCTTTGGTGATAAGCCTTCAAACATTCGCATTTGTATACTGAGAGATACAGTACAGTATACAGTAATGAACTAAGAGGTAATTAACCTCTTACTCAGTGTTTTGGGAGATTGGGAATATACACACATGTCTGGTGAAAAGTGCACATTGTAATTAATGTGATTGTTTTTTGTAATTGTTTCTTAAAGCCTGAGAAAGTAGCTTTCCGCATATTCTGTAGGCTCACCATTACGTAAGAGGGTGGCCTAGTGGCTAATGACATAGCCTTATATAGGCAGAGTGCAGCTTTACATCATCATCTTGTGGCTTTACATCATCATTGTGCGGCTTTACGTCATCATCTTGCAGCTTTACATCATCATCTTGCTGCTTTACGTCATCATCTTGCGGCTTTACGTCATCATCGTGCGGCTTTACGTCATCATCTTGCAGCTTTACATCATCATCTTGCGGGTTTACATCATCGTCTTGCGGCTTTACATCATCGTCTTGCTGCTTTACATCATCATCTTGCGGCTTTACATCATCATCTTGGCTTGCCATGTTTGGGGTTTGCTTATGCTGGGCCCTCTGGTTTCCTCCCAGAGAGTTGTTTCTGTGAACCGGTGTCCCTAAATCCTCCATAATGTGTGTGTGACTGTGCGCACTATGACGCATTTCCATCCCATCCGGAGCGATCCCTGTCTTGTTGACTATTATTCCTGGGATGAACTTCCAGGCTCACCATGACCCTGTTGGATAAGCAGTCATGGAAGATGGATCATGCAGCATATATGGAACAACAGGCAGGTTCTGCAGGTGAGGCTCTCATTGTCTGAAACACCTTCATAGAATATCAGTACCAAACCAAATGCTTCAAGTACTAAGAATGAATTTAAGATACATGCCCACTTTTGCCAATGGGATGAAAAACTGGACTATTCACATCCGAAGTGTCTACTAGTATAGACTGTGGCTTATGCCATGTCCATCCATGGCTGCAGATTGGCCGAAGTGGCCATGATCCTGGTCTGCCATGCCGCTAATGGCCAACTCTCACCCGAAAGTGTGTCAAATCGACGGCAGGCGATGTAATCAGACACCAGAGCATGGTGTTTAACAGAAGACCAAAATCTGAACTGGCTTCAGCTCCCAAACTCTATATTAGCACAGCATGCCACCATAATAATAATCTCTGACCAGTTCTGAAGTAAAGGACACAGCGAAACCATTTTCAGCAAGTAAAACAATAGCTCGGGATGCTGTACCTGTGATCAGAAGGTTGCTGGTTCAAGTCCCACAGTCAGCTGAGTGATTTCACTACTGAGCCCTTGAGCGAGGCCCTTAACCCCCAATAGTTCCAGGGACTGGCTGCCCCTTATCAAAAATGTACATCACTTTGGATAAAAGCTTGTACTAAATAAATAAACTGTAAATGGCCTTTGATGTAGATGGCACTGGTGGATTGAGTTAGAGTGCAAAGACCTGTGTTACAGCTGCCAAAAGATTAGGACGGCCACCACGGGCTCTGCTGCACTGGGATACTGGTTTAGGAGGTCCTGGGGGCTCCCACCCAGAAGCAACATGAAGATGACTGGGGCTGGACTTTGATGACTGTGTTGAATCCAGGCACCAGTGCAGAACTGCAACCGCGTCGGGGAAGAAAGGGGTTCGCCCCCATGATAATTGCAACAATGCAACACTTCAACTTATTACTGCATTTTGCCCCAATAAAGCTGATTGGACACTATTTAAAAACAGACTATTCAAGGGCCACATGAATGATAAAAAAAATCCAGCTGAAAAAAAGCCTATGTAGATATATAACGATAAAACAATATTAACTTTTAATAATTGCCATGATTATCCCATCCATCCATGTTCCGAAACCACTTTTCCAATGATCATTATTATAAATTTTTAATATTCTCAGTCTAGAAAACTAGATGCCTTATGACTGAGCAAAATTGTGTATTAATTCTTATTAAAATATATTTAATAAAACCAACATCAGGAGGCCTTTGTGGCAAAGGAGCAGTAAAACCCGTGATGATTGGGTACTGTGGGCGGTGCTGTTGTGCCCAGCTTGCCCCAGCTCTGCGTGAGCAGTCTTCATGCACCCGGCCCAGCGCTCAGCATTCCACCCACAGCAGAGACGTACGTTCCCGGCGGATCGCTCTAAATTGCCCGTAATGTCTGACTGTGTATACTTCTGTGTGAGTGCCCAGTGATAAACTGGCCTTCCATTCGAGGTACGGCCTGTCTTTCCCAGATCTCAGCAGCCCACATTACTGAGTTACTTATAAAGGAGGAATTGTATTTTTACTAGGCTATCAAGGTGGCTAAAGGTGTTTGCCTCACCACCACCCCCCCCCTCGCTGAGTCCAATTTTAAGCCTGTCACACAAGTTCACATTTATTTATTTAGCAAGTGCTTTTAGCCAAAGCAACATGCAATTGAGAAAGAAGGTCAGCTACTTCCTGGAGCAGCTGTGGTTAAGGGCCTTGCTCAAGGGCCCCACCAGTGACATCGCTTGGCCGACCAAATGGTTTTGAACCTGCAACCTTCTGGACACTAACCTTCACATCTCAGCCCAAGGTTTCCTTTGAGTACCCCAGTTTCCTAAGGCAGAATTAGGTAATTTGTGTCTCCAGTGTGTTGTGATGGACTGGGACCGGTTCCAAGCCCCCCATGACTCACTACTGGTAACTGGTTAACAGAAATATGTCATGTTATATTATCTATGTATAAGAATTTCTTGTTTCATACTGCCGAAATTACACTGTAGGTCGTTCTGCAGAAATATGTTCACTCGTGACTCTCCCTTATAATTTCTCTCAATTTCCCTGTTCCTGATAATTAAAACTCAAAACTCCTGTCACAGCTGACGGACTGCACGCACCACCCGAAATATACACCGCTGTCACACGCCCCGGCCCCCCAGTACCACGTGCGGGGACAGTGACCACTTGACACAAGGGGGACGCCATGCGGAAACAGGTGCTCGGGTCACGTGACGCGAGTCTTCTAGAGGCCCCCATGGTGGAAAACATCCCTCACTGGCAATTAAACAAGTGGCGGAACATCTCTCTGGCGAGGACGTGGCCAGACGTCGGATGAGTGATGGCCGTCCACCGCCCACCTCTGCCGTCCGCCGGGAATGCTATATTAAGAGAGTAAATCTGGGATGTAGTCAGGAGCATCCGTGAAGTCGTGAACACATCTAAACAGCTTTGAGACGAACCATGAACCTTCTCCGAAAACGTACAGCTCGGCATACAGCTCCGCCACAAGGACAATGGGGCCTGTTTCATGCTTTAACCTTTGTGTTTGATAAAGAATATATAACACAATGCAAAGCCTGCATGATCTATCTATCTGGACTGGTAGGCGGGACAGCCAGGGCAGCTGGCCCAAGGACCAGGCCCCCCCTCACGACGCCGAGAGCCCCCTCTTCTGACTGTATGCAAAACATCTATGAAAAACAAAATCAAGCATATTACATAATACTCTGACATTCTACTGTTATATCTCTCATTTTATGTATTTTCAAACTCATTATGGTGGGGGTCATAACTCACACACACACACACACACACACACACACACACACACAAAAAAAACATTTGGTACAATACTTAAAACAATTTTGAAATGTAATAGTTTGTAATGTTCTGCAGTCAAACTCTGTTGTTGAGGCGTGTATTTCATGAAAAAAGCACATTTGTAGAATTTGCTAGCTACTGCAGTGCATGATGGGTACGACATTTGGGAGCTACTTAAATCTCATCATCTACAACTACCGTAACTGGCATAGGCATGCAGGCCCTAGATGTGAATTTGGAAGGGGGGGGGGAAGCGTGGTCCATTTTTGCCCCAATGTACAATTGTTCCGCCACTGATCGATCATTCTATCTTTTCATGTTCAATGAAAATGACCACACCTGTATTTTGGCTGTGCAGAACATGTCAACCAGCGTCCAAGAACAAACTGGTCCAAATTACTCATTAAATGATTACAGAATGTCTTTGCCTGCCTGCACGTGTTAGTTTTGGTGGCAAAACTGACCAGAAACTCAAATGCATCTTTCCAGATAGTAATCATAATAATAAAAGCTATTCATGCTGTAACGTGGGCATGTGAGGTGCCTTTGGTCTCTTGTATCGAGTTGAGCTGAGTCAGAATAATCAGGACCTTAACACCCACATTGTTTGTGCCTGTTAATTATCGTCATCGCTCAACCGGGCACATTGTGTGTTAATGAACCGGCCGATGGGCTTGGCATGGCTTTGTGTGTGTTTTTATTGATTAGCGTCACGTGACCCGTCTGTAATTCAAAACGGCATTCCATGCCTCCCTTAACTGGCGCGCATTTATAGTGAATAATAAGACTGTGCTCTTTGAAAAGCGGATATTTAACGGGCAAACTACATTGTTGCTTCAGGCTGTCAGGCTTCACCTGAAAGTAACAGACACTACATTTGCACAAATACGCTGAGAAGCAAGAACGATTTTGCATTGCGGGGAGCAGGATAATGATGCCCATAAACCTGGAGGTGGAATTACGGCCGGGTATCACTCAGCAGCGGGGATCTGTCATTTAGGAGGCATAATGGCCCCCTGCATTGTGTCATCGCCTCACTCTCTTCACTCCAACATTTAATTCCCTCCCAGTGCTCATACCGTGATGGGGGAGACTAATGTCCGCTCTCGCTGGCGGATCCTGCAGCTGCTGCCTCTTCCTCCCCGCGATCCCGTACTGCTCCCCCCTCCCTCCCCAATCTGAACACGCTCCAGAAGCCGGTGACTATTAACGCCTCTTTTTGCCTTTAAGTTTCATTTAATTACCGCTTAGCTGTACATTAAAAAGCAAGGGAGGGGAAATCGGGGAGCAAATGACACCATCAAAGCGTAATGTCTGTAAGCTGCCGCCTGGCTCACCTATCGGTGTTTTAATGACCGGCTGGGAATCTATTGCGGATAAAAAGTCTCTAAATGAAACAAAGAGGGGATTATTATTCATGCTCATTAATTTTTCATGGCCTTCCGTGTAAATGCCAGACAGCTAACTGGATTTAAAAGTTTTTTTTTTTTTTTAAAGTATCGTTGGAAGTGTCGTTCTCGGTTTGCGATCACACCGCAAGGCTCTTGTAGCGCCGCCCTAGGTGTTGATTTAACTTGTCGATTTAGCAGCAAATACGGCCTTGGGTAATTAGATAACGTCGTTCAACCGGGATAAAAGTATGTTTTAATCAGCTATCAGATGGCACTATCAGAGTTGCTAGCTTCGGTCAGCTGGCTGGAGCCAGATTTTCAATTCTAGACAAGTCTGCACACACATGCACATGTATTTACATGTATGTAACAGTTTTATTACCTATAGCCCATAGGGTTTGCAAACTACCCCAACATTTTTGATGTAGATAATTTTAGGATTACAATGGAATAATATAGACTTGCCGGAAGACTTCTCGTGTGAATGTGAGAGTCTGAAAGCATGAGTGTCACGTCAGATGTGTGAGAGTTGGCAACCCTGCACTATGGGGGGAAAAAAGTTCCAGAAGATAGGCGTAAACAGTTATCGCTCAAAATCTTGCGAAGTAGGACGTGTGAGCGTTGTCGCACATCTGTCTTCCTCGTTGAGGCTTGGAGTAGGGCAGTCGGGCTGCTTGTGACCCAGGAATATTTCTGCCAACTGGAGCGTTCTCAGTGTTGTCCCAGAGCTGTTTAAGAGCTGGAAATCCTGCCGACGTCGCCTCTCAGTACGATTCGGGTTGAGCTCCCCGGTCTAAATAAGGCACCGAACGGCTGGCAAAGCTTTAAACACGCTCAGATTGTTCCGGCATGCAGACTTGGGAGCTGCTGTAACATCACCATTAGTTGGTGACATGGAGGCCCAGTGCTTAGCGCTGTAGCATCACACCTCCAGGGGTTGGCATTTTGAAACCTGCCCCCTGTGTGTGGAGTTTACATGTTCTACATGTATTTGCATGAGTTGTCTTCCACAAAACCATGTTTTTAGGGAAACAATGCTTCGACTAACTAACATGCCCTCCTGGGGGTGATTCCCAGTGCATCCTGGGATTGGCTTCAGACTGGTGCACTGGGTGCCTGCAGCTCGTGGGAGTTGTACTTACACAAAAATTTGCTGAGGGCAGAAAGAAAAATGATTGGTTCAGAGCGATAACCAATCAGATTGTAGAGGCGATGGGTCCAAGCAACTAGAGGAGGTGGGACCAATACATTTTATTGGTTGGACCCACCTCCTCTACAATCTGATTGGTTATCTCTCAGAACCAGTCATTTTTCATTCTTCTCTCAGAACAGTTTTGTGTAAGTAAAACTCCCATAAGCAAACCTGCACTGACGAAGAACTTAATAAAGATATGTGATATTTGTGTGGTATATTATTAATATTTAGCCCTGAATTCACAAAAAAACCATATTCGTTTTATGTCACAGCAACTCCACATAGAACTAGTTTTGGTTTTGACTGGATTAGTATTACAGCTATCAGACACATCTGAGACATTTTCAGGAGACTTGGCTACAGCTTGAAAATCTTTTATGGAAAAAAAAAATCCTTTAAAGAATCCTTTACAGCGCGGTACTGAATAAAAGTTCTATTCACGGTACAGCAGCCCTGGTGGAACCACACAGTATCCGTCAGGAATCACAAATTGGGTTTCGCAGTTTCCCAGAGAATTTAAAGGGACATCTGTGTGTATTTTTTTTTTTTTTGGTTGCAAGCTCTGCCTTTTGGCGGGAGCCAGTGATGTGCTGCTTTTGATTGGTTGTGTCTACCTCGGGGGGAAAATGCCTGTGAGAAAGGAGCTTTGCAAACAAAACAGTGCGTCTTCATGTCTGTCTTATCAGGTGTCAAACAGGACATTAGCAGGGGTGGCATGCTAGCCTAGAGGACATAGTACTATTGGAAAGGGCTTCATTTTCACCCCCCAGGTCAGTATAAGTCAATATAAATAACTTACATTATTGTCACATCCTGCCCCCCACGTCTGCCTGACCCTCCTGTCCCCTCCCTCATGTAGCCCAATGGGCCACACCAGATGCTTGTTGCCCCACGTTAGTTTATGTATTTAAGTACCTGTCTGTCTAATCCTTGCTGTTCCTGTCATTAATGTTGCTCCGTCTGCAAGCCTGTGTCCTTCCAACGTCTGGCCTTTTCGTTTTGATCCCTCCCGGCCTTGTTTGTTTACAGCCCCTGTTTGTTTCGTTTTGTTCCAGTAAAGCCTCTTCTGTTTCACCCGAAATGCCTGCCCTCCAGTCTTTCGTCCTGCAAGACGTGACACTTATTGTTCATAAACTACATATTTGCAAGATCACTGCGGAGCTGGAAACGAGTTCAGATAAAAGTCCATTAAGGCCCCAATCGCCTCATAAATGGGGGAAATAGAAGTAGAATTAAGTGGGAAATAATCCCACGTTCGCAGCAATGGCAGTGAGGGAGTTTGCCGGCTGCGTCGGGCTGCCCGGCACAGATACGTTTGTTTGCTTTGTGGAAACGCATTAGTGGATGTGGTGCAGGCCTGGCGACGGCATCGGGAAGACAAAGAAAAACAAACAGGCGAAAATAGATGCAATGACTCTGGCTGGGAATAAAAAGCTAGAGAATTAGCACATTAGTCCGGGGCTCGGAGCCAGAGATCACTACACCGTGAAGTGCACGGTCACCCTCTTCCCAATGGATAAACCAGCTTCCAAGTGGTTTCGTCAGACCCTTTTTCACTGTCGTGCGTGTCTGTGTGCCACTGAGAGATAAGGGCAGTGAAAGAAGCGGTTCTGCTGGGATAGCAAGGGCAGCTTACTGGTGTTCTGTGTTGGAGATGGACAAGGACGAGAAGGCTTCGGCTAGATCACGGTTCCTCTGCTTTCGTTCCACCATATGCTGTCTTCGTCTCCTGTTCAGATGTCGTCATATATATTTTGTGTGCATCTTCCGGCCTAAATGCTTTTGTAGGGTTAAATCGTTACATCGGAATCAGGTGACGTCTCGTTTTGTTCAAGAGAACATATAAAGCGTGTGATGTTTCCTGTAGGCCAGTTACATCCCGGAATACACACAATTCTTATTTATGACCTCGTGAGGATTATTATACTAATTACAACACTGCCAGTGGAAAATGCCTTGCATGGGGATTGGCCAACAGGTGAACAAAGACAAATAAGATTGGCCATGACTGGCAAGGTGGTATCTCAGCCTTCTACTACTAGCAATAAGCACCAAGAACCGAGCCGTACCCAAGCCGTACCCACACTGACGTGGTCCTACTTACTAAGAGGATTGAAAGCGTGACCAAACCAAGCCGGTTACGTGACCACCATCTGATTGGTCGGAATGCACATAGATAGACCTTAATGAAAAAGCATATATTCTATATATCATTCATCATTAGTAGTACCACACAATTAATTGATGAATTTAGGCCACAAACAGCCAAATAGACACAAGTCAAAGCTGGGAAATACTTTTCCCTCAGCAAGTGTTTAATGATAACTGGCTTTCATCCTTGATGACATCACTCGAAAACAGCCAAGAAACCGACTCCAACTGAGCTTCCTCTTCTAAGATATAGAACAGAAATGAAATGGAATTAATGGTGTAAAAGAATCAAATAGCTATAATCTTTGCACTGGATCATAAACAGCTCAGCAGATTGCGTGAAGCGACATTTTTCCCCGTCTGCCTTCCAAAGTAACAGTTTTGAAAAGGAGATGGTGGGTAGTAATTCTCATTTGTCGAATAACCGCAGCAGTCAGTGTGGTAATGCTCATTAAGGAAGGGTGGCGGGGGAAGCTGTCAAATCGCTTATTGATTTGTGAATCCAACGGGGCCCCACCTGCATCTAACTCAATCCCAGCAGTTTAGACTGGTACCAGGGTAACGTGAAACGGAGTCCAGCAGCCGCTGCTCTGTCCCCCCCTGGCAGCGCGACGCGCCAGCACTCCGGCTGGGCGCTGGGGCACCAGGGACCCCAAGGAGTGTGTGGCGCTTAGAGCAGCTTGCTGAAAGGCATTCTGGGAGCTCTGCACAGATGCTCTCCCCATAGCCGGTTCTCCTGCTGCGCTTCCAAGCAGCTGGGGCTGTGACATGCATCTGCGTATTTATAGAGAAGAGAACTTCGAATGCATAAGCACAATTATTTCCTATAAATGCGCAGTTGGTAATAGTTTGACTTTCAGTGCTGCGGCCCGAGGGTGCGGCTTTGGGGGGGGGGGGGGGACGGGGGGGATGGGGCCGAGGAAAG
>JAODJU010000041.1:4748186-4759897 GCA_026776725.1 Gnathonemus echidnorhynchus
GGGTGGATGGGGCCGAGGATAGAGATGAAATAATAGATAAAGTCACAGCTTGATATAAAAGGTTACTATGGGCTTCACTTCACAAGATGATACAAATCAATCTGATGAAAAGCTTTTTTTACAACTTGGCCCTGGCAGTTCATTGAAAAATTCAATCCAGCTGAAAATGTGTTCTGGGGGTAATAGAAAATACATACTCACACCCTCGGATATTCTGTATACACTGTCAGAAAAAGGGTACCAATTTGTACCTTTGCTTCTCACTGGGGCTGTACCCTCACGGGTCTGCCAATTGTACCCTTAGCTGTAGGTAAATGTACCATTTTAGTCTATTTTAAGGCACAGAACTGGACTCTGAGGAACATCCCCAAGGTACAAACAGCATTAATGTACCATCAGTGTTACAAAAATGTTGCCCATAATCCATCTGCATCATCAAAGGTACAAATATCTACAGCTAAGGGTACAATTGGCAGACCCTTGAGGGTACAGCCCCAGTGACAAGCAAAGGTACAAATTGTATTTTTTTAGGTGGCAGTCACACAAAGACATGGACTGGAATTTTCTTATATATATATATATATAAAAAAAACCTAGGGCAAATGCAAATGTGACATTGAAATACAGTGTCCCTCCCGATAACTTCATTTTCCTGTCACTGAATCCCGGGAACTGTTTCAAAGGTCTTAACAGATCACGGCAAAATCCAAAAGGAAACCAGCGTTCCTGTTTGTTCCTCGGATTCGCTCCCCAGATCTACGGGCTGGGAATATGAAGATACGAGCTGGTTCCTCTAGCAGAGCCACCACTCAGCGTTTTGATTCAGCTGAGTTTGAGCGTGACAGCGATCTGCTCAGAGGGAGCTGTCCAGGACTGCTAGTTCTGAAATATCCCTTTGACCTCTTATATGACTAATTAATCATTCAATAACATTTAATCACTGGCCATTTTCCCATAGGATCCCCGGAAACACACTACTTGAAGGAGCACAAGTAACTTTGTAAATTAATTACTACTCATGTAAAAATAATGAACAAATATAATAACTGTTATTATTAATTAATGATTAATCGATTAATGAAAAGATAAAGATTAATCCTTTAGAAATCCTAATACAGGTGCATTGGAACAAGTATGAGTACAGGTATACTGAAATTCATCCCTTTACCAAGCCCATCTTACTTTCCGTAGATGGGGGTCACAGTGCAGGGTCAGCCAACAGGCCGCACCCCTGGGGGGTTAAGGGCCTCGATCAAGGGCCCACGGACATGTGACTGTTCTGCCGAGGCCGGGGCCCAATCTGGTGATGTTCCCAACGCAGGCTCAGAGACTTGAGCCCCCTGAGTCACTCACCGGCCCCCAAAAATGATGAAAAAACATGGGATCAGTTACTGGCACTTAGTTTCTGGTTAATTCATACATTTAGAGTGTATTACTATATTTAACACAAGTGTTACCGAATCTCCTAATAACACTCAGCTTTTACACTCAGCTTTTACACTTAGCAATTAGCTATAGCTAATTATGGATGTTCGGGGTCAGTCTGCGGAAGGCCCCACACGAGCGCAATGCCTGGTTTGAATCTTTTTTTCCAGCTTTTAAAGGAGCCTTGAGCCCATTATGTTTGCTATTTACCTCAATTTTACTGGATCGTTTGA
The DNA here is from genome assembly GCA_026776725.1 of Gnathonemus echidnorhynchus. Lineage (NCBI taxonomy): Eukaryota > Metazoa > Chordata > Actinopteri > Osteoglossiformes > Mormyridae > Gnathonemus > Gnathonemus echidnorhynchus. Next base: position 4,749,845 of record JAODJU010000041.1, read on the forward strand.
ATTTATCCGGGGTGATGTCCTCCCCCCAGTAGATAATAGCAGCGAAACTTTGATAGAACATGGCACTTATCATCAAGTGTAATTTTTAAAGGGAAAAAAAGAAGATAAAAATCATAAAAATGTCTAGAATGATTCGAGCCCTAACATAATAACCGCAATATCAGCGTTTAATGATGTTAAATAACATTCTCTCGTTTCAGTCTGACATTTAAAGCTTTAAATGCATTCTCAGCCATTTCCAGAGGAGGCGTCTGTGTTCTTTTGATTCCAGTTTAAATAGTTTTAATGGGTGCAGTTATTTTCAATGTAAATGCACTTTGTTTAGACCCCTTTCAGGCGAGTTTTGTTGTTAGTTAAGGTTGCATTTTGTGTTATAGTGTTAAGGATCTTAATCAGGATAAGTGATTAGAAGACGGCTGGGCAGATTTTATTTCACAGGAATGTTTCAGCCTTGCACACATCACAGCACGAAATTTTTGGGAATCCGAGCTATGCCCTCAGCCCCTCTCAATATTCCACGACATGCGTCAGGACCTAAATTGCAATCTTTCCAGCATGATTGCATTGTGTCGGGTACAAGCTACATACTTCAGTGAAGTCTTTAGGCTGGCCATAATGTAACCAGTCCACCTTCTGCTTAAATTAGAAAGACATAAAGGGGAAAAAATAGCTCATAGCTCCCTCAGAGACCCTGTTGAGTCAGACAGGACTGGGGAGAGTATACTCAGCCAGGTGTGGGGGACCAAGGGGACAGAGAACAAAGCATTTCCACACCAAAGAGAGACAGCCACACCAGGGGGAGACTGCCATGATACCTTTGCAACCTTTCTTGGCTTGTGGGAGTTTTACTTGCACAAAAATGTTCTGAAGGCAGAACGAAAAATGATTGGTTCAGAGAGACAACCAATCGGACTGTAGAGGAGGTAGGTCCAAGCAACCAGAGGAGGTGGGACCAAGACATCTGATTGGTTGGTCCCGCCTCCTCTAGTTGCTTGGACCTACCTCCTCTACAATCCGATTGGTTGTCTCTTTGAACCAGTCATTTTTCGCTCTATCCTCAGAATATTTTTGTGAAAGTAAAACTCACTTGAGCCTTTTCTTTAGGAAAGAATGAGCCTATGCAGTTCCCCTGCTGTCCTCATGGCGTCACACCACTAGGGGGCAGTCAAGGTTGACCTCCAACTTTTTAAACTGGTTCTGTCCGTGCGAGGCTTTTACAACCAATCATCACAAAGAATGAAAAGGTATATGTACTTCAGTGTCTATTTTAATTGCAATTGTTTTTGAATTTTAAATATATTTTGATTTAAATTCAAAAGCCCCCTTTGAAAAAAGGATCTGACAGACCCTACTGAGTGAAAGCAGATCAGACTTTCCGGGTGGAACTTCTGCATATGTTGATTCACACAAAGCTCATTTGCATGCACATGCATATTCATCAGGATTGCCGTGGCATGCGACACACAGTGTTCTTTAGAATCTTATTTCACTGTTCTGTTCTTTCAGCCATAATGCCATGGAAATATGTGATACAGCACTCTGATAAGGGGTGCACTCGCTGGCCTAGCAATGACGAGTGGAGAGTGAGTTGAAATGGGCTGCATTAAGATAAATAAACAGTCATGAATTTGATTATATGACCGTTGGTAAACTGTTAGACTTTTGTAGACATTCTAGAGTCTGGAAGCATAAAACGATTGCTGTCACCTTTCAAGGTCACAAAGCAGGATCTTTGAGTAGTGCTGTACCAATGTTTCTGAAAGTTCAGGAAAATCAGTTAAGCACAAAGCCAGTGTACGGGAATAATACAGTTAATCTCTTGAGTGACAAGGCCAGATGGCATTCAAGTGTGAGGAGGGGTTCACTGGCGCCGTGGCTTCCTTCAGATTTTAAGGAACCCAGAAAATGCCACACGCAATGCAGATTCAGTGACATTTCTCTTTGAGCTGGTTTGCGTAGCCAAGGTACTGGATGACTGCCCAGAAATCAGGAAAAGACCTGTTGATCAAGCATAAACGCAGATCTGTGTTTATTTATTTTCCCATTCCTCTTTACAGGCTACGATGAATGAATTTAAAATCATCGTTTTGTAGTTTTGGCCGTGTTTTAGCAAACCTACTGCATCACTGGGAGAACCGTCACGAACAGAGTAAAAAAAAACGCAGCTAAATGAAAGCTGGATTCTTCATGATGTTTAGTAGATAATGACGGAGCCGCTTCATCATCACTGACCTTCTAGTAATTATATTAATTCCATGAATTATTGATGAATTAACATCACTTGTTTTTGTGCAAAAAGACAAATAGGTCGTCCATTTGTTTAAGGACCCGATTCTCTAAATATCTGACAATAACAGGTTCCACTCTGACCCTCTTAGCATTCTGTAAATATAACCAAAGCAATACAAAGCCATCCATCCATCCATCCATAACCCAGGGTCATGGTTAACCAGAGGTTGATCCCACAAAGCACAGGGCACCTGGAAGCGATTCTCGTCTATCGTGAGGCACATCCACATACATAATCACACACTAATCAAACACCAATTCACCTTTTTTCAGCGTGTGAGAGGAAACCACTGAGCCTTCATACTGCTTGTTAGAATAAAATCACTTTAAAACCACCCGGACATGATCATGAGTGATGCCAGTGAAGTAGCGAAAATAGATAGATAGATAGATCACACTAGGCTGCTGGTTCTTCTTTTTTTCCCCGAAAATAAAAGCTGATCAACAGGTAAAAAAGGAATAGATTTGAACCACAGACTGTGACAAATAAGGAAAAAAACAAGGTATTTAAATTACAGAGTTAGATTAGTGGTTATCAAGAGTGTCTCATTCATTGGCAGGTTTAAAAAGTGTCTGAATATTTCATTATTCATTAGCTGACAGTGCAGCACAAACCAAGTCATGCTTCTCAACTAAACTGTTGGAATCTGAATGTTCCTGACACTTCACTTGATTGCACAGACGGTTGCTAAAGAATTTTTGACAGCTGCTGCTTTAGTGCCCAAAGCCAGCAAGCATAGATGGGTACTCTCATGAGTTCCCAGGGTCCCCAGAAGGTGGCGCTATAAAAAAAATGGAAGGACACAGCCCACCTTGAGGTTTAAATGCTGTTCCGAAATCGTACAAACGTGGCCTCTCCTCATCGTGGAATGACAGACAACCAAGATAAAAATGAAGAATCTCACATCTCACGACGATAAACACAAACTAAGCGTTTTGAAGAGGCTGTAAAGCAGCTATGCATAAAGCTGTGAGCGATATTTACCCAGAATGCACCACAGCAGTAACCCGCTGGGGAAGTTGATTTATCTATATTATACTTTTAATTGCTTTTGGTTTCACGCTGCCTTGTAAAGCAGACCTCAGCCAGCATGTAAATCAATAGTCTTACCCAAGCCTTCAAGCTAAGAAAGAAGGAAATATTTCTGTAAGCATTTCAGGGAAATGGGTGATTCATTTACATGGATATCATTACTACGCTTTTGCAATAGACATTTCCTATGGGGCAAATGTCAAATCTTGGGTATGTCTGCATATAATTTAACATTTATTTATATTGTATAGAAGTAAACTTTTCAGCCTGGGATAAATTTGGAGAAAAGTTCCTTTTCCTCCTGTAGTTCTAGATAAAGGCTTTCGGTTAATTTAGTCTTTAAGCCATTTCAATATGGTAAGAAAAAAAAACACATGAGAAACCCCGGGAGGACAATTTTAAGGGAAAATTTAAGCATGAATCATAAGGTGATTTCATTATTATGGGGTCTGCACTTTGAATTGTTTCTGGGACAAATATAAAAATCCAACAAACCAAAGCTTTACACCACGCTATGAAAGTGCTATGGGCCGGCGCATGTGTCGCTTACCTATTCTTACCAAAGCGGAAAAACCAGCATTCAGCTGAACCACTTAACCTCAGTCATAATGAGGCTGATTAGGGCCAGCCGGGTTGTATTAAGCTAGCCCACCACTTACTGTTTGCGACAATACGAAAGGCATGTGACCCAACCCTATGCCACGGCTCTGCCTCCTGCCAACAGCTACATAATTCAGACATTATTATACACAACATAAACTCCAAAATACAAGACAAAAGTGTCCTATTCAAGATTATATTCCCCAATCCCCCTTTCACTCATTTCCTTCCATCCATAGACAGCCACCATTTTCTCTAATTGTTTATTAAACCTCACATTGTTCATAGAATTCTGGAGAAAGATCAGGCGTAAAATAAATAAAGAATGAGATCCATTGCTAATTGTGGTGATTAATTTAAGCACACGTCTTCAGTTTGTATAATGAAGGGAAAAAATCTGTGACGTTAGCAATCTCGTTGCTTTGCATCAATGGATGATATCAGCTTTTTCACACCGCAAAATTGCATTCCTGCATCAACATTAATTAAGACAATCATATATATGTCTCACTGTGATAAACAAGCGTTTGGTGCTTGCACTAATGATGTGCTGTCGAGCCTCTTAACAATTAGAGTGATTCCACCTTGTACAATTAGCCACGAGATACAGTTGCCGAGAAATGAGGATGCGAGGGCTGTGACACCATGGCGACAAGACGCCTTCCCCTTTCAGAGGAGTTTTGCTGTGTGAATGATTGCTGCAGGATCAAAGAGCACAGAACACACAGCATTATCTTACGCTGCCTTGCAGGCCTGCTATTATGTTACATCATGTGGGCTGTTTTTGCAGCAAACAAGCTAGCCTGAGGACAAGAATCAATAACGGGCAAAGCAGATCAGCCTTATCAAATTTAGTTTTATTTTGGGCTGCAATAATTTAAAATATGCCAGAAACATGCAAAAAAATAAAATAAATAAAGGTACGGATGCCTCAGAAATGTTACTGAAATGTATTTGATTGATGGCTACACATGTATTCAATTAATTCCCTAAAAATGAGTCATTGATTAATTCGATTCAGAAAATAACCAGGAAAGGAAATAACATTGTTTTTTGTTTTGTTTTATTTTTTCTTTGCGAATATGCCGGCAGAGTTGTGTGGCTCTTAAGCTGAAGTCAGCAAGTCTCATCTACTGCTTGCTGGGATTTGAAGCTGATTTCTCTGGCTTTCATCGAGGAGGACCAGACCAGGCTTGGTTTGAGAGCATATTGATGTAGGACACAATTCTGAGTGATATTCCTCAGGTCCCCCCGCAGATGAAAGAGCATGTCGCGTTTCTTATTAACGGTATGCCACTTCTGGCCTGGGGCGCGTTTCTCGAAAGCTCCTGTTTCCAACATACATAGCTGGACCCATTCAGTCGCATGGTCCCAACCATGTAAGCTGCTAACGTAATTAGCAGCTATGCTTTTGGGGAAATGCATCCCAGGATGGTTCCTTCTGTGTTGTGTTTCCGCCCCTTCTTTGTCGAAGACCGAAGACAAAAGTTGATGTCCGCGCCTGGCTGAAGCACACAAATCTTCGTCCACGAAAAAGCCCTTTTTGTCAGTGCTGATAAGTAGCCTGTGATTGGGTGCTGACCTTAACAGCTAAAGAGGTGCAGGGCTGACTTTAAAAGGGGAACATCATCATTTTTTCCTGACTTGCCCTTAACTATACCAGATAACCAATTCTTAGTAAGTAATCTATTGCTTCGAAATAGACATGGATACGCTGCCTAATGTCCTTTGTAGGCAGGGTACCTTTCTGCTGGGGGCTTCTTAATAGGAGAATTGACTCGCCGGGGTGATCGATTTACAGCGGACTCATCGCTGAAGAGTAAACCGTAAACAGATTATCGTTGCCATCACCGTCCTGCTATCACCGTCCTGCTATCACCCACCACGTCTGTATTATTCTCTACCCGTATATCTGCTTTCAGTCTCTGCTTTTCCACAGAAGGTCACAGTGTCAAAGCTGGTTGATGGGACAGAAATACATCTTGAGACCCTTTTCACGCACACTGTCAAACAGGGAGCTCAATGGACTCTCTAAATCACCTGAAATGTATGTCTTTGGACAATGGGGGGAGGGGGGCGGGTCTGAAGAGGACTGCCTACAGATATAAGGGGAGAGTATGCAAATCTGGGCAAGATTCAAGCCCAAAAATCGGTATGCTACCTGTATACAGATATGATAATATAGATCCGTGTTTTCCAATCCGGTCCTCCGGGGCACTCATACAGTCCACGTTTTTGATCCCTCCTAACTCCCAATAACAAGTGATATAAGGAGAATATTTGGGCCAGTAACTTCAATGATACTTGGAACCTGGATACTTACCTAGATAATAAAAAAGATATATGCTGACTAGCTAATGTGATTCAGTTCTAGTAACCTTATTAGATATTAATAGATTTTATAGTTTTATTTAGCATTTTACTCTGATATACTAGCCAGGTGGTTTATAAACAGTGACATGGGTACATTTAAAGAATGGTTTAGTAATATATTACCAGCAATCTAAAAATGCGGTGGGCATAAGTCTATTTATTCAGCTTCATAACATTTTAGCGTATTTGATTCCCTTTGCATGCCGAACTTAGTGTATACATTTACATTTATTCGTGTAGAAGACACTTTTATCGAAAGTGACATACAAGTGAGGTGAATAGCACACAGAATGGCATAGGGAACTTAAATCACATGTTGGATAATAGCCTGTCATTGGGGGGGGGGGCAGCTATTGTTTTGTCTGGGACAGAACCTGCAACAGCACATGCTAAGTCAGGGGCCTCATGTAGCGGACAGACCATGTGTTTTAGACCGGAAATGAAATATTTCTGTGTTTCTAGACGAAAACCAGTGGATCATACGATGCATTTTCAGGAACATCTTAAGGCGTGAGTCCTGTTTATTTGGGGCGGGGGGCGGGGGGGTGGTGGGCAATATGTCGTCTATAAAGAGAAAACAGGAGCCAGTGTAGACGTATGTGTGTAAACATCGTAGGAAATGGCGATCTGGTCCCCGTCGGCTCTCTCTGGCTCCAATGACATCACACTTTCCATATAAATGAAGAATCTGGTACTTCCTTCATAGCTCTGTACTACTCTGCCCCAGAGGCATTACTCCTAGTTACATACATTTAGGACGGAATTTAATAGTCGCGCTAAATGCATGAATGACAACTGTTCCCATAATTATGGCCTCATCACGCATTGGCTCTGCCCTTGTGGGTCCCACAACTGCGCTCGTAAAAGAACTCAGATAAAGTCTTCACTGCCTGTTTTCTACCTCTGGGGTATTAGTTCTTTGAAATGAAAGCCTTCAGTTCATGGAGGCATGAAATATAACAATTACATATTCATTTATCAATCCTTGTTGACATAATTTTTTGTTATCTGAAGGTCTTTTTATTTCGGAATATGTAAAACCTCAATGTTAGCGATTAATTAAGCAAAAATAAAGAGCAGAGTGTCAGGCTAGCTGCCACATTGGACTCAGAATGTGTGTTTGCTGGGACTCCTACAATTATCTTCATGTTGTTTCTCATCAGTTTGCTGGCCTCTGGCTGCTACAGTACATCTACATTTTAGCGTGAAGGTCTCTTGCCTTTTTGGAAGGCATCTACATCCAGGATTTATTAGCGAGAAATAGCTAATTGGGGAAAATATATTTAGATGAACCTCTCTGAACCTCAGAGTAGTATTGTCAAGAGAGATATTAAGACTGGTGAGCAAAGTCAAACTGCAGAGCCTTCAAAGAGTGATTCCAAATGTCAAGGGAATCTCATACTGCATATTTAAATTAATGCTGCTTTTAGTGCCATCTAAGTGTTTAACTAAACAAGTTTACTGCTGAAGATGTTTATTTAAAAGAATTGGCATTTACTTTCTTTTTTAATTTAAAGCTTTGAGGTGTGTAGGTGCCACAGCTGTACGTTTCAACATTAAAGGCTCCTTGAAGTTTGAAAGAAGACTCATAGAATTGGTAAATAAGAGGACGTATTTGGTTTAAGTAACAAAAACAGATGTTATTTTGAAAAATAAATCCATCCATCCTTTAACTGTTTATTCTGGTCAGGGCAGAAGGGATTTTGATTATTTATGTATATTAATGGTTAATGAAGTTAATTTGATTTTTGCCACACTTGCTGTAAGAACTCTGTTGGGTTTAATACAGCGGTGCTTTAAAAATTGTTGAACTGCAAGCAATTAATTTATCCAATAGTGCTTCTGTGGCAGATATTTTGAAAATTGCCGTACCGTACATCCTCACAGCTTATTTGTTTGCAAAGCAAAATATGGAACAGGTTTTTTTTTAACAACCAAAATGGATGACATCAGTTTGGAAACGGCACTGCAGTAAAAATCACAATCACAGCAGCTAAATTGTATATGCGTGTGTTCATGAAATGTATATTTCTCTGATGTGAAGTATCGCTCCAAATATAAATGTGACACACAGAAATGGATACAGTAACATATTTAAAAATGTAACAAAACAACATGAGGCCTTGCAAGCAAGTCGCATGCAAGGTAAAAATAATAAAAATAAAATCACAATAATGCAGAGGAAATGAATAAAAGGAGATGAATAATGAAAGAAACTCGTGTAAAATAAGTACCTGATTCAAAGGAACACTGTGGTAGGACCAAGATGTACTGGGAACAAACATGCACACACACACACACACACACACACACACACACACACACACGTGACTCTGGATGTGTGAATCCACCCCTCCGTTTCCAGGAACCACTCACCCAGTCTGAACTGCATCCATCTGGAACACGGTTCCACAGACCACTTACTGACGAGGAGGAAATCACGGGCAACAACACGAAACGTGAAAGCCAGCAATGTTCCGGGGAACCGGAAAACAAAAGCTGGCCCTAACTGCAACAGTATTCTCAGATTGTCCTTCTCCCAGTGCAAAGTTAAAACACCTCCTAACAGTGTGGCCGTTACCACAGACGCAGAATAATGCACCACTGCAGAACTTACTTAGTCTGTGTTATTGTAATTTCACTTTGTTGCCATTGACGGCCCTCTGAGAAACCAATGCGACGCAAAACATTTTAAATTAAACAGATATATGTGCCCCATAAATAGCGATTACGACCCCCATAAATCTCCCTCCATCTCTGGCGTTTGGTTCTGCAACTGTGGACACAAGACTTTTCGGGTGCTTGGGTCTTTATGTGAAAATCATTCGGTGGAATTCTCCCAAGCATGCGTTATTGTCCTTATCCATCACAAATGCAGCTCTTCCTGAACACAAATTCATTCAAGATGCAGTTGCTTGGTAACAGTAATGCATTGCTGGGTGACTTTGATTGCTTATTAATGTGATTGATTTTACTTCAGTTTGTAATCTGAAACTACCCTAAAATCATTTAATTACACTGTTCATCTTTTTCGACCTGTCGAATAAAAACTCTTTCATTCTCATGAGCCGGGTAAAGGCCGAAACATTTCAGTCACCCAGGATGTCATCTCTCCTGCAGTCTTTAGAGTTTATTTGTTTAGTACTGACTTAACTGATGATTAACAAACGTGCAGTGTTGTTAGAAAAAAAAGTAACAATTTATACCTTTAAGGGTACAATTGCTTGTCACTGGGGCTGTACTCTCAAGGGGCTGAAAGTTGTAAACTAACTGTAGGTAAATGTACCCGCGGGCATCCACATGGGCTTCGACCAACAGCTGGTGAGGGGACTACCTGTCTGAGTGACCACAAGGAATCAACACCACGCGGCTCATAGGGACCGCTATTGCTGAAATGAACGTTAAACCACATTTCATAGCTACTTCATAAAGCATTTGTTAGCTAGTAATGATTCATATCGGGGACTGAAACTGGCTGTCGACTAATTTCATTATATACTGCACGTTCTCTTCGCATACGGCATTGAGGAAGATTTGGTCAAGCATCATACAAACGTAAGCCTTCAAAACACTTCTGGCAGAACCCCAGGCGAATAAGGTTCTAAGGTTCTAAACTTCTAAGTAGTCTTGTCACGGTACCAAAATTTCAGTATTCGGTACAAATACCAGTGAAAATCCGCAGTTCTCGGTACCAATTTCGGTACCAAAGCAAAACACAAAAACATGAATTGAACAACAAGCTATTTTTATTAATAACA
>JAODJU010000041.1:4764696-4781778 GCA_026776725.1 Gnathonemus echidnorhynchus
TCACGTTATGGGAACATTGTGTCCCCATAAGGATAGGTAAACCCGCTCGCACACACACACACACACACACACACACACACCTAGCTAGGACCAGACCCACTTTTGCCTCCAGAACCATTTACAGGGTGGACAAGCTATTCACCCTCTTGTTAGCGGTAATGAGTCTGGCAGTTCCACTTCTTTCTCATTACCAGGGTGTTTTTACCCGCATGACTGCCGCTGACTGGGTGTTTTCTGGTTATCGCACCTTTCTCTGTAAACTCTAGACACTATTGTGTGAAAATCTCAAGGTGGTGGCTGTTTCCGAGCCGCTGAGACCATCGCGTCTGGCACCAGCTATCACACCGAATTCAACATCACTTTGATCGAGTATCTCAGCCGTTTCAATGCTGAGCCAAAAGGGAAGTGAACCTCATGGTCGTGTGTGTGATGTGTGCGTTCAGCGGCAGCCACAGGGTGGAGGGGCAGGATTATGGGCAGGAGTATGGGCAGGAGTATGGACAGGAGTATTGGCAGTAGTATGGGCAGTAGTATGGGCAGGAGTATGGGCGAGGAGGAGAACCTTTGCATTAACGAGCAGATGTACCTAATAGTGGTCACTGAGAACTACAGTTCTGGAAAAAAACTGAGACCACAGCAAAGTTTTCAATTTCAGCCATTTCTCAATATATGGGTATGAGCCTGTGTCAAATATATTTACAACTGCAGCCTGGCTCTTCCCTGCTTCCTATTGATGAAGGGTTTCTTTCTTGTTTTATGGGTCTTCAGTCCTGTTTCTATGAGCCTGTTACGAACTGTCCTAGCAGTGCTCTTCACACCACTTAATGTTTCCCATTCGTTTTGAAATGTCACTTGAGGTCATCCTCCGATTTATGAGGCACTGCTGGATAAGTTGACGGTCATCCCTGGCATTAGAAAGTTGCTTCTGCCCTCTTCCTGGCTGGTTTCTGGTTATCGCCAGTGTCTCCTGCTTCACCTTGTTCTTGTGCACTGCTGTCTTAGAAACTTTGAGCCTGGAAGCAGCCTGCTGTCCAATGTAGCCTCTGCCAGCAGAACCAGGAATAAACCAGGATTTATAAATGAATATTTGTTTAAAACATAGAGTGGTGTCAATTTTTTCCAGAGCTGTTTATGTACACATAATACATACTATACATATATAATATATGTGTGTATGAGAGGAAAAGCTACAAAATAAAAGGGACCATGAGGGGAAAAAAACAGCTGAAAAGGACAGAACTAGGAGACCCAGCAAAGTAACACATAGTAGCAAAGCACAATGACTCAGGAAAGGAACACAGACAGGCACTTAAACACAGACAACTGGCTAACGAGGGGGCAGGTGTGGCATGTGAGACAATTAACCAATAGCAACGGTGCAGGGAAAACAAGCAATAGGTGGGATAACTTACAGTAATGGACACAGGACTAGGAATTCTACAAACACTGTAACTAGGAAGCACTAATCACACACTGGGGATTAATACACTTAGAATAACTAATATAGAACCAAAAAACAAATAGGACCAGAAGTAACTAGACACACACAAACCTAAGACCAGGAAACCAAAATAGAACATAACAAAACACAGGGTAAACAGAAAACCTATAAATACTAGTAACAGATGAGGCTGGCTAGAGGAGGCCAGCCTCCAACCCATAACCAGAGGGACAATAGTCTCTGAGCTACATGCTCAACACACTGAGCTATGTGGTGGTCCAGGGGGCAAGGAGAACACATAATGGTTGAACGACTATACAACGGAGAGGGGGACATGACCAGCACCACCTGCTGGCCAGAAGGGGAAAGGTCACAGGGTGAGGAGTCAGACATATACTTTTGTCTTGAATCGTGTTGCATCTTGTTATACCTGGACACGTCCACCAAGACAAATTCCTCATATGTTTAACATATTTGGCTAATAGCGATCTTTCTGCTTCTGATTTGTCGCTTAATGCATGCTGGGAGAATATTAACTACTTGTTCTGTGTGTGTTGTATGCATTGTGTTTTTACTAAGGGGGATTTTACTCTCTTGTCTGTCTGAGAACATGGTTAACATGTCTGATCACTGAACTCACGTCCATAACTACATGTCTGAAACACAAGCCAGTACAAAGTGCTCTGTATCCCTCAGTAAAAACATCCATCCATTCTGCTGGCAACTGCTTATCACGATTGGGGTCAGTAGAAACACAAATCCGAGCCAAAATGAGCCGCAGAGCCGTTTCATTCCCGGGGAGGCCTTTCAAGCCCCCAAGGTCGCACCGGCCAAGGTGCTGTGCGCTAAATTACAGATTGATTTTACAGGCAGAAGGAAAAACATGGGGCAAGCAAAGATGTTTCGCATCGAGGGTTTTTCCCATTGAGCTGAGACATGACAGCATCTCACACCTTATTGCGGGAATCCATTACCGCCACATCCGCGCCTTTGCGGTGCCGTAGGAGCGAGGCGGGAAACACCTGCATGCTTGTTGTCGTCACGCTCGTGCATCGCTTCACCGTAGCCCAATTCCAGAGTGTAGGCACAGGACCTTCAGCCTGATATATACCCCGCTTTTTCTGTCCTCCATTTCTCCCCCCGGTACAACACAAAGTCTCCGTGGCGATGGGCAGGCGTTTTGGCTAAGTGACAGATGGCGACATCATGGAAAGCCTGTCTGTGATATCCAATCCAGTACTTCTAGCTTACCCCGTTCATGAATAATTAATGGTCTACCACTCTTGGAGAGGTACTCGAAAATCTCCCCATTGAGAACAGATCCATTTCTGTTTACTTTTTTTTATGGAAAAGACAGAAATGATTTGCATTGAGAAGATGGCGCTTATGCATTTATTTGTTTGGCAAGTGGACGCTTCGTTAATGAAAGAGGCACGCCGTCAGCCTTAATTCACGCAATTGGTGCCATTTATCGTTATTTACTTAGCGAGGACGTGGTCTTAACCCTGCTTGGAAGCCCAGACTTCCACTTACCTCTATAAAAGTGCAATGATTTTGTGATTACTTCAGGTTAAGTTTCTTGTCAGAATTCTCTCCTCTCAGCGACACAGTCTCCTGTTTAGCACCCCTAGTGATGGGTGTTGGAATTACTTGTAAAACAGACGTGTATCAGAAATAGGAGACAGCCTGTCTGGTTCACATTGTGTGAACAACGGCCACTGTTGGAGGCTGGTGCTCCTCTCGTTTGACTGGCAGAGCCAGGGTTGTTTGCCAGGTCATGATTGATGTCTCTGTGACACTAATGCCACAATGAGTCTGCTTTTACACTGCACTGATTTCTATTGGGGGTGACGAGGTGCTGCAGTGGTGTCGCCTCTGGGACCCGGGTTTGTGTCTCCATCAGGGTTCCATGTGTGTGGAATCTGCATGTTCTCCCCGTGTCGTCGTGGCATTTCCTCCAGGTTCTCCAGTTTTCTTCGACAGTCCAAAAACATGCTGAGGCTGATAGGAGTTATCAAATTGTCCATAGGTGTGTGTGTGTGTGTGGTGTGTGTGCGCCGTGCAATAGGTTGGTGCCCCATCTTGGGTTGTTCCCTGCCTTGTACCTGTAGCCTCAGGGATGGGCTCTGGACCCCCCGTGACCCTCAATAAGACAAGCGGTTTCAGAAAATGGATGGATGATTTCTATTGATGTTTTGTCATTTTAGCACCTTTTTATAACTATTCAGTACATGCAATATCTATCAATATCAGCTACCAATACAATATGCACCTATGACTAAAAATAAAATATCCTTATGGGAAAGCAATGCATGCAATAAGCACAAATCCTGCAGCATGTCTTAGGAAGGTTCAAGAATAACAGCAGATTTATTGTAGAGTTTACAGCGGTATTAATTCCTTGATTTTTCTTCATCCTGGATGTTCCTTTTTGCATGTGGTCGAAAAAAAATGGACTTTAAAATATGCTGACAAAGAATAAACTGACCTTTAAAACAACAGATGCAAATACAATCTTTTTTCTTTTTTTTGCTGAAACTTTCTGCTCAATCGAGCACTGGACACAAGGCAGAACCTTGTTTATGCACAATTTTCAACTTCCAAGCCCAAGCAAAATGTAAAAATCTCGTTCTCTGCCACACAAATCACAATTTTCTGAGGAACCATGGGGGCGAGGGGGGGGGGCACAAAAATCACTGATGGGAAGCATCTGTGACATGTTTCAGAGTCTGCGATGTAAAGAGGCAAGTTTTGGCACATGCAACTTCCTGTCCATGTTAAAGGGGAGGTTTGTGTACGGCAGACACGTAACAGATGGAGAAACTAATTAAGGCCCATGTTTTTATAAGGCACATTATTAACTCTGCTATAGAATCACGCAGCGTTTAGTCATCAGGCCCCCACTCCCCCCCCACCCCGTAGCCTTCAGCTTATTCCTGCCTCAGCAATATCTGCAGTCACACTCTGCTTATTCAGCGGCGGATTTACCGCAGCGCGCCGGTCCGTCGATTCCGATTTCCCGGGCGGCTTAAGTCATCTCGCCCTCGCAATTCTCTCATATTATTATTGTTATTATGATTATTATAAAATCACATAGGTGTACATGGCAGACATCAAAAGGTCCGAAAAATCTACTTATGCAAAGATTAACACATATTCATATACTTTTTGAAAACCCAGTATTACAAGATATCATAGAATCATAGTAACATTTATATTCCATGCTATGAGATATCTTTATTGAATACTGCATAACTTTATATACATTCTGCTGTACAATTTAGTTTTATCCATTAGAAAACGGATTATTTGCTTCATCTTCATATATCATCCAATGTTCATGTATTTTTCATATCAAAATAATGCAAATTCGCACCCTGTAATCTAAACCTGCTTGACATACAATCAAACCCAGTACATTAACAACCACACCACCTGCTGTTTCCCACACGCTCCTTCTGTGGTAACCATGGCAATACAGTAAGGTCATGGCTTCCTCCAAAAACTGCAGTCTCATTACAGAACTTGTTCCTTATGACAGAGCTGGCTGGTCAGCAGGAAGCTGAAACCAGGGTGAAAATAGCTGCCTGTCCCTCTTGCTGCGTGTTTCCAGGTGAGCCCCTCTGTTCAGGCCGAAACCGCACAGCTCGTCTAGAAGGTCTCACCCTCCCGGATGACATAGGCAGTGGCCCTAGTTAACTGTACTCCTTAACCAAGGCGAAACATCAAAAATCACCAATCCACCACTGTCTCAGAAGCCATTCACCATTCAGGAGTCAACACCACTGCAACACTGACATGGCGTTGCGCCGCTCTGCTCTCAGAACATCTACAGTCAGGTACCCACCAAGGGCGGAGTTTCACAGTGATCTTCGCTCATGCCAAGTCCAGCAGCACCTCCTCAGTAAGACACGTCCCATAGCCGTGCTGACCCACATAGTCCTGGGCTGCCTTTCGAGGCGTCGGTCATTCCAAATGCACATGGACCCAACTCAGAACCAAACCAGAAACCTTGCAGTTCTTGGTGCACTTAAATCACAGAGTCTGTCACTTACTACTATACCTACTTCAATTGCACCTCTAACGTTTTTTGGTCATGCTTTCCATTAACTGTACCTCCATAATGTATTTATTACATATTCATAGAACATTCAGTGCTCCTTCATAATGCACCTTCATAATGCATTCATAGAACATTCATAAGCAGCATATAAGTATACCTTAACACCCTAATATACCTTAACAGCTTTGATATACATTAATAACAAACATTATATGATTATACGATTATAATGCTTGATATTATCATGCAATGTTTGTTGTCTGTGAAGATTCTCAGTCATCCAGGTGAAACTGTCTGGTGGTTGAGTCATGGCAACTGGATTTCTCTCTTGAAAGGTAGAAACGTTTCACTGCTCATCCGAGCAGCTTCATGGTAATGTTTGTTATTAATGCATATTAAAACTGCTAGTGTTCTATGAATGCATTATAAAGGCATTATGAAGGTTGGGTTAATGTAAAGCGCTTCCCAATTTTCTTGCCTATTCTCAAAAAGTCTCAGCTGTCTCAGTATTTCAAGCCCTCCTTTAACAGTGGAGATCAATGAGGGATAATGGCTGTCACCTGGATTGACATGCTCAATCCAGGGGCCTGTATCACAAAGCAGGATTTCTTGCTTACCTAGATAACTAGTCAGATTTAAGGTACCTTAGTTAAAATGGACTGTATCTTCATTTACTTACATTTAGCCCAGACATTTTACCTTAAATCCAACATGTTATCTGACTAAGCAAGAAATCCTGCTTTGCGATACGGGCCTCAGTTCAAGCTAAGAGGAAAAATCCCTAATATATATAAATTATGATCAGAACCTGCGTATGGATTATTCATCATACTGAGTGTCAAAAGTAAGGAGAACAAGGGATTCAACCCGGCTGACGCAGGACCGAAAGTGTGCGGCTCATTCATACTGCAGAATGAACCAGCTGCATCAGGTTGATTAATTGCGAAGAGGGCAGTCAAAAAACTTCTCAAAGTGTCCTGAGAAACTAATATCATTCCCCGTCCATTTGCTGAGACCCAAGACGAGGTCACCAACCATGGCAACTTTCAAGAAGAAACAGCAGTTCCCTGGCAAGATTAAGGAGTCTGGTTTGCTGCAAAATAATAAGCATTGGTGTTGGTTATCAGAGCGAAACACTGCAGACCCAACATACCCCCCCCGTGATGATTCATTATGTGAATGAGACCATCTTTGTCCTGCAGACTAACAAAGTCTCACAGGTCCTTTATAGTGGACTCCCAGGTGCCTGATTTTTACACTTGTTAGTGCCATTTTGGAAAAAAAAGAAAACACATTATCACACAACCTCCCCCCCCCCTCATTAATTTCCAACTTTCCCAGAGCACCAACCCCAGCCCCCACCCCCAAAGATTTTATTAAGCTTTACCTTTTCGTTTCCGCTGACGGTTTGGCCAGTGCGTGTGAAGGCGAGCATACCTTCGGAAATCATGACTAAAATGTAATGTATAATAAACAGATGTTCTCCAAACCCAGGAGATTCCACAATTATTCAGATCGAAGACCACACAATGAATTATAAAGTGTGCATGGGGGGGGGGGGTCTCGTAATTTTCCTTTTAACGTCCTCAGGAAAGAAAGAATTGCGGTAATTAAAGAACTCCATTTTGAACAAAGTCACCGTAATGCCAGCTCGCCTTTAAATTAGCACTCCAGTTAGCGCGCCGGATGTTTCTAGATTTCCAAGCTACTCTTGCTGTAATGAGATTGCTCTCCTCAAAACGACAAACTCATTAGCATCCCGTGCTCTTTCCTACAGAACCGCACGCTAGCAGTGGGGCTGCGCTCTGTTAACACGGAACGGCAAACACTGCGCTCTCAGTTTAGAGACACGGGTCGCTTCCCTCTTTCATTTCCACTGGAGAGGAATTATTGATAATTCATAAGAAAAGCTATAAAGTAGGCTGCACCTCTGTCTAAAATGACTACTGCATTAAGGAAGCTGGTGCCCAGTATGTGAGAACTTGTCAAGGCTAGTAGCTTGCATTGTGATTTTTTTCGGGGGGGGGGGGGGCGGCACTTCTACAGCCACATTGGGAAGAAGAGTCAGGTGACTGACTTATACTGATTCCCTCCACCAAATATTTTGTGCAGACAGACAACCCAACGGCACTGCTGACATCATATTGCTTGCTTGTGTCAAACCATCTTCTCTGTTTTACCGTTTCTCTTACTGTCACACTTGCCCCATCCTCATTTTTTTTGTTCTAGCTTTTCCCCAAGGAAGAAACCTCCAATCAGTGAACTATTCCTCGCCGCTGAGTCGCCTGTCAGACACCTGACCCTGGATCAGTATGCATGCAACTATACAGCACACATCTTCCTTCCAGACACATAGCTGGACATTTTGCTGGAGCTGGTCTGGGCTGAAGTCTTTGCTCTGGGGGGAGGAGGGGGGGCACAGCAGAGGGCTCTGAGTTTCAGTGCAGTTACTGGGTTCTCATTGCCATGCTACCTGCGAATGATCGTTTTTACATAATGCTCCGGTGCTATTAAATCTGCATTCAGCTGCTTCCAGGATGGTGCATCATTATCAGCCTGCTTATCCAATCCTTTACAAGGCTTCCCAGGACCTGCTGTTATGGCCTTGTTGATGGAGATAAAGCACTTCTAGTTAATACTCAAGCCACATAGGGCAAATGCTAAACTAGCATGTTGCATGAAGACTATGTAAAAAAGAAAAAAAAATGTTCTCTGTGTTGCAAGGCCAGATTTCTGAAATGATACTTGTAAGGTCCTGACTCTTTACTTAGGAAGAGTTCATTTTGAATCAGTTGTTACATAATAACACTTATTTAAGTTCAAGTGACACAACAACATTGCACAGAGATTCGTTGCTGTGGGTTTCCTAGACTACAGGCACAATCGTTACCTTGAAACATGCAGTGGATGGAACGAGGGTCATGTGATGTGACTGCGTTATGGAAAATGACTGTGCAGCAGTGCTGTGACCGCCAGCCAGTCTACCTCTATAGGGCTGCTGGGAACAAAATTCGGAACGCTTCTGTGTCGAAGAGCAGACTTATTCAAGTGCTTTAATGGTACAATCAAAGTCAAAATCCAGGATGCAGGGATCGGGACCAGGCAGGTAAAACAGAGTTTAAAAAAAAAACTCAAACAAGTCAGAAAGCAGGGGGTATTTTTACCGGTCCAGATGGTTTTAAGATCAAAGGAACAAAGAAAATTTGGGAGGGACATAGTGAGGTAGTGACCTTTTCCCAAACTGAAGTTTTGTTAGAAGGGGGCATCTAGTTTGGGTGTGAAAAATCATGTTTCTCTCTCTAAGTTTCAGACACCGTAAATGCATTGTTAAAGACTGCTGTGAATAGTGCCTGAGTCACTGTCTGGGTCAGCTGCTGGGTGTGCAGCACAGAAATTGTAAAAATCCTGGCTGTGTGGGGGATGGAACAGGGTTTGACAAGCCGCTCGATGCCCGTGAAGAGACTCACAGGTGCTGCCGTGCATTAGGGGCGCAGGTGGAAAGAGCGGAACGCTTAGGGGACCAACGCGCTTTTGTGGGGTCCTTTAGCAAAAAACCACAACCAGCTCCAGTTGATAAAATAAAAGACTTTAATAGTCTTCACAGGAAGTGGGACATTGATAAAGAACACTACTAAACTGTTTATTTTTTCAGAAATCCCTAAATTCTTATCTATATGTATCTGTAAAATGTGCATAAATATCTCGTGAGAAGAACAGGGCATTAGGCAGGAACCCAGTCCATTGCAGAGGACACGCTTAATTCAACTGGGACTTGAACCTACATCCCTGCTTGTGCCAGGCTGCAGTACTACGCAGATCAATCTGATCATAAATGACATGTATGCTAGAAACCACGTCGGCGTCGAAACGGAAACCATGCTCACGTTTGCTCAGGCCTGAGGATGAACAGTCAGCCTCCTTCCTCGTGGACAAAGGCCTTCGTTCACAGTCACTAGACAGACGTTTCCCCTGTTTCTCCATGGGAGTGAGATCAGCCATAAAAAGCAAATGTAATTTGCGTAAGTCAGGGCAATAAAAATAACTAACAGTAAACATTTAAAAAATTAAATGCATTTAAACGTCCATTTAAATAAGCTACAAGTACAAGATTTTATATCTTTGATATTTTTTATATTAGCAATAAAAATGTATTATATTAATACACAGATGCAAAATTAAGATAATGCATTACAAATTCACATTGCTTGGCACTGCTGAACAAAGTAATGTTAAACAAACAAATGACACGCTTTTAAATAAACAAATGATTGTTCTGGCGAGTGTGTAATGTGTCACCATAAAAAGCTAATTAAAGAAGTTTCCCGGGGAGAGAGTAAACTCTCTATCAGGTGTGTGCTCTTCCAGAGACTCCTTAGGCACTCTGAGTGAGTCACAGACAGACGCGCGTGTTGGGGGCCGGTGAAGGGGGGGCTGACGCAACCGCGGCTGAGAGTTACGTGGGCTGTGGCTCGTCAGAAGGAGCCTGTGTAGAAGGAGACAGGGAAAACGGCGTCTACTGAAGAGGTGCCGCTATGGGGATGGATTAGACTCACGCGGCACGGCACGGCACCGACGTGACTGAGATGTCTACAGGAAATGACACGCATCCAGAACAGTGCCGTTGGCGTGTCCCCCCCATGTCGCTGTGGGGTGCCCTCCGGATACTCCGGTTTGCCCCCACTGCCCAGAAACATGGTTGCCACCTAAGTCCATAGTGTGGCTGTGACCTGCGATGGGTTGGTGCACCATCCTGGGTTATTCCCTTTTGACTTGTAATCTCTGTGGATAGGTTCCAGGACCCCCACGACCCTGTGCAGGATTAAGCAGGCCTGGAAAAATGGACGGATGGATGAAGAGATGGTTTGGAATGAAATGCCAAAAAAGATGACGAGTGAGCGAACATCAGGAAGCGGTTGCTGTCGGTAACACTGGTTACAAAACAGAAGGAAACATATAGGTGACTTGGACTCACTGTCACACACATCGAGGTTAAATTAAAATTCTTAAAGTCTAGGAAAAAACTGGGCTTTTGATGGATGCCTATCTCCGTTTCAACCTACACACTTCCTGTTTATACATACATTCCAGGGCCATTTCTATGCGTCAGGGCATTTCTGTTCTTGGTATACCAAGCAATTTGAATGTGACATAAAAACACCGGCATGAGAAATTCCTAAAAAATAAAACAAAAATGGCCCCCTTTGCTCCTGTCCCTTGTGGGTTGTGCTTTGAGCTGTTCGACGAGCTGTGTGCACATCTGTTCTGAGCCAATCTGTCTGCAGTGTGTCAGTCGGGGCTTTGACAGTGAGCGGGCTGCCAGACTGCACGTAGGACGAGATGTTACACTGGACATCACTGCTTTTCGTCAGCCCAAAAACGTACAAGGTTTGATTCCCGTGTTTTAAAATGCCTTGGAGAATGACTTGATTCGGCAGCACTTTAACTGCACCTTCATAATGTCTTTATAATGCATTCATAGAACATTCATAAGCAGCACGTAAGTATACCTTAACAGCTTTAATATACATTAATAACAGACATTATTTGATAATAACAAACATTTAAATCGTATAATGTTTGTTATTAATGTTTATTAAAGCTGTTAAGGCATGTTAGGACGTTAAGGTATACTTACATGCTGCTTATGAATGTTCTTTGAACGCGTTGGAAAGATGCAGTTAATGTAAAGCCCTGCCGATGATTCTGCTTCGTTAGCGATGAGTAAAGCCTTTCACGGCCCCACGAGTTTAAAGTTTTGTCAGCAGACACTTCTGTCCAATGCAAAAAACATCCCTTTTGCCCGTTAATTAGTTAGACAGTCTGCTGCACAGCAGTAGAACATTGGGACCCAGTCCAGGACCTTAACAAAGCCTTTTCATCACAAACGCGGGTCTTTAACGGCTACGCTACCTGCGATGCTAATAACAAAACGGCAGTCTACCGCGGTCCTCTAATAAAGAGACAGCTGACCTGGGACGTGCCCAACGCGGGGCCCTTTATCGCACGTTATTACAGCCTTAGCGGACCGTCTCCCCCAACAGGTGGAATCGGCTGCTCCCCGAGAGGAAAGCCCAGCGTGCCGCAGAAAATTTAATCAGTGCTTAACGGCACAGCCGAGGAATGGAGGCGTCTGCTCTTATCACGGGGCGACGGAAAGGCTGAGGCACACACGGCTAACGCCATATGGTAGGATTCCCTGCCAGACAGCCGCTGAGCCGCGGCTTAAGTCGATTTTCAGATATTATTCACTATTTCTCTTCTTTGTGCTGTTACTCCTTCAGATGAGCCTGACAGATACCCAGTCACTTTCATACTTTTGGATCCGGCATTTGTTCTTATCTCTAGCGGCACATGAGACACTTTTGTACAAAACCAGCAGTTCCGGTCCTCTTGGGTGCCCGCGATCTTCATTTCCACGAATCCGTCCATCCGACGCATGCTGCACAGTTGACAGGAATTAGACCAAGAAGATTCTAATTAAGTGTCTTTCTTTGGCCAACTGCGATGTCCGCTGAGATTGCCAGGCTCCAACCTTCCGATCAGGAGTTCTTTTTTTAAGCACTGTGCCTCCTGCTGGCTGTAGTGTAACAGCAGGAAATTGGATCTAAGGCTAATATGTACAGAAAAGATGTGTACAGTTAAGTGTGTCAGGAGCCAGTAGTAGGCTGGGTCGTGACCACATCCTGTAGTGTTATCCTGCAGTAGTTAAATCCCTGAGCAGACTGATACTTGCACCGTTGGGTCAGTGTTATCCTACAGCAGTTAAATCCCAGAGCAGACTGGTACTTGCACAGTTGGGTCAGTGTAATCCTGCAGTAGATAAATCCCAGAGCAGATTGATACTCGCATAGTTGGGTCAGTGTAATCCTGCAGTAATTAAATCCCAGAGCAGACTGGTACTTGCACAGTTGGGTCAATGTAATCCTGCAGTAGTTAAATGCCAGAGCAGACTGGTACTTGGACAGTTGGGTCAGTGTAATCCTGCAGTAATTAAATCCCAGAGCAGATTGATACTCACACAGTTGGGTCAGTGTTAAGCACTCACATGTTTCCTGACACAGTTTGACACAGTGCAGAAATGAAGTCAGACAGCTGTGGTTGGTTGTGTCTCTTTATATTACAAGCAAGCCTAGTTCTTACTGAACCTGAGATTCAGGAATACTGCTTTTGGGTAGAGAAGTGCCTCACAGGAAAGGATGCCGAAACAGACAGAGCTGTAACTGAACTACAGCCTAAGCTCTATTTCCCAAAAGGGAAAAGAAACTCCTCAGTCAATCTCCAATCCCCATAAGGAAAGCAGGCGCACAGTTTAGGCTCTGCAGTAACCCAAAATGCTTTGTGAGCTGTAAGAACGACTCGGCAGGCTGTGATGTCGTCTCGTGGGTTTCCTCCCCATGTCACCGTGACATCCCCCCATAGCCACGCTGCTCGGGTAAAATAAAACGCGCGACTCAGATGCCTAAGTGCGTGATCTCGGTGAATGTTTGTGCGTGAGCTTCTCGGATCGCAGAATAACCATAATCGTAATTGGATAAAGGCTATTGAAAATGGATTATCTAACGGAGCAGCAAATCACAGACTTAGCCTTAGGACTTAATGGCTTTGTCACCATCAGCAATAAACATTTCACACTCCTAAGGAAGAGTTTTCAAAAGGTGTCAAGAATTTTTATTT
Source organism: Gnathonemus echidnorhynchus (assembly GCA_026776725.1). Classification (NCBI taxonomy): domain Eukaryota; kingdom Metazoa; phylum Chordata; class Actinopteri; order Osteoglossiformes; family Mormyridae; genus Gnathonemus; species Gnathonemus echidnorhynchus. Next base: position 4,777,875 of record JAODJU010000041.1, read on the forward strand.
ACATCTTCAAAATTTTTAAGCAAACAAGTACAAGAGAGGGCTAAGAAGATTCTGGCCCTCGGCAAAATATTAATAAGAAATTCATTCGAGAAATAAGGAAGAAGATGTACAAAATAAGTCTGAAAATCCCCCTGTATCCAAATCCCTTAACAGCAATTGATGTTGAACACTTTAGAAAAGGGATTAACCCGATTCACCCCAGTTCTTATCTAGAAATGAGTTATATTGTGAGATACGTAATTACTTCAGATAAAAGCACCTTGTTCGGCAGAAAATGGAAGCAACGTCAAATGCGGCAGTCACAGTGGCAATATAATCTGATTCATGCATTCGAAAAAGCATTTAAGTGTTCGTGCTCAAGAGTGTACCATTGACCGTCGGAATGATAAGGTTTTGCGTGACTTCCAGAGAAGATCATGTGGCACCGCGAATAAAAGCAGATCCTCTGTGAGTTCTAGAACTTTGCTTAATGGAAACAAACTTGCGTTTTACCATCTCCTTTAATGTTTTCTTATGGATTACACCATATGGCTTGACGATTATACCTGCCTCCCCAGCCAATCCACGTATTTGTTTCACTCCATCGACAGCCTGGCTGATTTAGCCCATTAACGGCCAAATCAGTAGTTAATTAGGGTGAGTCGATCGTGGAGGAACAACAGCAACATAGCTGCAACTGCTCTCGGAAATGCCACGTCTTTCTGTTCGGAGGTGTGGCTTCCGGGAACATGTTTTGGCTATTTAGCCAATGGCAATTACCCTTCGAGGCTCCAAATAAATAGCAAGGAACCTGTAAAAACATGAGGCATTCTGACAGATTCGCTCAATCCATCCATCAATCAATCTCAATGTATTGAGTATTGTACCTTTTTACAAACAGGTCTGTCACAGTGATTTACGGTAACCCAACGGGAACATTGCGATACACGGCCAATTACTCCCTGACCACTTCAGAAGGCAACAGACAAGTCTGTGGCCTATAGTTGTAAGAAATGCCCTGATGTTGGAAACTTCAACTGTGGGGGGTGGGGGGGGATCATAGTCTGCTGCTGCAGTTTCTGGAGACATGGGAACAGAAGCAGGATAATCATCACAATGCTAGGAATTCATTCCATCTGGAGAAATGATTCACTTTTGGTCTTATTTATGACTTCATATAGGTTTTGTATGGAATATGATGAGGACTGGATGGGATGCAAAAAGCCCGCAGCAAAAACAAAACAAAACAAATCACATTGCTTTAGCTCAGCTGGGAATGGACTGGATTAAATTTATCTTGCAAAAAAATAATAAATTTGGTGCTGCAAGCGGACAACCAAAGTCCCTAAATTCGCTCCATGTTAACATCAAACGAAAGCGGCCCTATTTGGCCTGGTTTTTAAAACACTGGAAACACTGAATTTTGGGTTTCAATCCAATACACAACCGTGATGAGTCTGAACCAGCACCGGCCCATCGCAGAGCCCAGATTCACACACCACTACACACTAAACCACTACACATAATTTCAACTAACCATGTTGAAGGTCAGAAGATACTTGAGTAGCTGGAACCTATGAAAACCCAGGAGAACATCATGAACCCTGAAGGTGTGAGGCCACAATGTTACCCACTGAGCCAACATGCCCCCCCCACTGAGCCAACATGCCGCCCCCCCCACTGAGCCAACACGCATGGTAAAAGCTTATGCATGGTACAAAGGCGTCACCATGAATAGTACTTATTTACTTTTCAGCTTGCTGTAGGTAAAGATGAATATTTAATGAAAAACCAAATTAAAGTTCAAGAGGAACTGTCAGAAAATGACTCCGAAGTGTAGCCAAATCAATAATAAATTACTTCCCCTTAATTGGGATTCAGATGAATATACACTTTTCATATGCCGAATATAGGAGTTTAAATATTTACTTAAATTTGTCAAAATATATATCCACGGGACCACAATTAGGGGAAAGCCACAAGACATTTCTGTGTAATTAAAATTTCACTGGTTTTCAGAGAGCCTAATGGAAAACAGGACATTCTTCAGGTCAGATTTTTCAGTTTTCGAGGAGACTTTGAGCTGTCAGATCATTTATCCGTCTTACTGAAGAGAAAATTGCTGCGCCCATCAAACAGTTGGCCCTTCAGCTACAATAATCTCGTTAAAATAGAACAGAATAAAGTCTGAAAGATCTTTTCAATTTATTGTGTTCGACGTACAGTACGCTAAATTGGCTTTGGCTCATGTTGGTCCCCTCTTTGACATTTCAAACACATCGTACAAATTCCCCTTCCCCAGCAAGAAAAAAGCGTGCTGTAAACAGTCATCGCTAATAATGATGATGCTACAATAAATGTTCGACCATCGATAATAAACAGAGGCACTATGTTTCTGCCTTATAGTCAGGCTAACGTTGCCTACGGCCTCGTGTTGGGCGTTTTGTAACATTTGGTCATGTGCCTGACCACACCCTCCTCACACGTGAGACTCGCCTCATCATTTCCTTAGCGAGAAGCAGCGATCAGGTGCACGTGCAGATACAGATGGCCCCTTAAACCGGTCATTCATGCGGCGTGATTCTCCGTGAGTCACTACAGGTGCTTCGTCGCTCTTTTCCCTGGACGGAATGAAGTTTCCTTTCCTTCTTTCTGCCGTTAACCGCTAACGCTCTGCACTCACATGTGAGGGGGGCTGTTATTAACTAGTTATCTCTACTGCGAGGCATGCATCTTTTTGATACATAATTCAAATGAGCCCCCTTAATTCATTAAGAAAGTCAGGAACCCTGCCAGATACCCCAAGCCCAACCAGAGCTGCTTAGCGTCTGCAGCGTTCGCCCGAAATCCATCTGCTGTCTGGGCGTTTCGCTGGCGTCGGCTACCGTGTCGCACATCTGAGATGAACGTTCGGCGAAATGTTTCTTTGCAGAGCTTTGTGCCTGGAGTTACCGGCACACCATTGGTGGGTTTGGCGGGGGGGACGTGACACGCGAGGCCGAATCAGAGGACCACATTTCAGTAACCATGGCGCTCGTGTGCTGTAGAAACATTCAAGTTTAATCACTCACAAATTATTTAATTATCTCTTCAATTATCATTAATACCAATTGATAGTCATTTCTGCGGTTGCTATTCTTAGCATGGTTATTATCCTTTAAGTGTTGTTGGTATCCAAAGCAGGGGTGGCCGATTTCAAGCCTTGGGTTCTCATGGATGAGTTGGCTCGCATTCCCGCTGAGATCTTAATTAATTAGCTGTCGATTAGCTGTTGGCAGTGCGAATTTGCACGCTTAATTTTTTTCCACCGTTCTTCAGTCTCGTTGTACCAAATTTATGTTAGACGAAGAATACCTGTAGGCCAGAAAGTGGGAAATGAGACGGAGCCACGCTTGTCCTCATAAAAAAATTTTCCCCTTCAAAAATCCGGGGAACCACTGAAGAATTTCCATTTGAATTAAATTATGTGACTTGTTTAGGAGCTTGGAACAGTTAATTAAATGTTGATTATTTAAAACATGGACATTTTATTATTTATAAAGGAACAAAATCAAATAGGCTTTGGGATTCTTGAAAAAGAGATTTTTAAATCTTTTAAATGGGTTTCTCATCCTTAAGATTGGTTTAACATACATTAACGATAAAGACTACTTCATTAAGAGCTTTCAAACAGCTCCATACAATAAGATCACAAAGAGAGCAAAACCATAAGTCTTTCTTACTGATCCTATAGTATGCTTTATTCTGAATGTCACTTTGCTGAAAAGCATTGGCCTAATAAACGTAAATATCTGGTGTGAGCTTGGGTCTGTGCTTCGACAGCACGGCATTCCCCGAGCAGCTATCTGTGTCATGGTGGCGGGCAGCTCGGGTGCGAGAACGAGGCATGGCCGGGAACAAAAAGGGTGGACGACCCACTTGCGGC
>JAODJU010000041.1:4786707-4810957 GCA_026776725.1 Gnathonemus echidnorhynchus
CAGTAAATCAAATTGCATACCATTGTAATTTTATGTATTGCGCTAGTTTATTTGGAGGTTTAGTGAATTTCTTTTTGGTAATGTTCCGAAAAGTTTATCTTATTTTGTTTGCACGCGGATTCTCTCGACTGTGATATTGTTTCGTTCACTCATGCCGTGGCAAAACCATCACAGCCGCCTGGAGGCCTAACGCTGACAGAGCCCCGATTTCATTCCCAGCAACGCTGAGCTGATCCTCCACCAGGTTTTTTTTTTATTTTATACATTAAAAGTAGTTTCTGTCACACAAAAGGGACCTTTTTCAGCTTAATTGCATTTCGGGGGCTGGGGGGGCATCTGGCTTGAAGGGATCCTCCTGGAAAGTTCCCTGTAAGTGCTGAGGAACTTTTGCGGCGCTGTCAGCTAGACCCCTGGCGCCGAGCACGCAGTCCTGGGTTTACGCTCCGTCGGGGCGTGTGAGTCGGGGCCAGATCTTTCGGGTCATCCAGCCTCCAATTAAGGCCACCGTTCATCAGGCAGACAGTCCGCAGCAGATTGAGGACCCCTGTCTAGGCTCTGTTTTTACAAATAAGACCATTAATAGGCATATAGAAAAAGAAATGCCCCGTGAATGTTCTGTCATTTTGGATTCACTCCAAAAGTGTAGCTGCATGTTTACACTGTGAGCAGACAAAACTATCAGAAATAAATAAGAAAAAAGGCCCAATTGCAAAGCGGGAGAGGGGGTGAAAGAGGGGCAGGGAAAGGCCAATCAGCCGACAGGAGGGAGAGGGGGAGTTAGGTGACTGGGATTATCCGTATTGATTTGTTCCACCTGTCCTTCATTCTCAGCCGTTTGTATATACTGTGTTCCGATTCACTCTGTCCCCCAGTAATCTGAAATGTCATCCCAAACCCTCTAACCCTCACTCCTCTGCTTGGGTCCCATTCTCCTTCCTAAGCTCCAATCCCAAGACAGATGAAATTTCATTTTCCATTGTCCAACCGGTAGCAGTTTGCTGTTGTGTCGGCCCAGTCTTCATCTCTCGCAGAAAACAGAAAGTTGGTTCCTAATAAAGCTGTCGGCTGCTTTGTGAGTCGTGAGCTTCTGTTTTGCATCTCCGTCCAGGACGGACTGCACAGGGCCGGATCCAGGCACAGGGAAACTAGACAGATGCCTTGGGCCCAGAAAAAGTCATGAATAAATTATATTATGTACTACAGAATTTACATTTAGTCAAAATTAAAAAATATAAAAGTAAGAAAACCATATACATCAAAATGAATGTTTATGTGCAGGCAGAAACATGGCCGGCTCTCACCTCCCCAGTCAGGCTTTATATAGAGCAGTGGTTCCCAACCCAGTTCTTGGGAAGCCCCAGATGGGTCACATTTTTGCTCCCCCCTAGACCCCTATCAATCAAGACCACCAAATACCTGGTATGGGTGTGTTGGGAGCTGGGAGGGAGCAAAAATGTGTGGACTGTCTGGGGGGTCTCCAAGGACTTTGTTGGGAAATGCTGGTTTTGGGCCCGAGAAAGTAAATCCAGCCTTGGGGCTAAACGAAGGGCAAAGACAGTTAGCAGTAACTTCAAGTGCTTCAACTGTAATTAAGGAGTCTTATGACGGCTACCAAATCGACTGGAGAACAACACAAAGGCAAGGAGATGAAAACACGGTGCCCACAAAACACACACACACACCTGCGCAGTCTCTGCTCGGGGACCTTCATCGCTTGGCACTGTTATCTTGTTGATTTATGCTCACCCTTGAGTCTGAGACTGAAGATCGTAAACCTTCCCTGCTGAGGCTACGCCGAGGATCTCCTCTCTGGGTGCGGCCTTGTTTCTGACCGCTCAGGTGCTCAGCCCAGACGCCAGCGGGAGGCTGCACACCTCTTATCTCCTCAGTGTCCGTTTCTTGGACTTTAAGAGCTCCATGTCTGATCTGCATGCAGACTCCATGGCTCCAAATGTCACAATAAATGACGTCCCTCTCGTTTAACTGGCTCCAGCAGTATTTTATCCGTCCGTTTTCGTTTACTGCGTATTATAGTGGAAAAAAAATGTCAGTCTACTATGAAATTTCACACTTGACCGCCGCCATTCCCGAGAGAACATAAAATAGTAACAGGGGACTTTTTCCTGTGCACAGGTTGCTCTGGTCTCCTGTCAGACATCATTTTATTCAAACGGTCTTTGATATTATGGTGACTGTCATTTTTTGTTGCTTTATGAGGTCAGGAATGGTCTGGAAAGCACCGTAGGCTGTTGGTTTTCCCTTTCTGACAGTCATATTGTATAGAAAAATTACACTTATAATAAACGTTCAAAGTTTCCTTCCCAAAACACAGGTGCCATGCTTTTAATTCCATTGCATCCCATAATCCCTTTGGCTGCATATCCATCCATTTTCCATGACCTCAGGGTCACGGAGAGCCTGGGGCCTATCCCAGAATGCACTGGATTTGAGGACCCCCGGATGGTCTCATTCCATCACAATGCACTTATTGGTCAAGTAGTATTTTCTCAAAAAGAAAGTTAAATTATACATTGTAGCCAACCAACCAAGAAAACAAACTGGCCCAGGAGCACATCAAAATGATATCCCTGAGCTGTGTATTTATTATAAACAGAAACAGTTTAAACAAACCCATCCATCTTTGTCCATATGCAACATGTGGAAAAGCTGTGATCTGTTTCAAAGTGGGTTGCCCCGTTTTGGGAAAAACATGAACGACCACCATTTTGAAAAACAGCTGTGGTGCCTCTCGCACTTTTTCTAAACAGCTTTTTAACTTTTTAATGTGTGTTTGTCCAATGTATTCCCACAAATGTTTATCAATCTACCTGTTCTTGGGTTTAGAACCAAATTAGACAAAAACCACCTTGGCTTAACATGGGTCTTTTAAAACTTTTAAACCGTTAACAACACCTCAACTCTAGTACCACTCGGACACAGACATGAATATGAGGCTTTGATTCTACACTCAACTGGGTGGTTGAAACAAAATCTTGGCCTGGACTTTTACTCTCTGGACCTGGACTACCCACCTCTGATTGGGTGTGACCAGGGTTCCACAGATCATTGCCTTGAAAGATGTGGCTACACAAAATCAAACCACACCGACACCTTCATGACACACGCCTTAGTGCTTCTGTTTCACTTATGGAGCTTTTCCACTGGCATAAAGGAACTGAACCGTACAGTGAAGGGAGACTAGTTACAGAGCGGTTCCAGTGCGCTTCAGTTTTCCACTGCAGAAGGATCAGCCTGGTAAAGGTGTTGCCGGGTTTGGAGAGCTTGTAAACTGATGCTTTCTTACTGTTCACACGGTGTACATCATGATTTACACAAGCTGTCTTACATTACTATCAAATGCTAATGTAATACGCGTTCGCTTGTGTCCATTTGCATTACGAATCCATTCCGTTCAGCTGTTCTGTAGTACTTCTTCAAATAGGAAGTTGAAAATTTTCTGAGTAGACGGGCATGCATGAAATACATCACGATTTGCGATACTACTAATAATGAATAATATATACAATATACCGTTTTTTCATTCAGATAATCCATGCATATTGACACAGAACACCCGCATCTGTGTGCATTTTGACCAATCAGATGGCGTGACACACATTACAATGGAAAACTGCAAGTTTGTGATATAGCTTGGGTACCGATTGGTTTTGGGAGACAGGAGAAAAGCACAATTACGATATAACAGAGAGACACACATCTGTTTATGTGAACAGTATTTAAAAACAAAATACTTTAATCATTTCAAGTACATGCAGTTCACCGTGCCTAAGAGTTAACCTTCCAAGTCTCTAGGTAGCTATCCCTGCACATCACAGTAATAAAGTATCTCGAATCCCTTATGCAGCCTCCTTCAATCTGCATGGAGATATTTTTTTAAGGAATCCTCTCTAATTGGAGGGCTGTATATTAAAGTCAATGAGCAGAAGGTGTCAAGGACCATATTGTCTCCCTCGCCATGCAGGCATTAAGAATTCTCTTCGCATGCTAATATGCTGCACTTTCAGCACAGAACATCTGCTAGGAAGGCCTTTTACGTGGCCTCTGAAAGCTCATTCTGAGAGCAGCAAGGCAATTTTCCAAATTTCCACTATATACTTTGCGCGTTATATTGTCTGGTCGCGTCATGGACATGCAAAAAAAAAAGCGCCACGCAAGATTCAGAGCGCTGCATTACCCCATATTTCACTCGACCGACTGTCCTATACTGTTTTTCAAAAAGGATCCCTCAATCAACGTATAAATCTGCTCAAAATATTAATTCCAAACCTAACAGTTCTGAGACTCATCAGCTCAACCGCCTGGCATTGTGGGACGTGGCTTATGGCGAATGTGCGTGCCTCTCAAAAGAGAACAAGATGGCATATGCGAAAATGGGCTAAGATGCTGTGCTTGTAATCGAAAGGTCCCTGGTTCAAATCTCGTGGTCGGCTGAGTAATTTCACCATTGGGCTCTTGAGAGAGACCCCTAACCCACAATCGCCCCAGGGACTGTCTGACTGCTTTCAAATGTATGTCACTTTGGGTAAAAGCATCCGCTTACAAAATAAATTGTCATTACAACATGCATACATTTTTTTAATGACCTTATTCCTGTTTAAATGTTTCTTGTTTGCTCTGATCCCACCTGCTCTCCGCGATTAAATAGTTGGTTTCCCTCTCTGTGCTGCGGCTAGTATTAAACCAATAGTGGCTGTTAATAAAGAGAGCAGCTTCCATTTTGTCCGAGCTGCCATCTCCTTTATGAAACTGACACCCGAACTCACAATATGTTTATTTGCGATCTGTATGTGGGTCTGCTACATTGAAAACATTCTGCGCCATCTATGATCATAGAGAGACACAGAACGAACAAGATGGCAGCGTCGCCTTAAGTATGTGCCCTCGTTGACATTTCGTTTTGTCTGGACGTCGTTCGAAGCGCACGGCCAGCTTAAGGGCTCTGCCTTCAGTCTGACCTCAGAGTGTTCAAGGCCTGAACTGCATCGCTCTACGCGCGTCTATGTGCTGTTGTACAGCTGTATATCTGTGAGCCTCAGGGGTAAATCAACCGTCATGACTACTCGTAGACGCCCAGTGACACGCGTCACTGAGGTGCAGGGACATCGAGGACTCTGCAGGTAGCACTGCATCGGCATGCAGGAAACAGTCTGTCACCCCCACCCCAAATGACTCGAATCACTTCTCATTTTCCAATCCCCGATTTTTTTATACGATACTTTGTTTAGCGGCTATGAAAAGAAGAGCAAATTCATTGGGGTGATAAAAGGGATAAAGAGAGGAAATAAATCTGGGCCGTAAAACTGCTGGTTGAGCTTTTTTACACCAGCGGGATCAGGGCTGCTGAACTTAAATCAGCTCAAGACTCACACCTCTGGACGAGCTGATCTAATCAGTAAGCAATTAAAAGTACTCATTTCCTCACCAATGCTGCAGTAAAAAAAAGGTATTTCCAGATAGAAGTTGCATTGCTGAGATGTATCTTTTTAATCAGGCGAAATGGATCTAATTAAGATCGTTTTCACGGATAAGGCATATTTAGGTCTTCAGGGATGTTACTTAGATAACAGCTGCCTTTTAAAAACAGAAGCAGGAATGACAATAACTACAACAGCAACTGGTATTTACAGCAACACCCAGAGGTGCCGCGTGTAGGAGCTACGCAGCATGAAATTGAAGTTCTTTGTTAACCTGGTTTTAGATGTAAATGGGCCCCTCTTTGATAATTAAGCCATAATGTTAGGGACACATTCCGGAGTCACAGTTTTCTTTTTATATGAGTCTGATGCAGAATCTTTAATGAAAAAGCCGCGCGCGGGCACTCTGCGGGAGTCGCCCCTAACGAGGCTCCGCTTCACGTTTTTACGAAACCAAAGTCGTGCCGATATGAGTGTTCAAAGGGGGGGCATGTTGCAGTTTAAGTACAGATACAGAAATTATGTTACCACGTTTTACCTTACTGGTACCGGGTCAATGATGTCGATAGAGTGGATCCGTGAAGTGCTCTTGACGGATCCCCCATGACAGAAATTGGGACGCCTGTCGGCTTGATGGGACCGTGATCAAACTGAATTTCCGTGAAGGTTTAGCGGTGGGCTGCAATGGATGGTCCCCCTCCAGTTTACACGGCAGCACTTTCATAGCGCTATCAGGCTCCCGAAACACTTCCAGCGCCCACATAGGAAGCCTGGGCGATAATAAACACCGTCTCACTCCAATCGGTGTTTTTTAATTGAACCGGAGTGTCTTAAAAGGGCGCCTGCTGAGAAAAGGCGGACCGCCGGGGCTTTTAAAGTGTCACGTCGCCGTTTTTTACGACCGGCGACATTGTAACTGCGGCAGGCGGCGGATCGGTTCTGAAACGCTCCTTGCGGGGAGCCCGATCCGGCTCCCGGGGTCTTGTCGGCGCTGAGTGGCTCCCCCACCACGAATCCGCATTTCCAAATAGACCCATTAAATAACAGCGTCTTTTCAACGTAATGGTTGATCAAGAAGTAATTGTCAGCTTTCTTAAATGTCTTTCTGCACAGCATTGCTATGGCTGCGTGCTGTACCGTAACACAAACTAAAAGTGCGTTGAAATATCTCAAAGAGCGGTTACCTGAATTTTTGTATCATTTTAATTTTCTCCCCATTTGTATGCTTCACTGCCTATTTTCTATTAATTATTTACATTTAGCTTGTTCATTTCTTCGGGGCAAAATGGATTTCAATCAACGTTTGCTGTTACATCCGGGCAAACCGAATCTGTTCATAGCACGCCTCATTTTCATCCTGGAAAAATTATCATTTCTGTTACATTTACTAGCCTTGTTATTGCAATGCATAATGTGGTGTTTTCATAAATAATTAGGTTTTTTTTCCCCCTACTTCTCCCTCAGTGGAGTCTCTGATTTTACATCCTTACAGTTTAAACACTCCGTTATTCTTTTGAACACGTCAGATTGTAATTTTATATCTCGTTGATACACGGATGTGCATAATTTCCCCCAACACAGCTTTGGATGGATAATTATTTTCATTTCACAACTGAAATGAAATATTACTTGTTCTGTTCCCTTGTTAGTTGGCTGTTTTGAACAACTATTTCTTTGCGTTGTCATGCATGCAAACGGAGCAACCAAGGTCCCCTGTAAAGCGTTGAGCCTGCCAAGTTCCCTTACTGCACTCCTGTATGTATACAGGATCAGCCCTTGACCTGCTGCTTTTGTTATGTCACTTCCCCTAGTGACCAGCAGGTGTCGCTGGTCATCTCAGTGTCTTTGAGTCCTAGTATGTTCTCCTGTTCCGCAGATGGCTGTATGGCTTGATAGGCTGAGTGGGTGGCTGCCATTCACATTCCCCTTTATTGTCATGATTTATAATTAACATTTCATTTCTTGTATTACATATGTTATTATTTGGTGTATTTTTGTACAGTTTCTTGTTGCGTTGCGTTTGCGCTCTTGCATTTCCTCCCATGTTACTGTGTTTTGTTCCTTGCTTGATCCCACCATGCCCTCCTAGATGTCCTTTGATGTTAGATTTGCTTCATGTTATTTATAGTCAGGGGTGCAAATAACTGGTATACAAGTACGCATTCACCTTTAAGAATGATACATGCGACAATCGATTGTAAAAGCCCAAACAATACTTATTTTATGTGCATTTGCGCTGTTATGACAAGAAAATATCTTGCATTTTAACCTTTATATCGCAAATGAAGTCGAGTTAGCGTATAAAGATTAAAATACATTATATTTTGTTTTCATATCAGCGCAAATGCACATAAAATAAGTACACATTTGCGGTTTTACAAACAATCGATTGTCGCACGTATCGTTCTTAAATGCGTACTCGTGTACCAGTTATGTGCAAAACCCCTTTGTCAGAAGAGCTGCTACATGGATTGTCCTTCCCCGTGTCATGCCCCACTGTAACGTTTACATGTGTATGTTGTTGTACATCCATATAACTCTACATCTCAGAGGTAGAAAGAATGTCATACTGTCATGAAATTATACTACGGTACATCAGTATTGGTAACACATCACTTGAGGGGACACAAGTGACTTAGTAACTCCGTGACTGCTCAGGCATGAACCGTTATGATTATTGATGAATGAACATGGGATCGGTATGTAACTAACACTTAGTTTCTGGTTAATTAATACATTAAGTAAGAGTGTAGTACTACATTATTCGTACCCCCTCAGTATTCAGTGTAATGAAGGCAGGGCATTCTGGGGGAGGACTGCTTTGGACTTGGCCTTCAGGAGTTAACTTGACATCACTTAATAGTCATACTACTACTACTACTAAAACTACTACTACTACTACCACTACTGCTACTACTATTAATAATAATTTCATAACACCTTAGCTAATATAAGGTATGGGCAGGTGTGGAGCCTATCCCAAAGAGGACATTGCAGAGGCAGGGGACAGCCTGGACAAGATGGCCGTTCATTGCCGGTCACACAGCCAGAGCCAGGGGGAGGAATCGCATGACCACAAATCCCACAATGCACCGCTACTCCTGACTGGATAAGCGCAGGAATCTTGTGAAGAACCGGAGTCCCTTATTGGATTAGTGGTAACAGAAGGCGGAACCAGTGCCAGAGGGTGGGCAACATGAGGCCGTCCAGGAAAACTCAGCTCTATGCCAAATGGCTTCTAATTAATGATGACCAGCTGCCTGTAATCGGAGCTTACAAACAGCAAGGAGAATCAGAACAACTGGGACCCCATGCGTTTGTTTCGTGCCGTAGGCAAAGTGAGGTCTGCAACCTGATCTCTCACACCTGGCAGAATCACTAAAAAGTTAAAAAGTAGACGATGTAAACATGCCATAAAGAGCCTAATTATCAGGATTATCACAGTTAATGTGCAAATACCTGTGATTTACCACCATTAACTGTACTCAATGGCTTAAAAGCTGTAGCACAATAATAAAAAAACTAATTATAGTAGTAAAGACACATGATTATCATTAAATTAGTCACCAGGAAAAAGTCGTTAATCTTTCCAATTTAATACATCTTTTATGTTCCTATTTCCCAGGTTGTTTGGCAGTGTTTCCTCTCCAGTACCAATGCAGATATCAGAATGGATGCTTTGTTAGTCAGGCTTAGTTGTACAATCCATGTTAATGGAAAAATCTTAATCAGTTCATGATCAACCCAGCATATTTATACATTATATGGTCCATCCATCCATCCATCCATAACTGCTCATGTTCAACCTGGATGGCCTTCCAGAAAGCAGAGGACCCAAGCCAGGGGACATTATCCATGGCACTCAACAGCAGGACACAAAAATCTCTGTAGCCCTATGGATGTATTTATTCAGATTATGATATTTATTTGTTTGCCATTCAGATCGCAAAATTCATATTGTGTGCAGGGACTGTCTTTTTTCACAGTGATTAAAATGTTTCTCATTAATTGATGCAGAATGCATATTAAACTAGATGGCAAACTGTTGTTTCGGATCGTCATAATAAATTGAGTGGATATTGCTGCCTTTTCTATAATTTCTCGGTACACAATAAGTAGCATCAGGAACAAAAAAGGGGCAGCACTGAATAAACACTGTCATGTTTATTATACAAGCATCTGCATTTATTTTAATTTGGCTGTTAATCTGCCGTCAAAATGATTATTTGCTTCAGAATGTCCCATTTAGCTGGTAAGTAGGCCAGTTTTTAGATCATCTGGGGCAGGCCTCATACGATGAGCATTTTAATATTCGCTTTCTAGATGTTTAGTCATTTCGCAAAAAAGTCTGTGCTTGACTGAGTAGAAAATCTACGGTGAAAGCTGCTAATGTGAGCTGAATATGGAGGGAAATCCTAGCACATCGACTGACAGTGAATTCAGAATAAAGAAACAGATTTAGTGTCAGGCACAATGTATTTCATGACAATGTCTTTTTTAGAGGTTGCAGGTGTTTACCTGATGAAATGGTCAAATAATCAGGCATTGATGGTTGAGTTTACGGCTATAAGTATTTAAATATAAGCAATATTAATAATATTCTAGTCAAATCAAATAAAATGGGCTTTATTGTCATACTATCCACATACTGGCATACAGTGACAGGAGATGATATTTCCCCAGAACCACGGTGTGACATTCAGCCAGCTAGTGACAAATGGAGGGATTTATAATGATTTTAAAAGGACAAAAACGTAGGATAGAGCGAGAAAAGAGAGGCTAGATTTAAGACGGTATGTACAAAGTGCCTGAGTTTCAAAGCAATGAATAATTAATATCAGCTGAGATCAGGAGAACAGTGCTATAAATTAATTCATTAAGAGTATTATTTTACTGTACATTCATAAATGAGTATATGGTCCTTGGCAGAGCCAGGTGCTCACACGTAAAAGTCGCTCGTGTCACTTCCTGCCCAAGTCGCAGTCACAGCTGGTGTCTGTCCCCTTAATGAGAACTGGGACAATAAGAGCCAGCTGCGCTGCCTGGGGAGGCAGAGACAGAGACAGGCGCCTTACGCTGTGTGTGTGTTTGCCTGCGTACCTGTGTGCTTTGGGGGGGGGATCAGCATTCTGACAGGTAGCCTGTGCTCACTCAGCTCCTTTTGGGGGATTTCATTAAAAAAGAGAAAGTTTTACATCTTATTCTGCAGTAGCCTTGGTTTGTGCATATCCACCCTGCCCAATAATAACTGCATAAGTATCAATAACATACGAAATATTATCTCGTCTGCACATTCGTGAAGGTCTGTGTGCTTTTCCATATTCCACATTTTTTAATGCTTTAAAAAATGGCTTTTTCACATACATAATAATCTAGTTGGACTGCTTAGTGCCCCTCGGTACATAGAGAGAAATATACTGTATTCAGGGTTCATAATACTTTGGGCAGAAATCAAGCTAACTCAGCCAGGGAGACCTGAGAAAGACTCTCATTGCTGTCTCTCTGTCATTGCGAGACAATTCTACCAAAAAATGGTTTGTTAAGGTTTTCCTTATGTATAGCTAATGTTTTTTTTTTCTCTCCCTGTCACGGCCTGCAGTGCCTTCCAAAAAGAGAAGCAGGAAGCTATTTTATGGAAGCCGACATGCCAAATATATAATATCACCGGCCGCAGTGGCTGATGGGAAGTCCGTTAGCCCATTAACATGTAGTTTTACTCAAATGCTGGGTAAAAGAAATTTGTTTTTGCTGGATTACACAGAATTGTTGAGTTGTTCGTATTTTTGTAATTTTTAAAGAGGCGTTGTAACTGTGTTCTGGATAAGCGATTATAGAAGATGGAGGGTAGGTGGATTTTTAAAAGGTCTAAAATTTCAAGGTCAAATGTGAGGCAGAAGCAGAATTAACACCCACTTATGTACCATTATAGGATAAAGGGGATTTTTTTTGTAGTTTACTTGGTGCCAGTAAAGGATTTTTTGCAAAACTACCCAGTTTGCAAAACTCACGAGACCGCTGCACAGTGCCTGCTTCATTAAAGTAATTTCGAGCAGTGAAAAGCATCATCCTGTCTGACTTTGATTGGTACCTAGAGAAGGATGACGTAGCTAATTTAGAAGCTAGGAAGCTTCCTCAAGCCCTTTCCTCAAACAGTCCAGAAACGCTAAGCTGCAGACTGCCTTCTAAGCTTCGGGGGGACCTTAGAGGAGTCGGCGTGATGTTTGTGCAGCGATAATGGCGCACTGGTAGTCGGGAAATCCCTTATTGGCTGTTGATGGAGCTCAGCATGGCTCTAATAAAAGACGTTTGACAATTCAGCCCTGATTTTGTATAATGGTCTATTCCTTTATGAGGTAATATGTGCTTAAGAGCACAGAGAATTGGACAGGTAGCTCAAATTTCCATCCATCCATCTATCCATCCACTTATCCAGTACAAGGCTGGACCAGCATATCCTGACCAGTGCATTTTGGACCAGCACATCCTGGACCAGTGCATCCTTGACTGTTTTCAGTAGTAAATCAGTAAACTGCGCCTTCATTGCCCTTCCATTGAGAGAGTGGGTTCCCAGATAGAAATGCGTGTGTGGCTCAAATTTGGTAGGATGCAGGGACACAAAGAATCTTTTTCAGGGGCTGTCTGTCAGCACTTCCAGTCAACTTGTGCATCTGTGGTGGACAAATATAACCTGGCTGTCTGTGTCTGCTCCCCCACTCTGCTGGATGGAGTGGCTGAGCACAAGTGGGAGACAGAGTCACTGACTGAGCACAGACAGGAGGCTGGATCAGTGGCTGAGCACAGGCAGGAGGCAGGGTCAGTGGCGGGAAGAGTCACATCACTGTCAGATTTCTTCAACTCACTACTTTTTACACTCCTCAGAGTGAATTGGGAGTAGCGGCAGCCTCGAGGCACTTCTGAAGGGGGTCTTTGGTCACGATTTAGGTTAAAGCATGGGTTAGTCAAAGTAATTATTAATTACCACAAAAAGTTTAACCTTTAACCTCTAAGGTTAAATAAATCCCAGGCAATATCCACTGTTGTCCATGACACTGTACCCGAATTTACTGGGGTTAGTGTGTGATTCAGCGGGTTGAGCTTCGATACCTGTAATCAGATGGTTGCTGATTCAAATTCTGTCCACAGCAGAATAGTAATATCTCAACTGGGCCCTTAAGTGAGGCCCCGATCCCCCCTGAAACGCTCCAGGGGTCCCAGATCTCTGTGTATCTTGAAGAACAGCATGATGGGATATGCAAAAGCTAAAGAATCCCAATGCACTTGTGCAAATGGCAAATACAGTATTGCGCCATTCATTAGTGTCTCACCCCTAAAATCGTAATTAATCACAGAAATTAAAAAACATAAATATTGTTGCCGCCTTTCCTCTTTTTAAGTGCTAGATTAATAATGAAGAACACGTAAAACATTCCAGTATACTGAATACATTTAATTAGGAACAATTTTGTACCGTCCATTAAGCTTGCTCACACATGTGTAAACACAGTTTACATATGGGTGGCTAAGAGTGAAGAATTGAGAGAACAATTATTTTTGACACCAACATTACATTTTTTCCTCAGAGCACTGCAGTAATTTGTGTTCTAAGTGTAGAGAAACAGTATTCTCTAGAGATTGTTTGGCAAATACCTTGCATGGAACCTTTAGGAAAATCAAACCTTCATACATTCAAATCTGTTCAATCCTAGTTACTTAGTTTTATAAAATACCTTCCTGATTATATATTCAAGTCTTAAGGTAGGAAAGGAGCAGGTTGACGACTATTTATTGGCACAAACTTTAAATAAGGAATGTAGAATGAACAAGCCAGTCCATAAACATTCGATGTTTTGTCTGGTAAATTCCAAAAAGGCCCAGAAATTAGCTGTGTTTAGGTTACATTATTGGTCTTTGGTTTCATCATTAAAAGGAAAGAACATTTTCAAAGTTCTAAGGTAATGGGGACTGGATTATGAGCCTCACACTGGAAAGTCAAAGCTGATTTATTGCCAGTCAAAACTGTTTGAAATGCCAGCAGCTTGGTTTAGATGTGTGCTATGTTCCTCAAAAGTTGTTCCGAAGGAGAAACTCACTTTGTGGTGATTTTTCCCCCTTGTTTTGGCTAGTAGGCGGTGGGTCCATCATGTTAAATATCCCATTAGGATTTTATTTATCAAGGACGGCAAGCAGATCACTGTGACAGGGGCACCTGAGGATGGAACAGGGACTTTTGGGTCACAGTTTCACATCAATCAATCAGTCAATCAATCAAAATTTTATTTGTCACATGCACAGTTACACTCACTGCAGTGTGCAGTGAAATGCTTGGTTGCCCAGCTCCAAGACAGTGAAACAGGGACATGAAGAATAAACACAGAGGGTTGGAAAGTTAATAAAGTAAATGGCAGGAGACTTTCGGTATGGTGAAGGATTGTAACTGGCTGGGCAGTGAATTGCTGAGTTTGGGTTTAGGAGCTGCAAAGTGGGAACATGAGCATTTTTGGATGTATTGAGGGCGAAGGGGCCTTTTCCAAACCCCAGGAGGTCCATGCCCTCCCACGTCTTCAAATCCTCAACACAGTTCCTTCAGATGCTCCTTAAAAATACAGATCATTCTCAGTTGAAGAGGTACGGTTTTTCAGTCCTAGCCCAGTAGTGACCCCACACACTATCAGTGACAATCTTAACAGCTTCATTCTGAAAGCCAGCTTTGTCCTCGTTGTAGATAGCGCTTAGCGTGAATAGTGTCTCTGACACACAGCTCATCTATTCCAGATCTGAAAGACTGTCAGCCATTGAAGTTTCCCTCGATTCCTCTATGTTTTGAAACCTTAAGAACACTGAAAGCCTCAATGTAGCAGTTGTGCTGTCTTAGGCTGAATGATGAAAACTCTTTAAGCAACTGTGACCATTTCTAAGGCGAGAGGCTTGTCAACAGGCACGTTTTGTCTGCAGGAATTAGCCTTTTTGATTATTTAGCTTTCCGCCACCATTTTTGCTAATACCAGATGAATAGAAAATGGGCAGAAATGAAACTCCCAGAATTCATTGACTGTGCGTGTGGACACTTCTGGGTCTGCCCAGTCTCTGCCTGTAATGAAATGTCATTTTACCTTACTCTTTGATCAATGATTCATTGTGTGACCGTTTCAAAACAGAAAATGACTTCTCCTGTGAAGTGTAAAGAGTCATTTTTATCTTATTGAAAATGTAATCTCTGAGGGACATTGCGCCCCCCCCCCCCCTTAATGGTGGACACTGGCTGAGTTATCGCACCCAGAGTGCCGTTGTGCTAAATGAGAGGCTGACCACTGAGCGTTATGTTTGCCCCCCAGTGTCTCTTACGCTTAGCGGCAGGCTAACTGGCTAAATTTAGCCAAACATTCACAACACAACAGGTGGAGCACCTTCAGTGTCACGGATGGAGATTTCTGTCTCAGAAGAGTAAGGAGGATGGCATTGTCCTTAAAAGCCTTTCTGAGGAGCAGGATGACAGCAGTTCAGTCTTCTCGGTCTACCTGCTATTTTGCTCTCTATTATGTCTCATACCATCAAGACTGTAGCCAGCGTGTCAGTAGAAATGAAATGTTTGTTTAAAGAAACACATTATTTATGTCAGGTTGAGAGTCATAAGCTGATTCGACCGTCCGAAAGATGAATCTCAGCTATGCAGTCAGGTGCAAGGTCGCTGCATGGCGTCGACGTCTGCCGCAGACTCCAGGCAGTGATGCGCCGCGGTGTCCAGGGTGACGGCGTTCTGTCACCTGCCACCGCCTCACACTGTTGCGTTTTCCTGGGCGCACTGTCACTTCGGAGGAATCCGTCAAACAACAAAATGTGTCACGTCGGCTTCCAGAAACACCTTTCACTGGCGAGCGGAAAATGCTGACCGCAGACGTGGTCTGCATCGGGCAGGATATAGGACAGGTGTACAGCTCGCGCGTAATACACAGGCAACATGTGAAGGCTGTCGCTAAGAATATAAATAAAGCTTTATTGTTTAGTGTAACATGAATCATATAATGTAAATGACTCCAGCTATAACAGAAGGTGAATGTTTTATCTTGCTAATATTTATATGCAAGGCAGTGTAACTAAGCCAAGAAAACTAATTAGAGGCATATGGGTCATTCTGGCTAAACTGAACAAATGTTTGGTCTCTTACCGTTACGGCTGTAGCTGGAGTGTTGGTAGAAAATATTTGGTGTAGTCTGTGCTCGGCCATCTCAGAAATGGACCATTTCGTGACATTTTGTTTGCCCCTAGGCCAATACGAAAAATCCCAAATTTTTCTGGCCTAGCTCGTGTAGTTTAGGAGTTACACTGGTTTGAGATTTAATGAGATGTTTCCTTCGTTCTCAAAAATGCTTAGTCGACCATTTTCAGATGCCTGTGTCTTTGCAAAGGTAACGCCTAGGTACCTGACAAAAATTGTGGATGTACAAGTCTTAGACCTAATTCCAAATATTTATTTAGTTGTAGCATGTGCCTGGTTTATGATAAAAAATGCTTTCTCTAATCTGTCAAGAGACTCAGAATCTCAAGGGGAAGCAAAAATGCCGTCATTTTCGTTGTGTCATTTGAAAGTTCTAGGTTTCCTTTACTACAGAAAAAAAGCAGAAAAAAAGTTTTTTTTTTATTGAGTTTAACAATTTTCTTTTTGTTTTAAGGGTTTTATTGACAATTTGAACCCCCTTAACATCCTAACATACATTAATTTATTATACATTAATAACAAACATTATATGATTATAATGCTTGTTATTATTGTATAATAAAGCTGTTAAGGTTAGGCTGTAAAGGTATACTTATATGCTACTTAGGAATGTTCTGTGAATGCATTATGAAGGTTCAGTTAATCTTAAGTGTAACCTATGATGTTTTATCATAAATTTGTGGTACATGAGTCCAGTATAGTGTAGTGAACCTCCCAGGAAGTACAGGGCACAAAATAAGGTACTCAGGGACAACAATCAGTCATTGCACACACAGTGGGCAGTATAGGGGCAATATTTCACCTGGCTGCCTGTTTTGGGGCTGTAGGAGTTAAATGAAATCCCAACAGGAAACTCGTGTATCCACATTATGATTGTGCATGTGACACACACACAGAGGCAGGCGTGGGATTCAGACCCACAGCTTTGGAGGCGTGAAACCACAGTGCGACTCACCAGGAAACTGCACTGCCACAAATCAATATAACAGGAGAAAATGGATCCAATTAGTGTAATGTTTTCTTTAAAATATAAATAGCAAGGAACAATAAAATGTGATTTTGCCTTTAATTATGTCTTGACATATTTTTAAAACAAGCTGTACGTAATAAAAGGATGTTTTGAATATTATTTTTACACCATGGTGATAACATTTCTTTTTACAGTAATGACTTCTCTTCCCACCAGTTGTGCATTAATTTCAACATCTAGTAATGAGTATCTTTGTGTTTGAAAAACACTTAACTGTGGATATATGTGGGACGCCGGCGAGATTCCCTTTCTCTTCTGTGATCTCATTTTATATTTGAGTGCTTGTGCCTTTAAGTTATCTGAATTGAATGAAGTTATGATTTAAACAAGGTCGTCAAAACCCGACTTTCGTTAATGTTGTGCTGCGTTGTGGAGGTCTGCATTCACTTTATCAGCTTGGAGCTGCTGACGGGTAATGCCAGTTCCGTGTCATAAAATTTAAGTGTCTCGTAGAGCGAAATACCTGGTGTTTTTCAAACACAATAACGATTTAACCTGTGTGTGTTATAGAAGGCCAGCCATTTCCAAGCTCTGACACTTAAAAGACTTCTTTGCCGACAACAAATATTACTGTGAAAGTTTCCATGTTTAGAAGTAAGAGACTTGTGTCAGACATCAGGAGTATTGGTGAATAAAATGGTTAACGTTTATTTTTTTTTTTAGGGAATTCAAACTAAATTATATCATTTCATATGAAAACTCATGGATGAAATACACAATGCATTTTGTCTTGTGCATTACAGCTGTTTGTAATTTCATTCATTAGTCTTCCAGTCATTTATCTGGCACAGGACCTTAGAGGGCTTGGAGCTCACCCAGGCTGCACGGGGCACAGAGCTGGGCTTCATCCAGAAAAGGATGTCGGGGGAATTACATCCAAGTCCTTACATTTATCCCATAATTTAGTGTACTGTTTACCTCTTTAACACCACACTGGATCACAGAGAAGTAAGATCTAAAGTGGAGAGACCTTGGCTTGCAAATATGTATCCACAGGAATGTTGTATCTACAGAACACGAGTGATACATGTGCTATAATCGATATTGACATCACATAAATGCTGATGATCGTTCACTGTTTTTCAATCATCACACTTCCAAAAAGACACCCTGAAACTCACATTGATTGTTCACTGTTTTTCAGTCATCGCACTTCTAAAAAAACCCCTGAAACTCACATAAATATTGATGATTGTTCACTGTTTTTCAATTATCACACTTCCAAAAAAAAAAAACATGAATCCGTAGTTTCTCCTTTTCACCTAAAATTTTTGTAGCTGTTCCTTCCCCGATTAAACTCTGCGTAACACAATTCTGTTACTAAGTAGCGCAATCTGGGGATTAAGAAAATTAACAAAAAAAAAAGAAATAACAGGATCTTTGTTTGTGTCGGTGTCTCTGAATTACTTACAGGGTGTGTGTGAGTGTGTGTGTGTGTGTGTGTGTGTCACCGTGGCCCGCGACAGGCTGGTGTCCTGCCCTGAGTGTCCCCTGTGCTATCGGGGGTCGGCTCCACACTCATGGTGACTATATTGGAGAAACGGCAGTGGTATTGTAACATCTACAGAAAATGAAGATAAAGAATGATCGCGGGAATGAGTGAAGGTGCTAACTAACCGCACTCAGAGCACGTGGCGTTCCGAGGGCCCGATGGTCCTGCTTGTGCGTTGCTTAGAAGCAGCTTTTTTTGAACTGGCCAGTCTGCGTTGGACATGAGCCAGACTGCCCAATGTACCACAAGGGTCCCCACCCTCCTGATGATCCTGCATTTGACGGTCATCTTATCCCGCACATGCAGGCCCTGTGAAACTCGGGATCAGCTGCAATGCCTGGGTTTTACAAAGGCCAGGCTACTGGAAGGAAGACTTATACGTTTATAAGGTTTATCCACTGGCTGCTCTTAGATTTAAGACAGGGGTCATACCTGGGGCTCAAAAACAAAACACTGCCTGACAGCTCGGGATTGAAGCATGACCTCAAAGTTTGGGGCGACTTCCTGAATGTTTAAGGCAAGTGTTGGGAGAGGGAAAACTGTAATACTGTACTGTATACTGACCATATGTCTATAATCTGCTGGTCAGAGAAAAGCATGCTGGGAAGAGAATGGTGAATGTTATTTGGCATAATTATTCTGTTAAATACTTCTTTCTTTGTTTTATTTCTCTTGCCTCTGGTGCTTGTAGTAATGCAACACATGTAAATAGTTATTTAGTGGGAGGAAAGTTCAAACACACCGTAGGTGAGTGTGCTGGCAGGCCAGTACAGCTTCGCGGGTTTCCTCAGTGCAATAACATCAAATATCTCGCAAGATATCTTGTCCAATAAAAGGAGAGAATTCTGTCAATTAAATTGTATTATTCTCTAACACTCTACTTACAGCACCATTGACGTAGACGATAAAACCGAAAAAGCCAATCAGTTTTCATTGGACTGGTTGTATAAAGAAAGACTCAGTTGTGGTCAGAAGTCTAACACTGATTAAATTGTCGCACAAAGAAAAGGTTTCCTGGAAGATGATTGGGAATTAATTTGATGAAAGCGGAAGAATCACATGGCAGATTGACTCTTTGGAATAGTGATGTGGCTTCATGTTTTTCATATATGGAGTCATTGCCTTAATCACCTTGGTAAATGCTAGGCTCTCTGTCTCTGTGGGTGAGCCTCGCAGGCCAGATTCCGTAGAGAATTGTGTCCCAATGCAGGTACTGAAACTGTCTGTTTGTCCTCTGGAAAGTTATGATGGGAACAGATGTCCCATCCAGGGCGTCCCTGCCTCCGGTCCCGTGTGACATGGATTAGGCTCACTGTCCTAGCGAAGTGGATGCATGGGTATTATGATAGGACAGAACAAACTATATTTGTAAAAATATAGTAATTTTAACTACAATCTATATGATAAAATGCCATTGCATACTGTTATGCTTTTATTTTCTACCTTATATGCCAAATCAGTGTTTCCCAACCCAGTCCTTGGAAACCCCCAGATGGTCCACATTTTTGCTCCCTCTCAACTCCCAGCCCATCTGAACCAGGTATTCAGTGCTCTTGAATGTTCAATTTGCTCTTTATTGTCTGGTTCAGGTGTGTTGGGAGCTAGGAGGGAACACAAATGTGGCCTGTTTGGCAGGGAGCTGGGAGGGAGCAAAAATATGGACGGTCTGAGGGTCCCTGGGGATTGGGTTGAGAAACAGCTTGTAGGAGTTTTACTTACACAGAGATGTTGTATCAGTAAAATGAAAAATGATTGGTTCAGGGAGATGAGATAACCAATCAGATTATGGAGGAGGTGGGTCCAAGAAACTAGACGAGGCAGGACCATGACATCTGTTTGTTTGGTCCTGCCTCCTCTAGTTTCTTTCTTTGTGAAATGCATGCGGGGCTACTGCTAGGGATTTTGGGCCCCCAAAAATCATATCATTTTGGCCCCCCAACCCAGACCAACCAAATTACGTTCCAAATTTTTAGAACCCCTGTCAAGTTTCGTGAAACTTCAGTGAGTTGCGTTAAATAGTCAACATCCTATTGTTTTGCATCTCACACTTTGTTATCCAGGCATTCAGGAGCGCCATGAAGCGGAGAAAAGCATTTCATATGCGGCCCCCTGACTGACAAGGACCCTAAAAATTTGGAATGTAATTTGATTGGTCTGGGTTGGGGGGCCAAAATGATATGCTTTCATGGGGCCCGAAATCCCTAGCGGCCCCCCTGCATGCATTTCACAGCTAGGCTGGATAAAAAGGAATTATTATAGGTGAATACGACCTTTGTCTGACAGGTGGTGCGTTTAATATAAGAAGAAAACATTTATGATACTTGCTTGTGAAAGTGCGGCATGTGATAAAATTGTAAGCAATATAAACAAATAAAAGAAATGAGTGATTGCTTGAAAAGTGAAGCGGTTGTAACAATGCAGATTACAGTTTTTATTTACATGTGCCTCTTATTGTTTTATTTCACAGCGTGTGCGGTGCTGTAATGCATTTTAATGCCGCCTGTTATGTTCACGGCCCATCTGTCTGGGATAATTTCAGGGAATTTCAAGTCATGCAGACGACGTTATTTGTATGTCCCAGGAAATGCAAAACGAAAAAGAACTGAAAATGGAGATCTCAGAGCTGCGTCGCACGGGATTACTGGTCCATATGCTGCTGAAGGGAGGCCGTTGCTGCCGGCCATCCAAATTCATTACCGACTTGGAACGAGTCGGACAATCATGGGCGCTAATGCAGGGGCCCTGGTGCCCAGGAATTACCATTATCGATTAGTGCTGCCTCGTCCGACTGGCACGGTCATTCTCCTGATGAAAATCGCCCCTCTCGAGTGCTGGCGGCCCCAGATTTGTGCTGAGAAAGGAATGGAAGAGGAGAGCGTCCATGCATCGCGCGTGTGTGTGTGTGTGTGTTTGGGGGGGGTCAATATTGACTGTGTTTTATCAACAATAAAAAAATTGAAGCAGATATGAGCCAAGAGGGCACTGGGTGATACCCGAATTATCCGAGGTACATTTGACAAAAGAATTAAATGTGTTGCCCTGCAGTGGATCTGCAGAAGTCAGGTGCTGATGGAGTCCATAGGAGGGATATGTAAGGCAGTCATTATGTGGAGCCAAACCTGCACCCTGCACTCTAAAGATAGAAGGTGATTTTATGCAGAGGCTCATTCCCATCCCAGGGCCCGCGCAGGGGGGACGTGAGCCAGACTTTTCCATTTCGTGTGAAATGCAGATGGTTGCAGAGGTGCTTCGTACAATTGGGCCCGACAAATCCTGGGAGAAGTGAGGGGCGGGGATTGGGGGGGGGGCGGGTGATGGCTGATTGAACCTGGACGAACTGTTGAATTCAGATGTGTGAGGCCACCTTGACACTACTGCAGAGCCCCCCGCCCCCGCCCCCGCTCCCTCTCCTGCTCCCCATCACCATGGCGTTGAGTCCCATGGCCAATTGCTAGTGTAATGGACTGTGGTTAAAATACACGGCCATGGAGCTCAGCTGATTGAGGATATGAAAGTATGTAACACGGGCGAAATGCCTCGCGAAGATGGGCTGGTGTGCGGGCGAGCGACCGAGCGGGTCGGGGGGGTGGCGTAATGCGACAGCGAAAGCGAAATGGGCCTAAATAGCTTAAAACACTATCCCCCCCGCAACCCTGCAATTTATCCACGTTACTGATAACAACATTTGTAGGGTATCTCAATTTTCCTTTACTTTTACTCAATTTTAATTCATCCATCTGTCTTATCTTAGATGTATTCACATATTTGTCCATTCCATCCGACTTCTAACTGGTTATTTGGTCAGCATCATGGAACCAAGGCAGCACGGGGCAAAAGTTGAGGCTTTGGGTGGATGAACATAATGTAAGTTGGCAGCAGCACGGTACGAGTGCAGTAAACAGCATGGCTTTATTACACCGTTATTTCCTGGGTCATGGGTCTCAAATAAGTTGCTGAGTTTATGCATCAGATCCGCACGCCGTTACAGCGCCACCATCCGAACTCTAGGTGGGGGAGAAAACATGATGAGCCCTATCTGAATGGAACAACCCGGCTGGGTCTGCTGTAAAACGTGAACACAACACAAATCAAGAAAATCAAGAGTTTTAATTTGAATTTCAGCACTTAAAAGACCACGGGCAGGTGGAAAGAGAGAAACAGGAATTTGCATTCTGCTTTGAATGAAGAATCCTATTCCATATGAAGCAGGTAAGATGTTTGTACCAAAGCAGCACATTTCGCTCTTCTGATCCTTGTTGTAATAAGGCTGCTGGGCACGTTCCTAACAGAGAATATTCTAGATAAAATAATTTTGAACAGTGTCCAACCACTGGGCTGAGCAATTCAGTGTGTTTTTTTTAGCAGAGAGGCTTGCAGTTAGTAGCAAGTTCCCAAATGCGTCGTGCGTCAACAAACGGGGTCCCATTGTTAAATACACCTGTGATGCAGGCTGATTGTAATTTGTTTGGACAATTGGTTGAATCCAGTAGCGCCCTGCTTTTGGTACAAGGTAGCCAGGAAAGCAGGAGCCACTGAGAGTGCATGTCGCTCTGAAACATTCGCCGAACCCTTCTTTGTGTGAGACCTGGGGGGGGGGGGGGGTCTGATTTGAGCCGTCTCCGCTAATGAGGCAAATAAAGGTAAACAGGCAGTTTACTAGAGAGTGCCATGTTCCTCTTCATTTGCATAAGGATGGCGGCACTTAAAACAGAATAAATGCAACATCACCGCCATGGGCTTAACCCCATCTTAGGTTATCCCCCATCTTGTGCGGTGGCTTCCGGGATAGACTCCCGACCCCTGTGACCCTGCGTAGGATTAAGCGGCTACAGCGGATGGATGAACGGAACGCAAATAGAAGAATCGGCAGCCTGTTTGGTCAGTACTGCTCTCCATTTGCATTCTAAAATAGTTCCTGTTAATATCTGTGAAGCACATCGTTTGCTTATCCTAGCCATCCCAAATGCAGGTCAGTTTTTATTTACAATGTATAATATTTATTGTAATAATAATTTATAGTTTATTATGCAATATGTCAGTTTAGAAGGTTCTTAGTTAATTGCTACATGCTAATGTCAGAGTAGCTATTCTGTTGCTATTCTATTTAATACACCTGCTTCCTGCCTCTGATCCATGTACTGTTTTATACCAAGACAAGGACCCCTGTGTTCCCAGAATACACCAGGGCACCTAAACAGGGTAAACGCAGCGATTAGTGCCAGTTCCAGATGCCCTTTGGGCCCGGGGCCAAGCGCTCCTGTCAGCTGGGTGCACATACCATCTATTGCTGGAAGGCGTTAGCACAATGCTGTTTTTTGCATTAATTTTCAGCCTTCAAAAATAGGCTATTCCCCAGCGAATGCCCAGTGAAGCGCTTTTCCTTTCCATCAAAAACACTTAGATGTCGGTGTATGTTACCAAATGGCACCGTCTAAATGATGGCCAATTCCCCACTGATATTCGCTATTTACGATTTTTTGTTATTTTCCTGTTGATCTCAGCTCCTTAACTGCTACTACTTTTTGTTTGCCATCCTGAAGTACTTCTTTGCTCTTGCCGAGGACTAACTAATCTACCGTCTGCTTTCGTTTGCGACTCAACACATCACTACCATTAGCCAGAAGCGCAAATTAATTTTCATCATCACTTTA
The DNA here is from genome assembly GCA_026776725.1 of Gnathonemus echidnorhynchus. Lineage (NCBI taxonomy): Eukaryota > Metazoa > Chordata > Actinopteri > Osteoglossiformes > Mormyridae > Gnathonemus > Gnathonemus echidnorhynchus. Next base: position 4,810,529 of record JAODJU010000041.1, read on the forward strand.
TTAATCCCCTTGGGGAAATTCTCTTTACGCCTCCCACAACTTGCTCTTTGTAAGCAAGCTTTTTAAACATTTACTGGGCGCCGGGCGACAAATGGGTCGCGGGAAATGCTCTGGTGGCCTAAAAGTTGGTCGCTAGGTTCTTAACCTGAATTTGTCCTGGAATATATTCAGCTGTGTTACAAGGTGAGGTTACAGATGGCACTGGTCAGCTATGGAAGGAAGAGATCCATCAAGCACATGATCGCTATCCTGGAAAGTACAGAGCGCACAAGCTATGGGATGTTTAGAGACATTAGATCGGCAGATGCATGCTTTTCAGCTGTAGGAGAATAACAGTGCATGTGGAGTATTCCACACACACACGCACATGTAGGGTAAACATATCCTTATGGGGACCGCTCATTCATTTCAATGGGAAAAATGCTAATG
>JAODJU010000041.1:4811057-4832194 GCA_026776725.1 Gnathonemus echidnorhynchus
ACAAGAGTTTTTGCATTTTTAGTTTTTTCATAGCAGTCACCGATTTTTATAAAATAGAGTTTTCTCTTATGGGGACCGGTTTCCTGGAAAAACAGATATTTATCACGCTATGGGAACATTGTGTACCCATAAGGATAGGTAAACCCGCTCGCGCGCGCGCACACACACACACACACACACACACACACACACACACACACGTATTGATATCTTTATGGGGACTGTCCATTATTTCCATGGGCAACCTTAACCCCTACCCAGCCCTAACCTTAACCATATGCAAGTAAACAAAATGCAAGATTTTATGCCATTTATTGTTTTTGATTGCAGTCACAGATTTTTATTAAATTAAATTTCTCTTGTGGGGACCAAAAAATGCCCCCACAATGTCAAAATAACAGGTTTTTTATCACACCGTGGTGGTCCGATATTATAATATTTACATAACCCACACACAGACTTGGGGTTCACCTGAAACCCACCTAAGCAAAAGAATGAGTTTCATGTGGATTTTTGGTGACAGCGATGCGCAGTAACGCCAGGTGCCATGAACCTCTGCAGAGGTCTGATTTTTGGGCTCCCAGGTTACAAACAAGCAATTAATGGCCCAGTGCTGCCTGTCTGATTGAGGCTGGTTCCCGAGGGCGATGCTGGTCCAAACCCATGTGCTGTCTTAGGCAAACTTCAATGCCCAATTTCAGTCTGTCCCGGGGGGGGTGGATGGGCGGTTCAATAAGTGCAGACTATTATCTCCAAGAATGCCAATAAGCTCCACGCGCAAACACACGCAGTCTTGCACGCACACTCTCTCTCTCGCACGTGCACACGCGTTGCCGAAATGCCTTCGCGGTCAAAGTGGCTCAGTCAAACATGACAAGACGCCTACACCTAAGCGAGAATCCTGCCTGATATTTACTCATAAGACCGTAAGAAGTCTACAAACTAGAGGAGGCCATTTGGCCCATCAAGCTCGTTTGGGAAGAACTCAATTAATAGTTCAGAGTGGTTAAAATCTTATCTAGCTTTGATTTAAAGGAACCCAAGGTTTTAGCTTGCACTACAGTAACAGGAAGACTATTTCATACATTACACGCTGTTTAAAGAAGTGCTTTCTCAAATCCATTTTAAAATGTTCTCCTGCTAATTTCCACCTATGGCCACGAGTTCCAGTATTTGAACTAATATTGAAGTAACTATTTGGTTGAACAGCATCCAGACCTGTTAGAATCTTATACACCTGGATCATGTCCCCCCTTAGTCTCCTTTGCTCACGTCTAAATTTAACAATCCGACCTCATTTGCCAGTATAAAGGCCAAGTTTCTCGAAGATTTTTAGTGTCTCCTCCCAAGAGTTACACAGGTATTACACATTTAAGTAGATTCAGTAGATTGTTAAACTGTTCTATAAAGACTGGCTGCTCATGTCTGAAATGCCGGTCTTAATTCACTTGCTTACTCAGGCATCAGTATTGACTGTCATTTGAAATCAACGACATGCATCTGATTTGTACACGTGATTTTAAATCTTTGTTTGACATATCGACCATGCCTTCAGGTTCTGACCTGCAGGACTTCTCTGGGTTTGCTATGCTCACCTGTGGTTGATTTTTATTTCCCCGTGATGCAAATCCGCATTTATCAATAAATTAAATAATACGGTTTATTTATTTGAAAGGCTGCAGCTCCGTCATTATAAATCATTACACACTTGAAATTATTTGTCTGAAAATAGTACACTACAAGTAATATGAAGTTCCCAATTTGCTTGTTCAAAGAACATCCACTTAAACGTAAACCAGCTTTTTGAGTAGTATTGCTAATCGTGTTTATTTCGAATATTTATCGAGGTTAGAATGCTGCATTATGGTTTGAGCAGGAAAACGCATCCAAAAAGGCAGGCACGTGCGGGGCGTGCTGGGGGGGATAAGCACCTGCCCGTTTTCCCCGAACTATTTAATGTGAACTTGTGCGTGAGCTTTAACGATACCGAGCGTCTCCTTTTTAACCTTTGATCACCTGCCCCTTAAAAATTCTCTGCACAGCCGTGCAAAAAGAGGAAACTGACTCCCGGGATAAAAACATATCCATGCACAAAAAACACGCATATAAAGCATATAAAGCATACATGCAAAATACAACTAAAACACCCACATCTGATATGAAGCAGAGTGGACTTGGCTGAGTTTGAAACCCCTCTCTGTTTTACCGTCTGCTTAAATCTGCTGTATTCAACTGTGTCTGGTTCCATTTGTCTTACCGGCCTAATAGTTATTTTTAACTTCATGGCAAGCCCCTGGGATTTCACCTGCACAGAAAGCATAATAATATTCCTCCAAAATCCATCCGGCAGCCAAACGTGGAACCTTAATGGTTTATAGCACAATTGAGCTGGCAGGTCTGGTGCACCTTTACTTAATCTTCAGCAAAGGTAATTCATTGCACTTCGAAGCGCCATTCAGACCGCTCCGGTGCGGGTGGTTCCCAAGATAAGGCTGAAGAAAATAAAAGAGACGCCACTGTGTTTCACACTCCAGATGCCAAGAGACAGATTTGATGTATGAAAATAAAATCGCATGCCTAGAAAACATTTTAAAAAATCACGTGGGAACGTTTCAGTTCAAATTCCTTTGGGATTCTGAGTACGGTGAATAACCATCCAAAATATTCATAAATATAGTGCCGCGGTTAATTAAAGTAAATTCAAAGCGGACAGAGGGAGGAATTGCTTAATTTCTGAAATCGCAGTAACAAGCTTGTTTGTAAGGTAGGCTATTGAAACGTTCCCCCTAGCGGTAAGAAAAGCGCTCCGATCGACGCTGAACTCCAGTACAAGGGCAATAGGAAACTGGCACCTCAACAACGGTAATGAATTTTTGCAATTAAAAATTACACATGCCGAGAAAGTGCGCATTCAGTCCTCAAGGATAACAGAGGATTAGAAACGCCCAAAAGCGTGCGGTTAATCTGGCCCTAAAATTCCCGAATTGATAGAATTAGCGGGCGTTTAATTTTAAATCATTCATAAACTTAAACTGTATTCTGGCATAAGAGTTATTTACGCCCCAGAAAAAAAAACATGCAGGGGTGAGCTGTCGCGATTTTTGGGCTCTGACGTTCATCAAAATTTAAATCCCTTTCAAGCTGGGGCTGGATCGTGCCACGTCTATTCTACCATCCGATATAAATACGACGCTTCAAACTTCTTCGCAAAGCCTTACATCCACAATAGTCAAATGCCCAAAGAGTGCGTGTGGATGGATTGAACGACACGGACTGCCTTTTTTTTGCAGGAGAGTCCCGCGTAAGAGGTGGCGTCCTTTAACAGGGAGGAGGCTGGAACAGGGTGAGAGATAATAAGAGACAGGGATCGTCTCCGCTGGATTGCTGTACAGCTCTCTCTATACAAAAAAGCCAGACTTGGAGACCAGCCGTTAAAGGATGTATTTGGAAAACCTTGCTTGATTCTGTGATATCAGCACAAACCGTCTCTTCTTCTGACTGAGATCTGGAGTCGTATCAAAATCTAAAGAATAGACCTGGATATTAGACCTTGAATAAAACATACTGGGAACACACGTGTTACGGATAAAACCATGGTACAAGTAGGTAACTGAAGTAATTCACAGGGTGCGTTTTAAGGTGAGTTCGGCGTCTTTTATCACCTGTAATATAAAGACTTCTAAAAAAATAACTTTTTACAAAGTTTAATCATATATCATACGTGAATTTAATTATGAATTTTCGCTAATAACTCGGCTGTCTGTTTTATTTTATGAAGTGGGTAATGGACAAACGTTTCGATGGCTTGTCTGTTAACGGCGCTGTGTTGTCTACTGCAGAATAAGGGAAGAGCGATCGATCACACATGCATATTTCTATAGGGAAAACGACGTGTGTGTATACAGATAAAAAGCCGAATAGTCTGTCTTAATGCACCCGATATGTCAAAGGCTGATGTTGCTAAAGACAAAAAATGTGCGCGGATGTTTGGCACGGAAAGCATTTCTGTTATTTTATTACCGTTTATTTTTGGTGGAGCATGTTAAACCACCGTGTCCTGGCGTGTTCCACGTGCATAAGTGCGCATTAAATAACATTTGTCTCTCTTTCACACCTATTTCGGTCTTGTATCACTTTCAGCGTGCTGCGTTCTGCATATGCCGTAATGGGTATGGCAAACCAAACTGAACACTGTATCTCACTTTTATCGTTGTTGTCAGGGTTAAAATACACTTTCACATGTTCGGATATGGTGATAAAGGATACAAGGACGCTTTAATTTGAGCGCCCGGTGCTTCTGATTTTAACCCTTTATAGGTGTCCCTAAAAAATCTGATGAGACGATTGCCCGTCGTGGCTGCGCGGTGGCATGTCGCCGTCCCTGTTCACCTTGTCTGGCGATGTCCCCTCAGGGATACCCACCCAGTCGGCCGGGTGTAGGATGTAGGATGCTCCCCATCCCAAGACTAAAGGGTCAGCCTCAGCTGTGGCAGATGAGCGGGGAGCCACCTTCCTGGGTGTGGACGCTCCCGGCCACCTCAGGGCTCTGCAGGATAAGTGCGGCTCCCCCTCCCCTCCTAATCTCCACGCACCCGCCTCCGCTGCTGCAAGCCGTTTCCAGCTGGCAACTGTCCTGTGAGCCGCTCCTGCCCTTGGTGCGAATACCGTCCGCGGAACCGGCCATCCAACCGTACCCCCTACCCAGCGTCCAGGTACCTCCGCCTAATATGTCTGCGACCGTCGGTACCCTGAGCTGAACACACAACGCCCCAGGCACATTACAGTCAAGCCAGCCAGCAAACTCCCCCACACACCCCCAGAGAGCGCTCTACCGGTTCTGCTGTTGCGCACATATAAGTTTTCACAGTCGCACATAAGGCGTGCAGCGTAAACTAGAAGCGTAGAAAAATGATCAACATTTATTTTTCCATCCACACCACGAAAAACGTGGCACCACAGGTCACCAGACTCAGTAGTACCCCCCAAGAAATTATCGATAATAATGACTGAAAGTTGCTGGGCTAAATGTCAGAGGAGTCTTTCATCCGCATACCATTTACTCTGAGCTTCGTTATTTATACCAAAAACAATTTAGGTGGCTGCAATAAACCTCTGCGCTGACAGGCTGCCCTTCTGTTTGACAGCCCTGCTCCGGACTAATGCAGTACGACGATTAAGGGCAGCGCGCAACTCGCAGTGGCACCTGGCGCCCACTAGAGGCGCTTTCCCCGCAATTAAGTTCAGTCCGTATCTTCTGTGTCATCCTTGTCTTGCACCTAGACGCGGCGTGACATTTAATCGGAACAGAGCAGGGAGAGGGCTTCTTGAGAGTGACAACGGCGTATCATCAGTGATTTACACCCTGATTTTACAGATAATTACAAGGAGGGATAGTCTGGGAGGACGGAGTGGTGCGGAGGGAGGGGGGTGACATTGGGAGCTATTTACAAACACCGGAAAACAGGAAGTACATTTTTTGCAAGATATATAAGATGTAAGATCTCCAGGCCATTTGTCCTGTGGGGGGAGAACAACTTGGTGGGGCTGAGCAGCCTGCATGAATTTGTTTAATTTTTAGCTCTCGAAGGATGGGTAATGAAGAGGAGTCGTTACAGAACACCTTTGAAAGATGTAAACATTTCAGTCTTGGTAATGCATATGCCTTGGTAGGACTAGTCTGAATTTAGCACTGTAATATGCAAAGGCAATATTCATATATAATACACCCCCCCCCCCACACACACACACTGAGTCAAAGCATTATAACCTCCCTTGTGGTTAGGTAGCCCCCTACACAGCGGGGATTGATGCCCTGTGTGTCGTGACATGTCCCATAACCTTCATCAAAGTCGTGCCATAGTAGCCCTTCTGTTGGTTTGTAGAGCCGTGATAGTCTTCGTTCACATCCTGCCTCGGCGAGTCCTGGTCCGGCGGTTCGTGGTTCTTCCCCACTCAGAACACTCTCCGTAGGTGCCCGACCACGGTGGACCGCAAGCGTCCCACAAGCACCGCCTCTTCGGAGACGCTCTGACCCAGTCGTTTGATCACAACCATTTGGCCGTCGTCAGAGTCACTCAGACCCCTATCCCTGCCCATTTCTTCTGCATTCAACATGTCGACTATGAGTACCCAATGTTAGCGTGCTGTCTAATATATCCCAGACACTGACACGCACCGTTTTTACTCAATAGTGAACATTATTCATTTCACTTGGGGGAGGTCATACTGTTTGACTCATCTGTGTGTGTGTATATATAGGATTTAAAGATTCAAAAGGATTCTATATATATTCTACATATTTATTAGGTTAATGGTTGGACTATTCTGCTGATATATCACACCGGCAGGTCTTCATCTCTGATTGCCCAGCCAGTGGCTAGATGACATTGCTGCTGTCTGTTATCGGCATTTCATTGTGTTTTCATAACATACAGCTATTATACAGATGACATAAGATGGCTGATTGTACAATCTGGTCCATCATTACCCTAAGAATGGTCTGTTCAGATGAATAAGCTGAGTTTTCTTTGGTTAAAGGGGTGAAACTGTGTAGTATTTGCCTTGATATTGTCCTCCTTCACTTGCTCTGTAGTTTATAAGTCCCTATAGCAGTCAACCGTGAAGCAATGCAGCATTCTGCTACTTTAAACGCAGTGTTTTTCAGAGATGTTATATTCCTAGCAACTAGATGACCTTAAGTGCTGTAGATGAATGCCGATTTCTGAATCAAGGGACGCTTGGGTGACCCCCACTCTATTATAGGATTTTGAAAGGTGGGACCATAAATCATACAGAGCCAATTGGCCAATGATAAGTTTTGCATCATTGAGTGACAGGAGAGGGGGCCAATCAGCTTTCAGGTGGGCCCAGTGTCCCTGTTGCCAAACCCCCGTGAACACCACTGCTTCCAATCAAATGAATGATTCACATCACACATGGCCCATGATCCTTTGCACTCTGAGTACTTCCTCGCTTGCTTATGTCACTGCGGACTTGAGCTGTGTTTGAGGAGCTCTCCTCGGGTTCCTTTGCAGTGGGAGCTACCCTCTCGTCCTTCATTTATGGGTTTCCAGCCGTCCACCAACCTGGACTTGGTCCCTGTGTTCCCCCGCGTGTACCGCTCAGTGCTGCCCCCTCACGTCGGCAAAGGATGGGTTGAGAAGAGGATCCCAGACTACAAGGTAATTGGAAGACATTCTCCTGTGCCTCGAAAGCTTCCAGCAGCTTCCATCGTCCGGCTCTCACCCATGACACATCATTTTTGGCTTTGCTTCCACATCTCTACCCCCCCATGCATACTGTAATCCGCCTTTGGCATCATTAACTGATTTGCTACATCAGTGTCACCAAACATGAACCATAAATGAGACTGACTGGCTCCGCGGGTATCACAGACTCTGCTGTCCTGCTTTCCAGATTTACCTAAACAACGCGTTGGCTTTGGATAGCACCTGGATCAGTCCGGAGGAGATACGATTACTCCAGAGGCTGGAGAAGCCAGTGCTGATGACTAATCCCATGGCAATGAGCATATCTAGGCCACCTGCTGCCTCCGGGAATTTCCACACTCTGGTGGTGTCGCCCCAGCGTGTATCAGGTTAGTCTCCGAATTTACTACCTGCGCCTGCTGTATAAGCCAGTCTGTCGAGTGGCTGTGATTTATCAGGGACCTGTTTCCCGTCGCCCTCCTCCGTTTTTTTAGGCTCCCACTGTCAAAGTTTAATCTCCGCTGTTAAGTGTTTGAAAATGAAACGGAAGCTGCTTGATGCGTGTTTTGAGCATCTTCCCTGCAGCTGTAAAAAAGGTTGTGGGACGGGGACGAGGGCGAGCTGTGGATTTAGCCGTCGCGCGACCCCTCATAAATCATCGTGAGTCATTGTGAATCATTCATCAGTCAGAAGCAGAATGCGATGTACACAATCGCGCGGATTGAAAACGTTTTCATGCGAGCCGACGGCTATGAGGTTTTTTGCCGATTTCAAATTTTTAACAAGCATGGAAGTAATTCAAGAAATAACCAGTAGCTTTTAATAAATTAAAGGTATGGATCTCAATTAGATGGACGGTATCTGTGTGCAATTTTTTGTGGGTAAGAGGAACAGATAAAATCGTTTTAAAAGAACACATTAATTTATGAGGCACTCATGATTACGTTTGCTGCGGTAAATGGTAATTAAACACGAGAGTTGCCCTGACATGGAGTGTAGGTGCGGAAAATGCTGCATATTACAAAAATACGCACGTGCACCCATCCTTTTGTGAAATCACGCCCCCCAATTTCAATCAGACGCTTTCACTCTTGGACGGGCTCAGGTAGTGGCAGAACAGCTGCCCGCCCCGTAGTCTGTCCCGTTCCATAATTAAACAGTCAGTCATGCGTCTGAGCTATCGATTTTTGCATTTTAGTGCCTTTGGAGGAAGTTTCAGACCCGCAGGTCTGCATTGGGGGGCTGGACCCTAAACCCCACTCCTCCGTTTCTGTCAGAGAACCATGTTTGACATCTGACCATGGAGGAACGTGCAGTAGACTTGGCTGGATGCTGTCAGCCCCATAAAGAAAGCTTGCCTCGATTGACTTTATCTTCCTTTGATGCGAGGTGGCCGTAGTTCCACGTTTTGCCCTCTAGGGGAGCCATACAAACTCCCACAGTCCATATCTGCCAGAGTGGGAGGCGAGGAGCTGTGTATCAGTCAGGCAATCATGTGGTTTAAGAAACGGCCTTATCTGCTCTGTCCCAGCAGCACCAAACAAAGTGCTATTGTAGCCAGGAGACCATAACAGGCCACTCTTATCTTATAACTATCAAAAATAAATTACAAAAAACATGTTTCTACTTGTTCTCAACAAAGCAGCGAGAAAAAAATAATCATGTTCAGTGTCCTGGGCAAATTGGTTGCTTTTTAGCTATGAAGATAAGGGACGCTTGCTTTAAGGTTTTTGTGGCTGGGTCTCCGTATGTGATTGATCTCTCCATGCCTCGTCAACGGACCAGGGATCCATCCATCACTGGTGCCTCTTCCCCTCAGGCTGTGCCGGCTAATAAGCGAGCGCTGGAGGGCTGGGAACGTGCCGTGCCGCGCGAGAAGTTGCACTTTCGGAACGGACACGGAACTGTTCCGTGCAGAGAGGAGCTGTGCATTTTCGACGCGTGAAAATGCCTCCATACAGACATCGTAACACACCTGCTCGGGGGGAGACATTGTGTCTCGCACAGATTAAGGATTCTTCCAGCACTTGCCACTTCTGTTTATTTGTTTAATGCTAATTTATGAGATTCTCTCCAGCTACGGTCATATTAGCACGCTAATATTTTGTATTTAATTGGTTCTTGGGCGTATGAGTTTGTTAGATCCCTTCAGTTGACTGGGTACCCATTCACCCTGTGCATGCTGGGCTCGAGACTATGTGTGATCCTGATTGGATCAGCAGTTCTTGGAAGAGGATGGATGGATGGATGCTTTCTGTAGACATTATTTTCCAACTTGCTTGTCCTGGATTCTGCACCCTGCACATTATTGATAAAACTGGATTTGTAGCTGGGGTCATTGAAGTTAATGGGCAATGTAATTGGGTTTCGTACAGCCGTCCATAATCCAAAATTCATGTGCAGAATTAGACGTGTAGCACCAGAAGAGCTTATCAGAACAGTGCACATTTTTGTGTCCGTTTTTGTCTGCTGTCCAAAATATACAAAACAGAAAACAGGTAACTGGCGGAAAATTATACCCCTAAAATTTCCCATATGAACTGGAAAAGTTATACTGGTGAGCAAATGCTAGTATTGTCTTCAGAGGCAGAATTTCAAATTTAGCACAATATTAATGTTTATTGGTGAATTAATTAGTTATGGAAAAGATCATGACTACTTTGCGTTACATTAGCAATCCATGGACTGGTTCAGTATAGTTTGTATACTTAGATGACTAACGAGTAACTGAATATATGTCCTGTTGATATAACTGCAAATAGACTGCATGTGTCTAATGTGTCCAATTCTGTGTCCAATATTCAGTACTAATTTTAAATAGTTTTTTAGTGGTTTGATCTATGAGTTTATGGTATGTATTTGGCATTTGCCAACAATCTGGAATTCTGAAATTTTCTATGATATATACAAACTGTGCTTCACAATAAAAATACACTGCAGCACATACTTTGACAGCAAAGAGATCTAGGATACAATTTAAGATGGAATAAATTGCCTTGTGACTCAAGTAAACCCTTGTTGAGTGTCTGAGGACCACTGTTTTATAGGAACTATAATTTAAAATACCGCTCGTGCAATAACCGACCTTACACAGTGACAGCCAGCTAGCAAGTTTAAAGCACCCAGCTCCAATTTACAACAGCCAGACCCGTGAGGAGATTTGAACCCATAACCTTCATGGACATTACTCGCTAACAGACTAACTGTAGCAGAGAGTCAGAATCCCTCAGTGGGTGTGGAGAAAAGACTCCTAGACATCCGTGGCACTGAGCTGAACGTTCAACGGAGTTATGCCAGAATCTGGGCCGGTAGCTACAGTGAATCTGCATGTGACATGGGAGGCTGCTAGCGGAGAGAGTCAGGGGGAGTCAAACAGAGTCAGAGGGCATCAGAGAAAGTCAGAGGGAGAGAGAGGCTGGGAGCTGAAATTGGAACTCCTAAGAAATTAGCTCAGAACCATCCACTCAGTGATCTTAGTTGTGTTATTGCAAATTTATGAGTTAAACACATGCAACAATAAATTATATATATATGTATTGCAGATGCTGGTCTCCTTTAAAATGTACTTAGCATTTTGGCATCTCTGCCTGGGCGTCGTGGAACCTTAAATGGCTGAGTCACGTTTGGTGAGCATGCTCCCGTTGCGAATGTGTAAGTGCCTTTGGCCTTTGGGCTTCAAAGTGGGGGGGGTGGGGGTGGGTTTATAAGCTCTTTCTTGTGCCTTTATTCCTTCTCACAAGGCATGAGGATTAAAAAAGCCAAGGGCATTTTATTTTGAGGGAGCTATTCAGATACGAGACGACAGTTTAAGCACAAGCTTTCTTCTGTCTCATGGTTCTTTGTGGAACTGGGACACTGTATAATAAGGATTTGATTATTAGCTGTTATCTGCAGTGCTCTGATTGGATGACAGTGCATTTTTATGGTTACCTTTCCACATTCCGGAACTCCTTAGGAACACACAGGTGGTCCTGAAGAGCCGAGGATGAGCATTCGTGTTGCCATTTCTGCTTACCTGACATGTATCCTTGGCTGGCACCATGTATGGGTAACGGGGGTGTCAGGGACCCCGGCCGCACAGAGCCAAGGACGTGGGTGACTCTCTCGTTCGCCTTGACTTTCTTGATGAATTCTGGGGAGATTTTGGCAGGAACGTCACTGCTGGGAAGACAGGCTACTGTCCAATCTGCTTTTCTCCGTGTGAACAGTGTGTGCCTCTCGCTGCGTTCAGTGGACATTCAGAGCCTTAGGAATGACTCTGTGACCCCTCTTCCAGGAGGTCTTCAAGACGTTTCTTCTTTTATGATGTTCTGTGTATTATCAACTTCGAGCAAGGCCACTTTAACATTTTTACTAATCTATTTATTTAAACAGCTGAGTCTAAACATGAAATACCCCGATTACCGCACCATTTCGGTTATTTTAACTTCTCAGACACAAAGATTACCTTGAGCACTACATTAATAGAGGAAACCTTTTTATTTTACATGAATCTTCTGTCTGATACATAGTGCACACATAAGATTAGACTCTTAAATCAATTTTCATGGATCATTGAATGCTTTCCTAAGCGCTATCACTCAAGACACTTTGCTGTGCAAACCATCTAAGTGACATTGGTTAATTAACTGATGCTTACTCCACTGTACGTATGTATGTATGTGTGTGTATGTATCTATAAGATATATGTGTGTGTGTTTATGTATATATATATATGTATATAGAGGCACACATACATACACTGTAACACTGTATATAATATATATACACATACACACACTGTATGTGTGTGTATGTACTGTATATATAATATATTTTTTAAGCAATGTATATGAATGACAAGGGTATGTTTTTCCTTGAAAAAAAATATACAGTATAACTACAAAATTAACTCATTATAAAATGAACTGCTACAGCAAAGGAAGAAAAGGCGAGATAAAAAAAATACTAAGATTCCAGCCTCACCAAGACCCTCTACTGAATAAGTAGGTTGTGGAAGATGGATGGATGCATGGATGGATGGATGGATAGATGAATGTGTGAGTGGAATCAAACCACTCTTGTCTATTATTTTTAATTATCATATCATACAAAAGCCTGCACTTCAGATGTGGATGACTGGTGATATAATTATCAAGCGTGGAATCCGCTACCAGCCCGGAGCCCATGATGCTTTGCTGCCTGTCAGTCAGCCCGCTGCTCTGGGGCACAGCTGTAGGCCGTCTCCCGGATTTCACAACAACAGGAATCTGAAATATTCATCCGCGCAATGTTTCCCGAGGTGGAGATGCGTGTCGATGCTTTTTTTCAGATGCAGATTCAAAGCGTGAGTCATTCGCCAGTTCGCACCAATGAGAGGGAACTCGCCAGTGTCAGGTATAAGTGGGCTATTTTGTACGTCTCAGTGGTCATCGGGGCACAGACAGCCGAAACACCTCCTTCACAATAACACTATATCCAGACAAAATCCGGTATATCTTACGGGCCAAAAACATGCCTGAACTTATTACTGTTAGTATTTTCGATTGTTACTAAGGTGCACAGGCGCCGAATGTCATTTCCATTTTATAGTGTGCGCTGTGATGTGTACAGAAGCTGGTATTCCCGAATTCACGTTACCCCCAAAATGGACTTTACTTGTCAGAAGTCAAAGTATCTCTTACTGATGTGTGGAAGTCCTAAACTGCCGTGAAATATCGTTCTTGTTGGTTGTAGTACAAATGAAAAATAATGAGTAATAAAATAGAATATACATACAAAGACATATAAACTTAATATAGACAGGACATTTTACAATGTGATCTTAAGACAGAGGCATATAGCTAACTACCTGATTGGTGGGAAAAGATTGTATAAGGATTGTGCTGTAAGTCAGACAATTCCGTGAAGTTGAGGATTTGCTCCCAGCTAGATGGCAGCATGGCTGCTGATTACTGAATATAATGTGCAGATGTGCGTTATCTATTTAAATTGAGGAATGCAATTTACATGCATTTGGTCCTTGATTAGTGATCTGCCCGTGTTTACCAGTTACGCATCCACAGTGATAGCTTTAAATATATTCCTGGGTATAGCAGCCATTTCCCTAGAAAGATTAAATTTTGCGAATTAAATTTGAAATAAATTTCACGTGGACTTTGCATGTTCTTCCCGTATTTCACCGTTTTCCTTTGGGAACTCTGGTGCCCTTCTGCCATCCTAAAACATACTGTATGCTTAGGCTAACTGGCATTAGTGTGTGTAAATATGTGTGCAGTGGACTGGTATTTTGTCCAGGGTGTCCACTGGTGTCCAGCCTCCCTGATTGGTCAATTGATAACTCCAGGTAAGTTTATAATAGCGGTGTAGCACAGTTAGCACACAACGCATTAGGAGGAGATAAGCATGTGGTTGAGGATATAACCAGTGGTTCACTGGAAGGAAAAATAAGGACTGTGAGTGTGGGTGATTCGGGGTGGGTGAGTGGGTAACAAAATTACCGGAGATCTGAGAAATGATGGAGTGATTTGCCGACAAACTAAGAAGGCTGTTGTAGTATCACCGCTGACGCAAAGTGAGGTTAGCAAAATACAGGCTCACAGTAGCTATTCCTGCTTTCCGAAACCTATATGTTGCTTAGCAACAAATATTTTTGATCATGGAGTACATCCTTATATGAATAGCTAAGAATGTATTATAAATCGTTTTTTATTAAACATGTGTTTTCAATAGTAGCAATCATTTTTAAAGTGCTTTTAAAGCCATTCTAGGTTGGGCTATATCATGGATATTACAGTCCTGGCAGATATGGCTGTGTGCCCTTCACGCTGTGTATAATGGAGTCCTGTAGCGCTGAGTGTGTTCGTGACATACCTCACCGCCTTGTAGGCCTCAAAACAGATTCTTCTACGAATATGCCACTTGCGACGAAACAACCCCCCCCAGCCTTTGAGGGAACAGGAAAGGAGAAGGACAGACTTCACCGCTATGTATGATATCCCACTCATTCTGTTGTCAGATGGTGGTTAACTTCGCCGGCTGGAACTCATCCGTGACGTAGCACCTAGCAGAAGCTTAGCACGAACGCTGCTGATGTAAACAGACGTGGTGTTCATGTGCATCACACACCGGAGGCCTTCCTCCTCATTATCGATATCCTCGTCTTCTTCTGAGAGCTGGATTTACCCTGCCAGTGTTAAACTTCCCATGAGGAAAAATGCCCCCCCCCCCGTCCCCCCACACAGATGTATTATCTCTCCATAACACTCTTTATCTTCTTTTCCAGCTTTTTTTCCCATCCACTGCTACTTTCTGTAGTCTCTTTGCAGCCGGATGTCTTCCTTGTTGCCGCATCGTTCAAGGACTGTCACATTTTTTAAAGGTGACATCCGCACGCTCTCTCTCCGGATGCATATCGATCTGTTTTCATATTGATGCATCCTGTTGTTTTGACGGAAGAGGGTACAGAAATGATAATTAATATGGCTACTGACAAACGGTCTTACAGCCTCAGACCTGTTTGTCTTGTAGAGCATTTTGGCTTTAACCAACAAAGATTTCATGAAATAAGATTCTTTGTCATTGCAGCTTCTACAATGAAATTTTGTGTTGCAATTGTCCTTAAGGCAGCAGACAATACACAGAATGAGACAATGGATGGTTCACACAATATACAGAATACATTTTTTCTTAATAATGGTCCTTTTTCCCTTATGGCAGCAATGTCAACATATTAAAGTTATGAAGATACAGAGCCCAGCCCTACCATTTCAGAAGAACCATTTTAAAGGCCCGTTATATCTGTCACAAGACATTTTTACCAGAAATACACAACAACCTCCATTTCTTTGTCTGCAGATATCAGGAGTAATTCTGTATTAGCTACAAGCCACGCATCACTCAAAATCACACATAAAGAGCCAAGCAGTGTGAGCTTATTGTATAATTTAAATAGGCCATCGTGACTAAAAGCAGTTCTAGGAATAGCTGTATAATGGTATAAACTATTCATGACCGTAAACATGCATTTGCCGAGAAATTCGCCTTGACTCTCTTTGGAGACAAGCTTTCAGCATTAAGGACTTTTCTACTTTTCTTAGAGTGAACTTCAGGCGAGCCAAGTCAAAAATATGAGAGGAATACAAACAGATCGCGTACGAGCGTTAAAACCACAGGAATTAATCCACTGCCCTCTTCCTGCGCTTCTCGTCACTCAAGTCCATTTTATTGTGCGTTGTGCATTTTATGTTATAAGGAATTAATTTGAGGGGAGGTGCCGCGTATCGTAACCAGATAGCCTTCGCGCTAACGAACCCCTCTGTCCCAGATGGCTTTATGTCATGTTTTTCATAAGCTTTTCAATTATGCCTGACTACTTTGTTTTTGGTACCGCAAGTAGTGATGGTCATATAGAGAAAATGGAAAATGGAGACCTTTATCGCGCATCTCGTATCTTTCAGAAAAGTGGCTATCAGCTCTGCATTTTCCCCATGTAAATGTGAAACAAGTGATTTAGCGGATTTAATGGGATGTGTAGTGTAATTCTGTGTTGGCTGATGGTCTTTGCGGAGAATTTCAGTCGTGGGAAGAGAAAATCTAAATTGATTTAGCTGATATGAACTGCTAAGCTATTCTGTGGCATCCAGTCGCCTTTTGTGACCACAGTTGATGAAGCTTGTGGGTTTGAAATTAGCCAGAAAGATTAAGTAATTTCTCCTGCATGTATCTTTTACAGTCTTAGGATCCTGAGGAGTAGTCACCTGGTGTCGGAACAGTTACGTTTACTATAGCTTATCTGTAGTAAAACAAGGTAATAGAATGTTTAGATGAAATAGCAGCTTCTTTTGCTTGTGATGAATGAATGCTTCCTTGAATTCCAAAAATCAGTTATCCATAGGGAAGGGATGCTTTTGATCTGCGTGGTACACAATGCTATGAAATGCATTGGCATATTTCCATGTGACGGATTCATGAATATTTCAGTTTATTTTGGTCCACATCTGATTTCCCAAAGCACCTCCGACATCAGAAAGGAGTAGGAGTGCCTCTCTCACACTTCTGAAACAGAATCCGTATTAGAATCAGCTGAGGAGTTAATTAAACCGGTGTAATCTCTGACGGATATTACATGTACTCACTCCCTGGCACTGCTATGTTTGTCCTCTGCCGGTAATCTCATCTTATCTGGTCTGCGACTTCCTGAAGACCGGCTGTGGGTGAAGGCATCGCCAACTTTTTCGGTTTACCCCGGCCAAGTACAGGGAACGTAATCCTTTCCCTCGGTATCCTGGTGGGGGGGGGGGGGAGGGGGGTTGCTTCGAAGCAGGCTTTCATTTCTCCCATAGATTAGCGTGGGAAAGCTCATCCCCAGGTAGGTCGTGCATGAACATTTTGCTGTGCAAACAAAGGCCTGCGGTCTGATTATCTTGCCTTTGTTTAGCGGGAACCACAACGTTTTGTGAAGAAAATGCCAGCTCAGCAAAAAGAAAATGGGCCAATGTTTTGCTACTCAGAATTGGAAATTGAACTCGAGTAGCTGGTTTATTACACAAAACTCGTGACATGTCGAGCTGGTTTTCTTGGAATGGTTTGTCGCAGGTGGTTAGCATGCTGCGTTGCGTGGAAGTGTACTGAGCGACGGGCAAGGGTCCACAATATGCCAAGACTGGGGTTTTCACACCAGGCCGATAAGCTGGCCTTCCGCTGGCTCCCTCACATGCACTGCTTGCAAGGTTCCATCTTATGTCATAGCGTGGCTCGGTATCAAAATATAGCTAATGGAGGTCTGCTAGCCAGGCTACGTGAGGGTCACGCGTCCAGGAGCCGATTCCAGGCCTAGTGTGGAGTGTTCTCCTCCAAAGTTTCTTCACCATGTCTAGGCTTCCATAGCATAAAGACACGCAGTTGATGTGAGCTGATTCTGTATTAGTTTTTCTCAGCCTAGGCCTCAGGAACCCCCAGACAGTCCACATTTTTGCTCCCTCCTGTACGAGGTTTTCTGTGTCCTTTCTTCTTCTGTTGGTTCTTTCTTCATTGTTTTATTCAGGAGCAAAAATGTGGACCACCTGGGGGTCTCCAAGAACTGGGTTGAGAAACACTAGTCTATTGTACTCCTATATGAAAATATACATTTCTGGCCTTTGATGTACTGGATTGCTGCCCAGGGTCTACTCATCCATGGGCAGGGCTGTTGGAAATAGATACAGGTTTGTTAGATGGAATGTAGTACAGTGACCAGCTGGTATAAGAAAATAAATGAGGGAACTCTGGGTCAAAGAAAGTGTTTCCAGTCAATAAGACCAAAGCAAGAACTCTAGGTAATGGACAAGGTGACCCAATCAAACAGGCCATGCCGTTGAAACTTCATATATCACCAACCAACTTATTCCTGCCTTTGTCCTCACTGTACTTGTGTTTTGACCAGTACTTTATTTTAGGAATTGGGGAAGGTGGCCGAAAATGTTCTCTTTGTTGATATTTTGTTTTATCGCTTTGGCAGTAAGTTTCGTTTCGGTCACTTTGGGACCGTGACTGTGTGCGTGGCGGTCTCAAGGGAGGTCACCTAGTTTTACAGACCACAAGCCTCACAGAGTGGTGGGAACCTGAGACGCGCGTCTGTAGTTTTTGTGCGACCTCCGGACCCAAAACGCAGACCCTTACTGCAGGTTAACGTGTATTTCAGTTTGCGGATCACAACATGAAATATTGTCAATTTTCCATTTTTACATACTAGGAGCGAGTTATGTAACTCCATATTATGAGGATCAATATCTTTATTCCGCTATTTCCTAATCAAAATCCATTTGACAGTCTTCTCCAGAACATCTCACAAAGCTGTAACTGTGCTGTTTTTGTCGACGAATTATCACCGCGGCAGTCTAAGATGACAAAAGCCTCTCCATAAAAAAGTGAATGGAGCTTGTTTTCACGTACGAGCCCAGATTGCCGAGGTTTAGTGTGGCTCACACAAACGTGTTTTATTCTCCTGCTCTTGTCAGTGTAACGGATCAGAGCCCCTTGGTGCCGCTTCTGGGATGAAACGGAAGAAAATGAAACGGCCTCATAGTTTATTCATGCACATATTAAGCTACTGAAGGAAACCTGACGGAGGCCTGGATCTAACATCATGACATATTTTGTATCTTATGCAAACTGCCTCATGTTTTTTGCAGCAGCGGCCCAGTATTTTAATTAACCTACTTACAGTATCGACCACAACAGAGAAGTGTAAAGAATCTAATAATTACTTTATCTATAATTGTCAGCTAAAATTTGCAATGCATTGTTTTTATTTTCCTTTATTGACACAAATAGAGCACTAATGAGGTTTTAACAAGCAACATTAAGCACTGGAACAAGAGCAAACCTTGTGCGGGCACGTTTCGGCATTGCAGATGAGATGGTATGCAAGCCCATTTGCTTAGATTATGGAGTCATCCCATAGCTTATGCTTATACGACTCTCTTCTTTAAGGATGTCACAGCTAGGCACATACTAGCCTGCAGCACTAGGGATCTGTGCTTGAAAAATCTCAGTCCCTTAACTACTGCGCCTCCTATCTGCAACCTGATAATCGGACCAAAATAAAGTCAGGCAGCTCAGCCTCATATCAATTATATTAATGTAGCAAATGCTAAATACGAGCGAGGAACGCTTTGTGTGAGAGAGTAGGGTTAGCCAGCATCTAGTGATCCTGAAGCAGGTGGTGATAAGGGCCTTGTGGTCCAGTAGTGACAAGATTACCAGCCTCCAGACATGGGTGCGGCCCTCAGACCCGCTGCGCTGCACACCTATCTGTCTTTGTCACTCTGAAATGAATTACTAGGCATATTTTTGCAAACCCTTTCAAGATCTTAGCTTACAATTTCCTTTTTCATCGGGCAGTTTCTATCTGTAGGGCCCTGTAGGAGCTGCTCCTGGATGGTGTACAGAACGAGGTGATGTGGATATTGGCGGAAGGAAGGGGGAATTTATTTGGGTGCTGGAGGGGAGACTGGTTTAACAAAAGGGTGACGAGGAGCAAAAAAACAAAACAGCTTGTTGATGGATAGAAACACGAAAATGAAATGGGTGTCAGGTCTTAGGATGTGCAATTGGGGCCGGAGAGACAGAGCAGATGCCGGTTTTATGGTGGAAAATGGCATGATGGGTAATAAGGCACGGATGAATGGACTGGCTTGTCAGAAGCCCCGGATGATCAGCTCCATCTTAGAGGCATCTAAAGACACCCTTGTTTAAAAATGTAACTCCCATTGCCCATGTATGTCTGCTTTGCTGCCGTGACTTTTTCTAGCTAACTGGAGAACTCCAGATCAGGCCTATTTAAAATGACGGGGTGCGGCACTGTCGCATGTCTGCACTCAAGGGGGTGTTTAAGTGCCCGCGCTTACATATTTCATCACTATAGAGGAGACAAGTCACTGAAGTTCATTCCAAGTTCTGGCTTCCTTGCTTTTGTCAGCTTCTCCCAGGCAGTGGATTACAAATAAATAAATAAATAAATAAAAAAACACAGGATCTTTATTTAAATCCTCTCAGAAATACGCCTCAGACATTACCCCATGAAGAGACGTCCCCAGTGTCCCTGTTATGGAGAGCCGTTGCGAAACGCATGGAGCGGGGTGGAGGCATCGTTCTCTTGTCCTCCCACACAGCCGTCAAGTAAAGAGCGCCTCGTTTTAGGGAATCGGCACCGCTGGGTTAACGGCGCGGAAATACGGGTGCGACAGTTACCGGGACGTTCCGGAATGATCCGTCTCTTGGCAGTTTTTCGACAGAGCAAAGGGTGCCCTGGGCAGGCTCACCGTGTACTTTACATGGAGTCTGTAGCTAAAGCAAAGCTGGTGTTTATAATTGGAGTCTCTACAAAAGGTACATTTATTCGAAAAACACTCAAAGCGAGTTCAGTATGGGTTTTTTTTTTCTCGTATTTTTCCTCTGGTCTGCACAGCAAAGCGTGTTTTTAAAGTTCCTTCAGCGTAAATTCCAAGTTATTCCTGAAGACTGAAAAAATAAAGTGGAGCTTATTTTAAGCACCACATTAGCACACTGCTAGGCATGTGCTTGTCTCTGGCGGCACTCCTGACACAGAAATCCCGCGTGTGGGCTTGATTATCTCCCCGCTGTGGCAGCCCTAGCGACTGTGGCACACTGGAAGTTACTCAGGAGCGTGAGCGGGAGATGAAAAGAGCGGTAAGAGCGTGAAAACGTCTGCTGCCGGCTGGTTAAATAAGAGAACAAAGGCCGGCTTTGCGTTATGAAGCAGGAGAAATTGCCCGGTGAAAACGCAGTGGTGCTGTGATGCTCCAGTTACAGCTTCTGTAATTTTACACAGTTAGAGAACAGGGAATAACACTCTGATATGACGGTGACATACTGGGAATAACACTCTGATATGACGGTGACATACTGGGAATAACACTCTGATATGACGGCGAAATACTGGGAATAACACTCTGGTGTGACGGTGAAGTACTGGGAATAACACTCTGATGTGATGGTGAAATACTGGGAATAACACTCTGATATGACGGTGAAATACTGGGAATAACACTCTGATGTGATGGTGAAATACTGGGAATAACACTCTGATGTGACGGTGACGTACTGGGAATAACACTCTGACCTGATGGTGACGTACTGGGAATAACACTCTGATGTGACGGTGACATACTGGGAATAACACTCTGATGTGACGGCGACATACTGGGAATAACACTCTGACCTGATGGTGACGTACTGGGAATAACACTCTGATTTGACGGTGACATACTGGGAATAACACTCTGATGTGACGGTGACATACTGGGAATAACACTCTGATATGATGGTGACGTACTGGGAATAACACTCTGATGTGACGGCGACATACTGAGAATAACACTCTGACCTGATGGTGACGTACTGGGAATAACACTCTGATGTGACGGTGACATACTGGGAATAACACTC
>JAODJU010000041.1:4836600-4874430 GCA_026776725.1 Gnathonemus echidnorhynchus
TAATTTAACATTAATGCTTTGAACGGCATCGTCACTGAGCAGTGGCTAACAGACTAGCTTCAGCCATTGTTTAATTTCATAGATGCCCTCAGAGGATCTGTTATGAACATGTCTTGCCTGCAGACTTGGACATTCCCATATATAGAACTATTGAAGTATGAAGCTTACTTTAAACTGTTATACCAGACCCATGCTTGTCACGGAAGTTTTATTTGATTAAGTCTGACCTTTCTGCTGAAGTCTGTAATTACAATGTTTCTAACGATTTGATATCCACAGGACATGCATAAAAGTTGCAAGAAATGTGTATTTTGAGATTTCTGGCCTGTTTCTGACCTGTCTTTAATTTATTTATGCACCAAAGTGCCTCTTGGCTATATAAAATAACATTACTTATGCTTCTAAGCTTGTCCTGTTGTTGATTTTTTTTTTGTTGTTTTAAAAATAGAGACCTGTAACCCTGAATAGGATAAGCAGTTTCGGAAAATGGATGGATGGATGAATGGATGGATGGATGAAAATAGAAATCCCCTCCAGTTTGCATGAACGACTCACAAAGTCCTTTGTGGGAGCACGTCATGGGGGGGAATTAAAAAGTTCAAGCATTTCTGCTATTGTGACGTGTCGATCATGGTGGCAATGAAACCGATTTGTATGAGTGCTAGGGTCATTTTTTTTCGGCAGTCTAGGTCAGCAGCTTTCAAATTTTCATTTCATTGCTCATTGGAGAACCTGATGGAACCAATTTCATAGTTCATAACAGAGTCCTGTGAGCAAAGGGGTCAATGTCGAGGGACGTCTGTCTCTGTGAGAGATTGGTTTTCGAGTTTATGTTTATCTTAGTGGAGAATAGGGTGAATGGCCCTTAATTCCAAAATATTGCTTAGCATAAAGCCCTTTATCTAAACTTATTTTAGCCTGAAATCTCACAATGACTTTCCAGTGACTTTTCTCCTGTTCCTTGATGTTTCGGCAATTGTCGTTAATATTTTAGACATACTGTGTTATTAGGGGGGATGGATGTGTTATGACTGTGGTCTGGTGGCTCCGTATTTAAAGCTGTCACCTGCTATCTCCAGTGCTGGGTGTGTGCGCATTTTCTGTTCACCTGTGTTTGTCTTTTTAAGCTCCATCTTTATCCATCACCCCTTCAGGTAGACTGGGGACACTTAAATTTCCTTGGTGAGCATCTGTGTGAAAGTCCTGTGATAGACTGATGTCTGCCTGAGTTGCTGGGATGTGTGTTTTACTAATGGTCAACGCATTAGGCAACATATGCGGCCGCTAAGGACCCCATCTTCTGAAGTGGAGCATGTAGACCAAGACAAAGTTTGTCGGGGGAGGGGGCACTGGGGGGTGAAGCTTGTCTGGTGCACCTTATGAGCTTCTACTAGCAATGGTTATACCAGCTTGGGATATGGCCCAGCCCAGGCCAGGAGTGGCCAATCAGGCAACTTGGGAGAATGATACGGCCCAGCCTAGGTCCGGAGTGGCCAATCAGGTGACTCGGGAGAATGATACGGCCCAGCCTAGGTCCGGAGTGGCCAATCAGGTGACTCGGGAGAATGATACGTCCCAGCCTAGGCCTGGACTGGCCAATTGGGTGACTCGGGATAATTCCCGGTGGGCTGCTTAGCTATTGTGCCAGAAACAAAATAATCTGACAGGTTTAAAATTGAGCCAGTCAGAAACAAAATAATGTTCTGTTTAAAATTCTGCAACAATGCTTCAGAATGTTAACCAACAAGTTTTCTCACGCACACGATAGACCACGATTGCTCTGGATAGAAAAACACACAAATACACGGCATGCGAGTTTGCCTGATCACTTGTGGCAGTGGGGGGGGCACAATTAAACAGGTACCAGGCAGGGCTGAGAAAGTCAGAGTGCTTAGACAGTTCATATGCTTTTGTTATTTTTCTGACTGAAATGTCAGGAATAAATTTATCGGTGTAATAAGACTTGAACCATGTTGTCATTTATCAAAGTTCCCCCAGAACGAAGACAAAATGGGCGTAAAACTCCCTGGCTGAAAATTAGTGCTACTCCATGCCTGGCCCAGCCTGTGACCCCCCCCCCTTGCCTGTGGAAAGTAGTGTGTGGATCCCTTCTCAGTCAGCTACACCCCTCATGATATAGCTAGTACTGTGTGTTATCTAAAGTAGTGTTTCTCGAAGCAGGCCTGGGGAACCCCGAGATGGGGGGGGTAATTGGGAGAGAGTAAAAACGTGGACTGTCTGGGGGTTCCCAAGGACTGGTTTGGGAAACACTGCCAAGCAAGCACGTGTGTCATTCTCATTGGCTTAAGTCCTTAATTCTGCCTGGGAATTGTATTTGTGTCCATCGCTGAAGGGTTCCAAGTGGGTTTGGAGGTCAGGTGGAGTTTTTGTTTTGTAAGATCTCCCCATTTTCACTGACCATTGGAGCTAAATGCATCTGAATTATTTAAAAGGTTGAAGGTACCTCACGTGTCCCAGCTGAGACTCTGAGCCAGAACCTTCAGAGTCCAGAGTCCACTGCTGTGGATGCTGCAAGTATGTGATGCTCCCATTCAGGCTACACTTACTTACAGTAGAGAGGGTTTCAGGAAAGTCAGTGAGGTTCCGATTATGGGCACAGGAGTTTCCGGAAAGGACGCCATGAAATCCGGAACAAGCAGGTTAGTGTGCATGTGATTATTGGTGCACCGCTCAGGTTATGGGAATATTTCTGTGAATTGTGCAGTGGAGGGGGGGGGGGGGGGTCTGTACTGATAAATCCCAGCACAGTGTTGGTCTACAACGGGATCATCCCAGGCTGAATGAGGACATCTCATTTCCTGTGGGCCACACCGCTGGCCTTTAAAGTGCAATTTCCATCGATCCACGCCGAGGACTCCGCAGGTTGACTGATATCTATGCAGCAAGTTCTCAAAGCCAAGGACTGTTTGTTTAACACTTCACTCGATATCGACCGGCGGTGAATAGAACAGACCTGGTGTGGGCAACACGGCAATTCAATACCGCCGGTCTATCAGTGTCCCTCACTGGCGGTTCCAGGTTTGCCCGGCACATCACCCTGGATATGGGCTCAAATCTTTCAGTTCTCAGGCTCGATGGGTTTTGGCCCAACTGTTTCTAAAGTGGCATAATATCCCTAGATATTCCTCCATGTGTTGATGCTATTGCAAAGGCAGAGAAGATTTCCCAAATGTAAAAATAATAATAATAATCATAGAAAGGAAATATATAATGCAGCCCAAAAGTGTAGTTTTACTACTTTGGGAAATTTTCATTAAATAAGTAAGCGACTTTTTCATAAGCCTTTGAAGGTGAAACTATTATGATCGTCTTAGTAGTGTCTTGCTAAGGGGCTCTGGGCTGGATCGGAATCCTGAGGTAGCTGTGCCTGCTTCCTTTGTTGTAGCAGAGACCACACATGGATTTGCTACACCGCAGGCACAATGATAATGGACGTAAGGGATCGTTACAGGTGGCTAGTGGGCCCAGGAGTGAGCTTCCTGAATCTGCTTCGTATTGCAGTCGTTTTGGAAAGTCTCACACCAGAGCAGAATAAGAGCGTTTGGTGTCCAAGGACTGGGCTGTGTTGTCACCTTAGCGGTCCCACATACCGGGCTTTGCTGCTGCGGCAGGCTAGCCATGCAGGAATGTGTGTAAGAAAAATGTTTTTCAAATATTTAACTTGCATTATTCACCCTGCACTGGAAAAGCAGAGTTCCGGGGAAATTAATGAAATACTGTAAAGCAACGAGCTGCCCGTGTTTTTCTGCCCATGTGTGATGTGAAATCAAATACGCTCGCTTCCGCGAGTCACATTCATCTTTCGTCTGCCGCAGGAAGTCAGCGGATGGCAGCGTTACGTTCCGCGGCTCTGTATTTCTCAGATGTCAATATCGACGCCCGTCACTGTTCTTTGTTATTGTCAAAGGCTGCATTTTAACTTATTAGATTTGTGTATAATGATACGAGGGAAGCCGTTTCTGCTTTTCAAGGTTTGTAATCTGCCGTTATTAAGGAATGCTTAGTGTTATGAAAAGAGTGGAGTGCTATCGATAGTGGAGAAATGATCTTCGAGAACTGTAGCGTTGCTCAAACTGTGAGATGAAGCCTTTCCAGCAGCGGGGGGCCACAGACAAGGTCATAAGATTGCTGAGTGATGTCTAGGAGGGTTTCCAGCTGAGGTGAACACAAGGAGAGTGATATGTGCTGTTTTTAGTGGATTTCTCCCCTTAAATAGACTTATCTTATCTTTATCTATACAGTCCCAAAAGAGGACTGGTTTGCACGAAGGGTTGGGAACATCATGCAGTACATGAAGTAGGACATGGCCACCCGACACAAACTCATGCACACAGCCCCAACACTACAAATTTCAATCAAGTAGAAACATTTTCTGATGTGCCAATTAAAACACACACACACACACACACGCACACACACACACACACACACACACACACAAAGGGAAAACTAATCAGACATCTGTTCACAATACCATTTTTTCATATGCAGATTTGGTATATTTACTCTCATTGTGTTTTTTAGAACATTTAAATCTTTGGGCACCTTGAAAAGATGAAGTGCTGTAGGCGTGAGTTTGAGTGATACCCGAAGGGAGGACAGCGATAGCTGTAGCCTTCCTGACAGCTGGGGGTAAATGTAAATGTCCCTCCCCACTCACATTTAACACTTGTCATGATCCAGAGGTGTAGATTTAGGTATGTGGGTGGAGATATGTCCCTAACAATATTATGGGCATACCATGTGCGTTTAGGGGGGCGGGGTGTTTGGGGATGATTTGGACCATACCAATGCTGAAACCAAACCTACGCCCTTGCATAGATCCTACCTGATCTGTTTTATGGGCGAACTTTAATGGTCAAACCAGGCTACATTAAAATGCCAAAACATCGGATCGATTCATAGTACTACTAACACAGAGAAAATGCATTTTCTCTGAAGAAAAATCAACAATGCCCTATTTTTTATAGACAGCTTCTGCATTAGCCTCAAATCTTTGGTGCTTGGTACCATTTGCAATGAACAGCCATCATAAAAATATTTTCAATGATCCACTCAGCTATCAGTGGTATGTTTTGAATCTGGAGCAACTTTATCAAATCAGCAAGATTTTCATTCAACTCTGACAGATGTAGTTGTAGGAACGTCTTCTCATGTCAGATAGGATATTCACGAATAACAATCCCATGGCACATGTCCTCCTCTTCAAGAAGGCCAACTATGACAGGGATCGGAAGATTTCACCATCTGCTGTGTTAGCTATGAAAATCACGCGTGTGTTAGAAAACGAGGAGAGTCGAAAGACCAGAGCCAGTAGCTGGATAAAGCCTGTCTTTAGAGAGCGTCGGGCCTTGCTCGCTGAGGCTTATCGGGAAATCCACTACCCAGCCAGCATGGGTTGGATCTCACTTAAATTTGGGGCATCATTCTTAGATTGAAGACACTGTTGGTTGGAATTTTCCAGAAAGAAAAAGCAGAGTCTCTATAACTTAGAAAGCAGCAAACAGTTTCTGCAGCGGCAATTATGTGAAATTGGGAATAGGGGAGATGGAATTTAAATTGGTTAATACGCTGTTGCTGTATTGTGTTAGGAACAGACTGCTTTTAATGTTTCACTTTTAATATTATTTATAAGCCAAGAATGAGGCTGGGCTCCTTGTAAGTCTTCAGTCCTATATTATACACTGAGTATACCATGCATCTCAAAGTAAACAAGGAGGATTTCATCTAGATGAAGTACAAACTCGAACACACTCTGTAAGCAAGGTTAGGGGGATTTTTTTTTTTTTTTGGGGGGGGAGCTTTGAATCACATTGTTACATTTATGACATTAAAATGCATGTATTGGCTGTCATGGTGAATCAGTGGGTGCCACAGGTGCCTCTTTTCTTCAGGGTTGAGCATTTGGTCCTACACTTGCTGTCTGTGGGCAGAATGGTCCTTCTGGTGTTGGGCTGGTTTCCGCTGAGCACCCCTGATTGCTCCTGTAATATGTGCTTCAGAATTGCATAATATGTACAGAGTGTCCCCTGCCTTGTCCCCTGTGCTTTCCTTGATGCCGATATACTACATAAGTGGTCAGAAGATGAATGGACGCCATCACATTTATCTCAATGTTACTGCACTCGAGTTTGCACCATTTGGACTATGTCAAGTCGAGCGGCTCTTTCTGACCGCTCTCTGCTGTGCAGTGAAAGTTGCGGCTTTGGCGTAGTAAACACGGTAATGTGGATCGATTCCTGTTGGACGTTTGTGCCACTTGGAATAGGAACAGCTTTTGGGGGGAAAAAATACAAAAAGGAACTGAAAAGTGGGACATAAAAATCCCCAAAACATTAATAAAATTACCCAGAATGCTTGCTAATTGTGTGATACACAACTGATTTGCTGCAGCAAAGAAGGAAACACCCAGATATAGGAGATGGTGAGATTAGAGGATAGCTGTAAGTAATTGTGTTTAGGCACCTAACATGAACATTTGTCCCGTGAATCCTTCCTTCCCTGTACAATCTGACCATATCCTATTAGATATAGATATATATAAACCAATCTCTGGCTCTGCAACCCACACTGTGGTTTCCAACTGTAAAACCCGGGGAATCAGAGGGATAATGTAAAGCCTCTGACACCACAGGACGCCGTCCTCTCGCTCCGTCCTTCCACAAAGTCGTCCCGGCAACTTTCTGAACTCTGCCAATTAATATTTCATCCGCGGCGGGTGCTCGTTAGCAGCCCCGGCAGCGTGTGCTGAAACCGCCATCCAGTCACGGCGCCGTGTTTGTGCCGCGTCCAGTTGAAAGTGCATGAGAAAAGGATCTTATAAGAAGTAGCTCTTGTAAGGGTCACTAAACCTCTCTCATGTTTTTTTTTTCCTTTCCTCTAGCCGGGTCACTTTAAAATTCTCTTTTAAATTTTAATCAGAATGTTATAAAAAAAAAAAGGTTACCTCTGCAGTGGTCTGTTCTGATGCACTCGTCCCTTCTGATCAAAATGCATGAGACTCCATTTTGTCTTGTAATAACGTAATCTCTCCTTTTCACACTTTTTTTTTTTTTTTTTTGCATGAACGTCCTGTATAAATATGCACGTACTGTATAGGTTTTATTGTCGGAGTTTCTCATTTTAGATAGTGGAAGCTTGGGCATTTCTGTTATGGCGGAGCATGGCACAGGCAGGAAGAAGAGAGACGATCCACGGAGAGGCTCACATGAAAAGGGGTTTATTAAGCAAAACTGAACAGAAAGAGACTGTGAAGGGTCAGAACAAAACAGGAAACACAAGAATTAACTAAAAGAAACCACAAAGTAAATACACTGGGAAACTGGGCAACATAACTAGGAAAAGCAGGTAGAGTATCCACACACAGTAACACTGACACAATGACTGACTAGAGACCAGAGCAGGAGCAGACACATAAACACACAGGCAACCAGGCTAACGAGGGGGTAGGTGTGGAACATAAGACAATCAACCAAACAGAACAGGCGCTGGCAACAAGCAACAGATGGAGTGACTAACACTCAGGAGCACCGGACTAGAGAACTCTAAGAAACTCTGAAACAAAGAAACACACTGAGAATACTGCACTAGCATAATTAACATGGAAAAATATATAAATGTGACAAGCAGGGCAAACCTATGACAGGGAAACCAAAAAGAAAATAACAAAATACTGAGGAAAACAGAAAATCAATAAATACAATGCATTCATAAGGCATTATAATGGTCAGTATAATGCATTATGAATGTATTTATAGTGCATTATAGACAGAGTTGATGTAATTCAGGTCCGGAGAGTAAAAGTTTCAACCAAACAGTTGAATACTCTCTGACTGTGATGCTTTATATTCAACTGGTTGGTTGAAACAAAATCTTGGTCTGGACTTTTACTCTCTGGACCTAAACTACCCAACTCTGATTATAGATGACAGTGTCATAGAACATTCATATTGCGTAATAAACATTGCTATAATGTGTTATGTCTTTTTATAAATATTTATAGCCGTATTCATAAATACTTTATGAATGCATTATAATGCATTATGAGGGTATGCATAATACATTTGATATGATTGCTTTAAGTGCCACCAATGAATTCTTCGTGTAGTGGGCAGGATTTAAATGTATTACTGTATCCCCTGTTCACCAGCTCCTCAGTGCCCGGGCGTAATAGTCGGTGAGGATATGGAAATGCTGACTAGTTTATGCATCACCTGCATGTGCAGGATAGAAAAAAGTGTTAAAGGATCCACACAGTGGTGGTTTGATTCTTAATTTCCCGAAGGGTCTGCCCATCACAGCAGGCTGTAACCCACTGTGTGGAAAAAAATGGTGATTAGGCCGGCGAAATTAACGCTGGGGAGGTTCACAGAATTTTGAACACATTCACACGGCGCTGCTTCAAACAGGCATTCATGTCATCACCATGGCTGTGATCCTCATGCTAGGCGATCATACATACACGCCAACTTTATGATTATGCATGTGCATCTGTCCGCCCGCCCTTAAATGCTTATCCAGCATCGGGTTGAGCTTGAAACCACTCCCAGGAAGTATGAAGCAGGGACCGCCGTGGACAGTCCATCACAGGCACACAGACTGCAGCCCATCGAACAGCAAATTTTCACAACTCACTCAGTCCATTTCTTGCTGTTTCTGAGATAGGACCACCAATGTCCTGCCTCCCCATCATATGTTACAGTCTTGAGAACCAAAGCTCATGAAGGCCTCATGTAATCCAATTAAGAACGTCTGTTGCCTTTCCACAGCTCACCAAGTCCTCAGAAATGCTGCCTGCTTATGAACTTATTGGAAATTTGCTCTTTAATTTAGAGACACCAGTTCACAAACCAATCAGTTTTTGACTGTGGGAGGGCCATTACAAACAAATGGGTAAGGCTTTACTTGATGGGGCACAAGTAACTTAGTGGCTCAGTTACTACTAAAGTACAAATCATGAACACATATAGTATGTACATGAAATACATGAACCAGTATGATTTATTAATGATGAACGAACATGGGATAAGCACATAACTAACACTTAGTTTCTGGTTAATTAACACATTAAGTAAGAGTGTACTACTACATTATTTGTGCCCCCTCAAGTAAATTAAATGTTACCAACAAGTAAATTACACACACACAAGGCTGGGCACAGAATTAAATGCTCTAACCACGATGTCACCCACAAAATACATATAAAACTCATAATCATAAAATAATTCTATTACCTTCTATTACGTGGAAGATGCTAAAAAATATGAATGACTAGAAAACAGAATTAACGGACGCAGGGTTGGTCAAAATCGTTTGCATATAAATGCCTATTTGCAATTTATACCATGTTTATAAGACTCCCTTTCTATTTTTTTTATCATTCATCTTACATTATTAATGGTTATTTGCAGATACCGCTTGCCTGAGTTACTTCCAGCTTAGTGTTTTGATCAGCCTGGAAAATCTATGCCCAAGACCAAATCCAAGCCTGACAGCATGAGAATTATTATGCCTGTGCAGTTCTTCACCTAAAAAGCTGCCTTTACAGTCAATGCGTCACTAAAACAAAGATGAATTTGTGCCAAGGCTGACAGTCAACTGCTGGTTCCACGTCTGCCGCATGTCATCTGTCTGTTGGTACATTCTCAGCTTTGGTGAATGACAAAGATACAACTCTAAGTGGGTTTATTAGGCGTGTTCATATAACACTGCGTCTCAGGCTTTACAATTTAGGAGACGGCTCTTATAAGGACCAGAAGGCACCATCTAGCAGTCACGGATGCTGATCCCTTAACCCCTACGCCTAGGAAGACATTATTAGATGCCTTAATACATCATAACGTAACAGTATTTTGAGCTCCTTTGCAGCAACGATGATATTACTACAGAGAATGAAAAAAAAAAAAATCGCATTTTGGCAGTCATTACCGACCCTCTGGGCATAATCTTTGCCCTTGGATGCGAGCTCTTGATGTAATCTTGACTTAATGAGCACAGAACATGGTCCAGAGGGCAGGCCCGCACCTGCAGATGCAATGAGCCAGTGACCGCTCGCTATTGGGCAGAAGGAAATTCCAAGACCTTCCCCGCGACTGTCCGCTGGGAGCTAATTGACTGTGAATTATTTAAAGGTTGATTTAAGACCAAAGTGAAATGTATCATTTGGGATGTTCGTTTCATGTTTCACGAATTGTTTCATGTCTCAAAAATTATTCTCTCCCTGATACTCTGCTTTTGCCCTCTGCTTATTAAATTTGGATGCATAATTTAGCCAAATGGCTTTGGATTTGAGGGAAGAGTATCATTAGCGTGCAGTATTACATTACTTTCTGTAAATACGGGCTGGACATCTCCTGCAGAGTTGATAAATACAGGCTCCTCATGAACATGAATGATTATAGCACAAAATAAGACCACAGACCTGCTTTTTCATGCCACAAAAACACTACTGTTGCTGTTCTAGCCCAGAGCGTGTCGTCTAGCAAAAAAATGCACAGCCAGCAATTGCAATGTTCTCAAAGTTATTAATTGCGTAGGATACAGGGCATTGCTATTACCATACAAGCCACCAATGGTTAATTGAGAAATATGGTGAAAATGTGTCACTTGAGACATGCTGATATTCAGCTAATGAAGAAAGAGGAAAAAGTAGGGAAAAGACGACAGCTGACTGACAGGAGAGTCTGATAAAACTGGGATATAGTTAAAGCTTTGATATGTGCTTGTGGGTGGTATATAATGGAGTGCAAGCCTGGTGTTTTTACTACTAGACCAGAAAACATTATCTTGGTCCTGTTTTCGGATTTTGTATTTACTAGGCTTGGGCTATACACATTCTGTAGGGAGACACTAGTGGTTGATTTAAATGGGAAAAAAAAACATGGCCCGGTCCTTGGGCAACACCAGACAGTCCACGTTTTTTCTCCCTCCCAGCTCCCAGCACACCTGAACCAGGTATTCAGTACCTTTGTTTGTTGTTTCATTCTCGCCTGTTTGGTTCAGCTGGGAGGGAGCAAAAACGTGGACCGTCTGGGAGTCCCTGAGGACCGGGCTGGGGAACATTGACAGAGCACAGCAGAGTACCGTTACCGGTAAAATGGCCCGGGGGGGGTGAGAGAGTGGCGATAAAATTAGCCAAGCGGGTGATACTCAGTGTTTTACGGAAACACGAGGCAAATCTGCAATTTTCATGGATCAATACAGAAAATGACATTTTATTTTTCAGTATGGGCTGTTCCTATAGTATGCGAGTCGAAATCAACACTGGGACCTCGATCGGCAAATGAACCTGAAAAATGAGCTGGTTTTGGGGGAGAACTGAAAGGACAGCTTTTAGTCAGAGTGCAATTCTGCAATGTGGGAGTCGGAAAATGTGATCAGAAGCGCTGCCTGCCTAACATGTGATCACTTCCCGTGTTTATGTGCGTTGCACGCAGAGGTACTGGTCTTCCCTGGGGCGCTCAGAATCAAAGAGTTACTGGCTTAATAATCAGCAGGATGATACCTGGGGACAGATTTTTAAAATAATTACTTTTTAAGGCCTATATTTACAAAGTTATTAGTCACTTAATACACATTAATAATACAGCAAGAACGGCAGTTGGGGGTGATCCCGTGACCCATTGGGTTAATCTGCCCATTATTAAGCACCAGGTACGAGCCACTGAACCAGGACTATGATGCATGCTCTCGAAAACACTAATTTTACCTTCTTTACTGATTAGCCCCATGGCCAGCCATCGAACTCCAGCACACTCAGTAGCAATTTTTTATATATTAGCTGGATTGCCAAGCAACTTTCTTCCAATACATTTTGTGCATTTATTTTTATTTGCCCTCACTTGTGCACTCACGTTACTGTGAGTGTTATTGTTAGCGGTCCAAAAGCTAACTTTTCTTAGCCTCCGGCTACATCCTGCAAGTCGTTCACACGCTTCCGAGCAAACTGACACACCGCCTAACAAAGGACGTCGGTTACCTCGCATTTTCGGGGTCATTTCCTCGGCTTTGCTGTCACGCGTCCCGCCCAGTAGAGCTGTCACATCCACGCCCGTGTCAAACCCCCAGCTGACGTCAGGTTAAGGTTGGACAGGCGACAGCGAGTTTCGCTCGGGATTGAATCTCGAATCTATCCTTCTCAGAGATGTGAGAAATGACAGGTGATTATAATTTCCTAAAAGACTCCTGCAACTGTCAAGCTTAATAGTATAGCCTCTCCATTTACGCTCACAATGACATGTAAGTTGTTAAATATTTTATTCAGAAAGTAGAATCAATTTGATGTCTTGGAGGTATTGAGACTGCTTTGTTTACCATTCCCCCTGAGACCCCATTTAAACATTTAAGTCAGTAAAAACTGTAGTTTACAGTTTCCCAGCTCCAGTGCTGGGTTTCACACCCAGAATACACTGCTTCTGGTTAAGCTGAACTTGTGCAGCTATTGGTCAAATTGTCATATCTGTTGATGCTTAGTAGCTACTAGGTTCTTATTATTTTACTTTTCTATTACATTTGGTTTTATTTATTTTATCCGAATAGATATACAAGCATTGCTGATAATGTATAACATGCATAATATATAGAACTTGCTGTTGTCAATGTGCCAGATAAGATATAAAGTGCTCCTAGGCTAAGCTTCCAGAGATGAACTTGGAACAAGTGCAAGACCACTGCGCCAACAGCAGCTACAAACACTGCTTAAAACTTCATTATAAACATATCACACTTAGTATGACTAATAAGAAAATGAGTGTGACTCAAATATATAAAACAAAGAGCATCCAGCAGCACTTCACAATGGGACAAGTCAGTGTAGGCAGTGAGCCAGTGAAGTTCAATGAGCCAGTGAAGGTCAGTAAGCCAGTGTAGGCAGTGAGCCAGTGAAGGTCAGTGTTAGGCATCAGGTTAGTCTTGGAGATGAATTTTGGCTTGTTCCTGGAAGAGAAAAGTCTTACATTGCTTCTTGAAGTTTGTGAGGGATTCTTCAGATCAGATACATAGTCGGGCAGCTTGTTCTACCTCTGTGGAGCCACACATGTAACATATAAAACGTGATACTTGTCTCCACACGGTGTTAACCTGCTGATCGTAGGGAATGGCATGGAATGTAGGTCCCGGTGAATGACTCAGTGTAGGTAGGTGTTGTTCCATTGATATCTCCTAAGACACTCACAGAGGACTTTTCCTGGATGCAAGCACCAGTAAGGAGCCAGTGGGGGGAGACATGGAGAGTGTGCATTTCAGCTGATTGATTTCTAGCTGTGCTGCTTCGTTTTGTGTGATTTGCACAGTAATATGGCCTTGAGATGAGGAGTGTCTGGACAAGGAGTGTATTCTGACAGATATGGGCTGAGGTTGCTGATGCTTTGCAGGGTAAATCTGCATGACTAGAAATGGCACAAACAATCTTCTCTGCCCACCCCCCCCCCCCCCCCATGAAGAG
Organism: Gnathonemus echidnorhynchus; assembly: GCA_026776725.1. Taxonomy (NCBI): domain Eukaryota; kingdom Metazoa; phylum Chordata; class Actinopteri; order Osteoglossiformes; family Mormyridae; genus Gnathonemus; species Gnathonemus echidnorhynchus. The sequence goes on from JAODJU010000041.1 coordinate 4,850,063, forward strand.
GATCCCCCTGAGGGCTAAGACCCAAACCATCCAATAGCCGGCCCCGGGTCGCCAATGTGAGAGACGGGATGAGGGATTCTGCAGGTTCACTGTCACTACAGATCTCCGTCCAGCAGGAGGAAAACTGAGGATCTAGATGCAGCACTTGCAGATCCCAGGCTGTCCACCACTACTGGGAGGGCGCTATTACTGACCTTATGACCAAAATTATTACCAATGAAAAGGTGCAATTGCTTTTTTGGTTAGTTTTGGCTGTGAATAGCTCTAAAAACACAATAATTATAGCGAAAATGAGGACTGGTCTATCTTTCAGAGCTGCCCAAAAGCTATGAATAAGATATAGTCACTAATGAAGCTCACTTGTTTTTTATTTATGGGAGCGGCTTGGCTCATTGAGTACCTTTGTGACCTCACACCTCCCAAGTTGTGAAGTCACATCCTGCCCCTGGCTGTGAGGTCACATCCTGCCCCTGGCTGTGAGGGCAAGTGTACATATTCTTCCAGATTATATCAGTGTTTCCTCTGGGCACTCTGCTTCAATCCTGCATTGCAAAAACTTGCAGCTAGGTAATTCAGTGCTGCCAGATTTCCCACAGTGCATGTGATTGGCAGTGCTTCTTGTGTACTCCCCTGCTTTGTTCCCCCTGGTTTCTGGGATTGCATCCAGGGTCACTATGACCCTCTGCTGGACAAGCACTTATCAAAGATGGCTGGGTGGATCTTTCATTTATAATAAACCATATAGTGGAGGTCAGAGCAAGCGGAAATGCCGTGATGTCAAAGTGCTGTCAAATTAAGGATATGTTACAGTCAACTGCTCAGTCGAGCCTTATAAAACAAAAGGATGTCATCAGTTTAATATCATATCCGTAGGTATAAAGCAGAGCATTAATATCTTCAGTGGAAAAGTGCCACACACTTTGTTTTTTAGAGCTCAAATTTGTAATAAAATGCAAAAAAGCGCAAGTAAAATGAATGAAGGAGCTAACGCCCCCCCAGGAAAACGTTATCCAATTGTACTTAGAAGACTCTGTTTTTCAAGTAGGAAATCGATTACTTCTTATTGTGAGTGAAGGCCGTCCACCTGTCTGACCTCCAGGGGTATTAAACTCCCATCTGCTTCTGGAGTTTTCCGTGTCTTAATCAAAGAAACGCACGAATCGTAGGCAGGGGCTGTCCAGCTTTCTCTGGCCGAGGAAACGTATCCATTCCAAGATTGGGATTTTTCTTCAATCTCTGTTGGCATAACTTTCCAGGCCTACAGACCATTTCCTCAAAGCTTGCCCCCTAAGACCTACTCGTGGATCTGACAGTGCATGAAAAGGTACATTTCCTCACAGTGTGGACGAAGGCATGGGAGATGGTTCACTTATTTATCACGTGAAAAGGGATTTTTCAATGCAGTCGCACAGGACTTGGATATTCTGCGACAGATAATCTATAACCAAGTCTCAGGAGAGTCCTGGTTGTACTTGGGATGGAAAGTTGCATGACTGATCACTTTGAAGGCTTGTTTCATTACTGTGATATAAATGCAATGATTAGGTAATGCCGTACAAAAAAGTTTAAAAATCTAGTGTTGGATGATGTATAATATTCTGATGCAGGAACCTGTGTACCACCAAACACAATTATTCTATTACAAAATAGACATCTAGAACTAAGAGTTACAAAACAAATTTGTCATAAAATATTTAAAACATCGTAGCAAAAAAAGAAATATGTGGCATAACCTTTGAATCTCAGGGTCAAATGGAATAGAAGCAATATTTCTGTCAAGCACTTACATTAGACTGCAGTTAACTTTCCCTGTCAGCTCCGGCTTTGTGGCGCAATAATCTAAAATGTTGAATAAAGAGTATACCTCAAGTAACAAGAGGAGCTTAATCCGAAGCTCCACTTGGCAAAATAAAAGTGTTGGCACAATAAAGCACCCAGACTAACATCCTGCTTGCTAAACTGCCGGACACGACAGGGGTAAAAAAAAAAAAAAGACTGCAGTACACTGTTTAAATGTGGGGACACATCAGCACTTTCCTTTCAGTTTCATAATGAAGGACAGGGTTGGATAATCACCAAGATATTCTTCAAAGTGCCAAATAAGGTCACACTGAACAGACTTTGAATTTGATTGATCATTCAGCGCTGCTTAATAGAACTTATCTAATGGTTACATAGTTAATCCATTTAAAAAGCGATTTGAGTCGGCAAATAACACAGTTTATTGACAGTTATTACATTTAATGTAGGATCAGATCAGACCAGTTTCAAACAAAAATATATATCTTGTATGATGTTCATTCATGACTGGATAAATCTTTATAATATTACAGACAAGATTTATGTCAGAATTTCTGTTTGGGCAAACGAAATGTATCCATCATTATTTTTTTTGCATGATATTCATTACTTTAAACTTACTTACCACTTGCTTCTGCTATAATGCATGTAACATATTATTTTGTTGATGTTATAGTAAGGAAATAATGTGTCATTAGCGGGTAGTTAAGGGCATTGTTTTTAACAAGATGTTTCAGTACCTTTTTGAAAGAGAGCTAGTCAGTCTGAGAGTAAACATATTAATGGATCATTCAGTAATTTATGTCATATTTAAACAACGAATAATTTTACAAGATTTTATAGATATTTAAATTATATCATTAAGTTCCAGATCCCACTGTGACCCTGGGCATGATAAGTGATTTGAAAATAGATGGATGGATGGATGGATGGATGGATGGATGAATGGATAGACAGATGGATTGAACTGAATTATTTCATATTAAAACTTGAGTCAGTCAATGGATGGATGGATGGAGGGATGCATTGAATTGTATCATTTTATATTAAAACTTGAGTTAAATTAAATAAATTAAACTTCCCCTGAGATATAAACTGAAAACATACAACACCAACTTTAAATTTATCGGAAGAGTTTTTCGATTGCGAGCCGTACATGTTGACAGGCTGCCAGTCATCTGTTAGCGCAGACTAATCTGTCTTCTGGTGCTAAAGATCCAAGTGAAGCGAACGCAGCCATAGTTACTGATGCTGGCGTTTTGTGGAATCGCATGGGGCTGCATCGCACCCCAGATCCCCTTGCTTACCGACCTGCATTTTCCCCTGCCAGGATGACAGATGACCTCGACAACCTTCCAGAGATCCATAGGGTAGTTAATTAATGGTTAACTGAGGTCTTGGATGGTCCAGAAAGTTAACTTAATGTATGTAAGTGGTATTCTGGGAAAATGTGCACGATCTATGGTTGGATCCAACCTGTATTTTCATTTACTGATTATCATTAGTCACACTTTACCTGCACTAAATAAGTTAAGTGGTGTTGCTTTCAAGAAATAAATAAAAACATAGTTTCTATTTTATGGATTCTTTTAGATGTACTTCTTATTTATGTGAATTTCTGCGTAGGTCTTGAGCAAAATAACCTTGAATTAAATTAGAGCGGTGTGTGGCTCAGTGAGTAAGGACACTATATCCATTATAACAAGGTTGCTGGTTCATATCCCAGGGATGGCTGAGTGAGTTCACCAATGGGCCTTTAACCCCCAGGACTGACTGATCCTTGCCTGCTTTCTCAAGTATATGTTGCTTTGAATATAAGTGTCTGTTATATATAATCATACCTTCCATCAAGAAACAACTATGTATTTTTTTCACAGCCCAGTCAAAATATCTTTTTTATGCTCATATATCTAATAAAATTATGAGTTTACTGCCACACCATGCACCTGCCGTGTATATTCAGAAATATTTAAGTATTCGAAATACTGGGATTCAGAATTGACATTCTGAGTGCACCACTCGCACAAAAATGTATTATTTTATTCATATCCCCTGTTTATTTGAATAAATGTCAGGGTGAAATAAAATTCTCCATCACTAATAACCCAGCAGCCACTGTCTGGTGTGCTCATATTTTTGCGTATATACACACACACACAGACACACACACACACACACACACACACTGGGGGGAACAAGTGAGCCTACTTCTTATCTGATTTATCTGGAGAGGAGCTGTAATGTAATTATTTAGATAATTATATAAGACCTGGATGGCAGATAACTAGAGATCAGATATAACATTTTTGAAATTGTTTTATTAAGAGCAGAGTGGATTACAGAATATCAGCATATTTTTGTTTGAGGGTGTTTCGTAGTCTGACTGCGAATCGTTGCCCAGCCGCCGACCAGGAGGGTTACTGAATCTCCGAAGTCCTCCGCCAGGTGATTTTGGTAAGGCGCTCTTGCCAGTAGAAACACGGTAATTTCTCAACTGGTGGTGCAGAATGCAGAGCCTCTCGCGAGAGCGGTAAAGGGGTAATGTATGATTGCCTGGTGCCGGTTCTGTGACACTGAGCACAACTTATGGGATGTTCATCAAATGCATCGTTATTTTGGTGTCTGATAATGAAGAAAATGAATGCTAAGAAAACATGATATATCGCAGTAATAGTGTGTGGGTATCTGACCCACCTTCAGCCGTGCATCCCGGACAGGTCACAGGGGATACCCAACCCTTTCGCATAAAATCTGCCCCATTCCATCAAAACTCTCTCATTAATAGTTATCTTGATAATTGTATTCTCTATTTTGTGTAGTGTTGATGCTGTTTCTATTTCAGGCCAGCTAAAAAACTGATTACAAAAGGAGTCTTAGGAGGATTATTTAAGATTTACGAAGATAAGTCTTGAGAAAATAGCATGATCTTTCTGTGTCAATAATTTGTCTATTTGCTATTACTTTAAATATAATAATTAGCTTAAAAGGCCGACTGGAGGTAAACAAACATACTGCGATGCAGGTTCTGGGGTGATCAGATGGGGCGTCCCGTTAAAAGGCGCTCCGTGTGGGATTCGGACATCGGTGGGGTCCCTCATCAGATGACCCTTTCTGACAACGCAGAGGCAAGCTTCATACGACATTTCTGAAGGCCGTAGCCGAAAGACCTGCAATTAAAACCTGACAGGATCCCAGAATATATGCATGTGTATAATCCCATAAAACAAGCTGATCTGTGCTATTCATGATTTACGCATTAGCACTGAGCTCAGTTTGATTCTGTTTTAGTTTCGCTTCATAGTACAGCAGAATGTCACATTTTCCTTGAGCTGAGGTCATGCATCCTGTTATACACAAAAAATAGTCATTTGTTAAGACGGAATGCCATCCGTAATGGATTTATAACAGTACAAAACATTTGAGGGTTTCCTTATAGTCACTTATTTATTTTTTTAAAAATCTGATATGTGCAGGTATTTTGCAGCACTCATGAACAACTGTTATTTCTCAAATAGCAGTATGAGTTTTAATAGTTATGTGTGTGTGTGGTTTTTTTTGCACGGTGGGTGACATTATTTACCGTTTATTTCTGTGATGTTGAATCACATCTGTATAACTATAGCATGTTTCCCTCCCAGTCCCCCCCACGCTACTGTATACAGAAGCGCCCCCCCCCACATTCGTCTCCCCCGTAAAGTGACCACTAGAAATCAGTACTTTGTTGAAGTTTAATGGCTCACTGTTGGGGTTTTAGCCCCAGATTTGCAAACGCTATCGCCAGCTTGAGCCCCGGCCGCCTGGAGAGACGGTGTCCTTTTCCCGCTGAGATCTGCGCACAGCATCATGTCATTGTGGATTATGGAGACAGACCGGTTACCAGGGGGACCTTATCCGATGGGGCGGGGGGGTGCTCTCATATTTGAATGCTGTTGCGTCGCAGAAGGGATCATCACCGGTGTCTCGTAACAGAAACCCAATAAAAGTGACAGGGTGGGGTATTCGGCAAGGCTCATTAAACAATCCATCATGATGCACCGCTAATAAGGTTAACGTCATTCCATTCAGGGTGAAACGATATACAGATGGGGAGGAGTAAAGCTGGGCATACATTGTGCGATTCTCGGCCCATTTTGAGCCGATTTTTCACTAATAATTCCAGGAGTCGGGCCGATTTTCAGCTTGATCGCGCGTCGTATGTCGTATAGTGTACAGGATGTAAGGAGCACCGATTCACCCCGCCCGAATAGGTCTCGACCGTAAATTGTGAGAAAATCAAACCTGTTTGAAATTTTGGTTGGGGATATCGCACTGTGGAAGCAGAGCCACAAACCGGCTCACTTTAACCTGAGTGGGTGGTCTTCACTGCGCATGTGCGAACACAGAACTGAAGTACTCAGACATGAGATTAGATATGTATGCACACTTGCCTGTTGCCAGAAACCGTATTGTAACAGAAAGCCTGAACTTTGCTCTGATCGTTTTTTTATGTTTACAGTTCCGGGTACGAGAGTCCGACGTGTTCGTGTTGTTGGTGTAGCATGAGTAGTCAGGTCGCATCCGAGCAGGACTTTGCTGCTTAGCGATTCCATTTCGTTTGTTCACCCTCGGACGTGTAGTTGTTGTAGCTGCCCCAAAAATTTTCAAGGGGATTCCTCGAAATTGGTAATTAAAATTAATGAGGTGCTGGACTTGGTTTTAACCAGGTAATAGTGGCTAATACCTTCACAGTTGATTAAATTTTAATCATCAGGGAAGTTCAGAGGAAGTGTTCAAGACAGTATTTAGGACATGGATGCTTTTTAATTATGACAAAATTCTCTTTCTGTATTGGAAATTTGCCCGCGGGCTTCTCAGAAGTTCACACCACAACCATGATAATTAGGAAACAAAACATGCTGCAGGAGTAACAGTCAACACACACGTGTGCATTAGGCCGCTGGCTGCTCGTAGTTAAAAATCACATTTTCGACCAGGATAAGGTTGCTCACAATGTTATTGTAGTCCACGCGTTCCTAAGCAAATTAAAAATTAAACCTCGGCTCTCTGTGTTTGTATGCCTTACTAAATTTATAACTGGGATTTCGCTGCAGTAGACTTTAATTGGACAAATTTGCAGCACTAGGGTCTGGAAACTGGGTTGAGGAGCAAGGGTAGTAATGCTTAGTAATGAGGCATTTTGAAGGAACTTCTCACTAGAATCTTATTCCGTTTCAGCCAGGCTATTGATGTTAATACCTTGAAAGTAAACTGGTTATTTTATGTAATTTTAACTGTCAGGGAGAGCTGGTGATCAGGTGAATAGGGACATTAAAAGCTTTACACACCTGTAAGTATTCATGTCACATGCTAATTCGCATGGTTTTCATAATGGAATATGCAGGCATTGTGCCGTGAAAGCCAGTTTGATGAAGCAAAAACCAATTTATAGGTTTTCCAGTACAACAGTGCTCATTTTAGAACCTCCAAAGTGCAAGCAATCTAACCGGCGCAGCCAATCTCGCTTTTATTTTGAAACGTAAAACGGGATGCTTTACAATCCTATTTCAGCATCCAGCTCTTCCCCTTCTTAATCTGTATTTACATTTTAGGTGTTCTTAAGATGCTTTTAGCCTGAATCAGTGTGCATTTTATCCAAATTGCTTTCATTTTCTGGAGAAAGTCGGGTTAAATACCTCATGCAAGGGTACAACAGTAGAGCCCTTGTCAGAACTCAAGCCAGTAACCTTCCTGTGATGAGTCAATGTTGTTAGCATGGTATGCTAGCTGTCGCTCTGTTTCCTGCTTTTTCTGTGAGTGTAATTCCCTCTTTGGCAAAATCACAATTATCAGTGTCAGCAACACATTTCACGGAAAAAAAAAAACAGGCATGTTATGATGACCTAAAAACTTAATTCAGCATTTTCTGAGTTCGCGACTCATTCACTGCAAAGAAATGCCACTATTTTTTTTGCCTGGGATGATGGACCTAAGGAGTAAAAACTGAGGAAATGAAATATTTAAAAATTGAATCCGTACATTACAGAAAAATCAAAGGAAAAATGCCGGCTGCTGGAAGCTTGTGGAGTTTGAGGAGAATTTATTGGTAAAAAGCTGGTGAAAAAAAATAAAGAAAGGACCTATATAATGTGTGTAATATTACGCATGTGGCTGCATAGGGTAATTTCTCACCAGTATAGCAGGCATAATTATCAACAGAGAGGCTGCAGTAATGAGGCAAAAATGGACATGCAGTCCGTTTATGGATTTTCATTTCAGCGCTGCCTTTAAGCTTTAACATTTAAAAGCATGAGCACAGAAGGAACAGGAAACACAGAAATGCGTTTATCTTCATGGAGCACTTGTTCAGTGCGGCCTGCTTAGCTATGCGCCATGCAAGCATAGTCTGTTTTGTGGTATTCCACACATTTAATTCTCAGTTTTTACTGAAACAGACTGATAGTGTTTGGGTGCACTCCAGTAAAATAAAAATAATATGTTATATGAAATAGATAACATAATTCACATAGACCTCCAATGGAGGTTCGAAAGGGATTCTTAATTGGCTATAACTGCAGTGTTTAGATATAAAACTAAATACTTTTTATATCTCCATCCATCTGTCCATTCATCCATCAATCCAGAAGCGTAGGGACAGGACAGTCAAGGCAGGCATTTGACTTGGGCCCCAGAGTTTTTCGCCTAGGGGCCTCAGAGTCCCTACAATCGCCTCTGTGTCTATCAATCCATCCATCTGTACATTAGTGCCTGTCTAATGGTAGGTTATGACGGGCCAGGAGCCAATCCCAGAAAGCACAGGGTACTTGTAGGAGACAAAGAACACCTCCTCTACATGACATATATTCAGAAAGTGGAAATCTCATAGCCGGAGAGGAGAATTCGTTGACTGCAGAAAACGGCACTGTCTACTCACATGCACAAAGGGATCTGAGTGCCCTCACTGTTGGACTTTCATATCTTGTTCCCATATGCAGAAAAGAGTATATTCCAATACTGCTATAATTGTATAAATTTTCCAGCATCATGACTCTACAGAGAGGTAGCATTTTTCCAATTCACAAGAGACTGAAATAGCTTCTACTGGCCAGATGCATTTGCAACTGAAAAGGGGGATTTTAAGAAACCCACTATCACTGCAGTTCCTTTCAGCCTCCGTCAACCGTCTCAAGAGTCAAAAGTAACGAGTCACAAACAAAATGTGACAGAGAGCTTTGCACAGAGGTCATTTTCGGTTTGTTCTTTGTGGGGCACATCAGAATTATTACAGACACATATGCATGTATAGACACACGGACACACAATCACGCAAAGGAATGTGCACAGACACACGTGCATATGGGCATACTTGTACATGGACATGCACGGATCAACAGTTTGTAAAGATATGTACAGGGTAGACGGTCAACATAAGCACAGCTGTCTGCGTCAATCAGTGAGGTAGGATGGAGGTTCAAAACAAATCATTAACTTTATTGCAGTGGGAATGAAATGCAGTCCGTGAATATAGTGCTTTACAGTGAATACAGTGCTAGGAACTTCAACACTGACGATTTTTAAATTATTTGGGCAATTCTACATTTTTAAATTATCAGGACTCAAACTTTCAGACTTTTTTTTAAATATTGCTCTTGCTTTGACCTTAAAGAAAGGTGCTCTTCTCAGCAGGAAAACACGCTGACATTTAATTTTAATTGACTGCTGTGACCTCTTTAATCCATATTGACCCTCTCATATGATATTTTCCAGTGAAATTATGGGGCGTATTAAAAACTGTTTTCAGAACCACACAATTCTATATATTCTAATGGAGGAAATGCGCACTAGTCAAGGAAATAGATCATGATAAAAACAAACTGACTAGTTCTAGAACATTCTGCAAGCCTCTTGCTGGTAGTGATGTGCAAACATCTTAGTCCTATTTATTTAAAAGAAAAAAGTGAAAAAAGAAAGATGATACCTTTGCTTACAGAATTTCTTTCATCTGTCTTGCATAACAGTACAGGGTGATAATGATATATATTTGCAGAGGAAATTATGAAATTCTTTATGAGCATCAGGTTGCAGTGAACTTGAGAGCTTTTTTGGTTTTTTGAACATATCCATACTTATTATGAAACCACTAAAATATTTTCCATTGTGTACTTTCCCAAGTCAAAAGAACTGTGTCAGACTGTGCGTTGCAGTGTATTTTGTCCTATTGTGATTTTTATAAATTGCTTTCATGTATTAAAGCTATTTTGTTCTTTGTTTTGAGATAACGACGGGAAATCAGGTCAGGAATGTTTCACCGCGGTAATGTTTAGTTCGATCATTTTTGCTTTAGATATGGTTGTTTTTTTTTGGTGCTGCGAGTCTGTTTACATGCTTGGGAAACAGCTGATAAGCACGTTCTTCAATTACTAGGGGTCTTTGTGTGGCCCAGGGGACACGCCCCTTCCCGGTACTTTGGGGCGGACACACCTGAGGGCTGGTTTGTTAAATTAAGTGCTTTTGGGTCCGAAGGGTCACCAGAATGCAGAATCAAGGCTCGGCGGACTGGGGAAGGTGGAGGGGGAGCAAGGGGAGGACGACAGCGCCGATGAAAATATTCCGCCTTTTAAATACCCAGAGGGAATTTTTTTTCTCCTTTCTTTATGTTTTGCGATTCTATTTTTCAGCCTTAGAAAATACCACTTTTATTTGCATTTTGCAAATGATGGAAAAGCGATGAGGAGCCCGCGGAGCGTACACTTTGTTTATCCCCAGCCGAATCGCTCCTGAGCCTGATGGACTCTGGAGATTCGCAGCTTAGCATTTCCATACCAGGCAGATAGCGAGCAGATATCTGTATCGGCACACTAACTTGTTCAACCACACCTGGTACAAGAACTATAGTATACAAATAAACAAACAAACAGATAAAAGGCAAAACTAGTAGCACTCAAGACATTACAATTCAGTAGACAAACAACAGACAAAACAAATAACAGACATTAAAGTTCTGTGTGAAAAGATACCGAATAGAAAAAACTAGCAACACTCATGGCATTACAATTGACGGAATGTAATATCACAGCATTCCACATTGCGGATACAATTTCCATACTGGATGGATGGATAGTTGTTGGCACTAGGAATGAAATGGGCTGATAAATTACAGCGCAAACAGGGCCTTTCAAAGAGCTTTCAGTTGGGAGTGTTTTGCAGATGAAGACACAAAGCTCTATGCTGCAAGGACCAGCCAGGGGCTCCAGCTATGCTCTCTGGCTCCTGTACGTCTCTTTTGCAAGAGAAGAGAGAAACCTGGACCCAGTTACATTAGTGCAAACATTACTGCAGAACAATGGCTTCCATAACCTGCTATCCAGCAGGGGGCGGTGGTGAGTATGGAGCCCATCACAAGAAGCACAGGGTGCTCCCTGTGATGGGGTGGTAGGTTCGACACTCAGTGTTCATGGAGATTTAATCAGAATAAATCAGGTTGTGCAGATGATGTCGTATCTAACAGGTGCATAATTCTTGTAAGCATCTTATAGTTGCACAGTACCAGTCAAAAGTGCTCAGTATATATGTGTGAACTCCTTCAGGACGGCTGGAAAAGCATCCCAGGAGGCCACCTCATCAGACTGACATAGAGGAGAATTTGGGGTCAGCTAGTCCCTGGAGCAATTGGGGTTTGGGCCTTGCTCAAGGGCTCAGTGATGGGATCACTTTGCCGACCCAGGGATTTGAACTGATAACCCTCTGAGTCCCAACCCACAGAGCTGCCTGCCCCCCAACAAATTATATATTTTTTGTCTTACACTTCTGTGGTCACAATATGAATCTATATATGTTATTTTATAGTGTTGGTGTCTTAATTATTCTAAAATATAGATAATAGTACAAATAAACCTTTGTATGGGTAGGTGTGTCCAAACTTTTGACTGGTACTGAAGTACTGCGCATGCTGATGTTTTTGACAATCAGACTGACGTTTTGCAGTATGGATCGGATTATCCAGAACTCCCCCCTTCAAAGGGTTAATGTATCTGTCACAACAGAACTTTCTGGAATCAATTACAGTATACCAGCATCTTGCCACTGTCAAAACATAAAGGGTACTCTTGGAGAAATGATGCCTGTGTCATTTAGAATGAATCGCGCCACGGCTGTGAATCACGTTCCATCTTTCATTTTGACTTATGAATGCATTCACAGTTTAATTCTCAAAATGTCATGATGGCAGAGCATTAGTAGTTGAGCAAATCATTTCTGATCCCCTGCTAGAAGACTAACAGCGACAGCATTTGTTGATGGACTGTTTTGATCGCCAACAGGCTTCACTGACGCTGTCTGTTGAGGCCCCTCCCATTGTTGACTTTTATACCGCTGTCTGTTTGCACTGCTGTCATTCTTGGTTTCTCCATTGTACCCAGTGTCACGTTTGGTTTCAGTTCACTGTCTGTTACTATTAACATTAGGGCTCATTTCACTATAAAAGTTTGCTTTTGTCTGGTTCCTGTAATGGTCTCTTTCACTCTCACAGTTAATTTTTGGCCTCTAAATCAATTTTTAAAACATCCAATCTTATGGTACACACCAACCCGTACCCAAAGGTTTATTTCTACTGTTATCTACATTTTAGAATAAGTAAGATATCAACACTATAAAATGACACGTATAACATATACAGGTGACCAGGTCATGTGACACGACTCTGTCACTCTTCTTTGTAGGCAGCTTGATGTGTCCAAACTTTTGATGGGTACTGTGGATTCCTAAAAATCAGTCTCCTTGCTTTACTCCAATCTAGAAAAATGGTTTATCATTAATTTTTCTATGTATTGCTGTTATGAATTTGCATCATACACACTTAAGAAGTAAAATATAATTTGCACAGTTTGTATTTTCACAAAAATTAGGACACACTGTAAAGTAGATAAAGGTATATTTAGTAATTTGTGGATATTTAGTCATTTGTAATTATGGAAAGCAAACATAAGCACATAAAGCTTTTCGGTGACTGAAGTATTATATTGAGGAAGTCTTGCTCTTATACATATTTACTTAATGTGACGCCTTTGTTTGCTCTCATGCTTTAACAAAGTGTTTGTGTGCTTGTTGTTTGCTGGTCTTTGCTTTTTTGTCACCAAAGAACAGGGATTATGGAAACATGAAGCAATCTTTTCCATAAGACGAGAACTGATTGATATTGAAGTCTTTTTATCTCTCTGTGTTAAGTATTAATATTAATAATAAGAATACTCTGCTTGCTTTGTAGTTCTGAAGCCCCAGGATGCTCTCTCTCTCTCTCTCTCTCTCTGTCTCTCTCTCTCTCTTTGTCTCTCTCTCTGTCTCTCTCTCTCAGAGAATTATTGATGAACTATAGCAGCAGTTTTCTAAAATACTGAACATATTTTGTCCCATAAACATCCAAGGGCTACAATTATGTCATTATTTTAAATATATATATCATTGTTGCCATTGAATAGAGACAATTTCTTTATACGGAATAACTCAGCACTGAAACTGTGAGTGATATGTACAATTACATAATATACACCTACAGGGTCCATCTTGATTTCCAATTAAACTAGGCTCTGAGTATGACAGTAATATATGTGCAAGTTCCCTGCTGGCTGCACCTATGGAGCAGGAAATCCTAATTTATTTATCCCTCACTTTCACCTTGAAGTTTCCGGGACGATCTCGAAGTTGCCTCCTCGTCGCAGCAGCAGATTCACTGGCTTGAGCACGACAGCGCGAAGACGCGGCTCCCCTGCCCCTGTAAGCGCTGACGGCGAGCCCGCAGACCCTCAGAGCTGGGCGCTCCGGCTAAATGCGACGCACGTCGCCGCTCATTGATTCCGACACGCCGCTAGTCCCGGCAGCTGCCGCCGCCGCAGCGCGGAGCTTAAATGGGTCACATCTGATTCACTTTGTTTCTTTGATAGGCAGCATTTTTGAAGTGCATGGGAGGATATGCTAACTGTGAATGGAGCTGCGAAGAGCTTTTTAAAAGCAAAACTGTAACTTCTGGGATACGGTGGCTGGCTACAGGAAACACACACACACATATCAGCCATAACACTAAATCATCTGCCTAATATTATGTAGGTCCCCTGTCTTGCTATCAAAACAGCTCTGACCCAATGAGGCATGGACTCCACAAGACCTCTGAAGGTGTCCTTTGGTATCTGGCACCAATACATTAGCAGCAGATCCTGTAAGTTGTGATGTGGGGATTCTATGGATCGGATTTGTTTGTCCAGCACATCCTGCAGATGCTTGATCGGATTGAGATCTGGGGAATTTGGAGGCAAAGTCAAGACCTTGAACTCTTTTTCATGTTCCTCAAACCATTCCTGAACAATTTTTTTCTGTCTGGCAGGGTGGTTTATCCAGTTGAAAGAGGCCACTGCCATCAGGGTGTACCATTGCCATGAAGGGATGTACCATTGCCATGAAGGGATGTACCATTGCCATGAAGGGATGTACCATTGCCATGAAGGGATGTACCATTGCCATGAAGGGGTGTACTTGGTTGGCAACAATATTTAGATAGGTGGTGCATGTCAAAGTAAAATCCACCTTACCGAGAGCATCACACTGCTTCTGCTGGCTTGCCTTTGTCCTGTAGTACATCCTGGTGCCACCTTGTCCCCAGGTAAATGACACACACGCACACTTGGCTGTTCACATGATGACACAGAAAGCATGACTCATCAGATCAGGTCACTTTCTTTCATTTCTCCATGTTCCAATCCTGAAGCTTCCATGGTAGCTGCTTTTGTTGGTGGACAGGGGTCAGCATGGGCATTGTGTGTTCTGACACCTTCCTATCATAGCCAGCACAAACTGTTCGGCAATTTGTGCTACAGTAGCTCTCCTGTGGGATCGGACCAGACAGGCTAGCCTTCGCTCCACAAGTGTATCAATGAGCCTTGGCCACCCATGACCACATGATGGTTCACCGGTTGACCTTCCTTGGCCCCCTTTTTGGTAGGTACTGACCACTGCATAAGGGGAACACCCACCAAGACCTGCCGCTTTGGAGATACTCTGACCCAGTCGTCTAGCCATCACAGTTTAGCCCTCAGAATTGCTCAGATCCTTACGCTTGTCCATTTTTCCTGCTTCTAAGACACCAACTTCAATAACTGACTGTTCATTTACCTAATATACAAAGGCACTCTTGAAAGGTGTCACTGTACTGTGATAATCAATGTTATCACTTGACCTGTCAGTGGTTTTAATGTTATGGCTGATCGCCGTACAACCAGTGCCGTTTACTAACTTTCCGACTGGCAGGTGTTGGTGGGGGAATTTTGCATGATTATTAATTATCAAAAAGAGAACCTTAAAAGGGGCAGGTGCTCAGGAGCCCCCCAGTCTCCCCTGTACCTCCCTGTATATCAGTGTTTCCCAATCCAGTCCTCAGGGACCCACAGACTGCCAGACTGTCTGTTGTATATAAATTAGCAACACATTGTTCAGTCCAAATGATACAATATACTTATGACACAATACTACTTTTCTTGGTTTTATAGTATGTAGGAACAATATTAATCATGTTTATGAAGATTTTTTTATACTCTGTTACTTCAAAATCTTCCATAAAGCTAATTGGTGTGCATCTGTGTCCATTTCTATGATTTCTTCATGCTTTTTGGAAGGCACAAAAATCCTTAAAATTAGGAATCAGAAAACTGGAGAGCTCATATGTCAAAAGAGGGCAAAATAATTGCCATCTCTTAGATCAAGGATTGCAGGTTGCTCTCCACCACTTTAAAACATGAAACATTCAACCCAGATAAGATGTAGCAGTAGAACAAGAGACTATTAAAATCAGCCACATTAATATCAGGAGTACTTGTTTAAAAATCTAAATAATTAGAACATGTTTGCACTGCTTTGTCTTGAAACCTGTTACTTCACCAACCACCCATCTTTCCAGATTCACCCAGCTGCCCCTTTTTAATGCCTAATTAGGGTTGGCAGTCTAATCAGCACCGGCCCAGTTTCATTACCTGAGGCATCTCTTGGCCTTGGGCTGATGATCAATTGCCATGGAGACACAACTGATCAGTTTAACCTAGGCTAGTGCCTTTGCCCCTGCTCTCACAAAACCACATCAAAAACCCGTGTGTCAAATGTATTTTACTATGTGACAAAACGTTCATTTTAAAACAGATGATGTGATCAAAGAGGATCAGTGTGTGACCGTAGTCTCAGGTTGTAGCTGCATATTTTACATAGAGGACCTCATGACTGGTCATATAAATGATTGATCAGTGTCAATTTTTTAGCACTTCCAGATTCACAGCCATAGTGGTTGAACTGTAATTGGCCTCACAACTGCAAGGAATGCCTGTTTGCTTGTTTTGATGGTGATGTAAGATACAGGAAATTAATGTTTGAAAGCCATTTTCCAATACGCCTGCTTGAGAGAGATCGTTCATGAAACCCTCTAGCAAAAAATGTCTCCCCAGCACTGAATATACTCTATTGCCTCTGGCAAAAATATGGTGCAGTGGTTAGCAGTGCTATCTCACACACGTCTGGAGATCGGGGTTCAAGTTTCAGCCCTGGCTCCACATGTGTGGAGTTTGTTCTCCGTTTTGTTGTTGTGGGGTTTCCTTGGAGTTTTCTAGTTTTCCCCTCCGCAGCCCAAAAACAAAATGTCTACAAGTTGTCCATAGGTGTGAATTAAGCTACGTTCACATTATAAGACTTATTGTTCAGTTCTGATTTTTTTTGCTCAGGTCGGATTAGTCTGTCTTGATGGTTCACATTCATATTTACAAGTGACCTGTATGTAACTGTAATGTGAATGCATATATCCTCCAAAACGGTTCGCATGTGCACAGTGATATGTTTTTGCACGAGTCATCTACATCACTACAACAAAAAAAAATATGTTGACTGATGACAGCGTTCAGCGTATGCATATAGGCAAAAAACCCACATGAATTCCATATCAGATGTAGGACTACGTATGAAAGTGACTCAAATCTGATTTGAAAAGATTGGATTTGTGTGTCCACATAACCCTGAAAAAAATCAGATGTGAATCACATTCAGACAAAAAAATCGGATTTGAGTCACTTCAGCTTTGTAGTGTGAACGTAACCTTAGTGAAGGATGCTTGGTCTGCTTTGGGGCATGCTTTGTGTCCTTTTTTTGGACAGAGAGCACCATCTAGTGGGGTCAAAAAATACAGCAAATGGTTCATGCAGTGTCATTTTGTCCATCACTAGTGTGAATGATATATGTCCCCTGCAAGGGGTCAATACCCCTTTCTGGGTTATTCCTGGCCTTGTGTCCGTCACTTCCAGGATAGGCTCCATAGCCCTGCATAGGACAAGCAGGTACGGAAAATGGAAGGGTGGATTTAATAACGAGCAAGAAACCTGACAGCACTGTACCACATTTAAAGTGTAACTCTCTTCAGAATACAAATGCAACTGGATATGCATAATATTTGGGAATAGATCGGAGCCGTATTTCATAATTACTTGATTTTAATGGGACAACCACCCGAGATTTGATGATGCTCAACAGTTAAAATCCATCTTCCTTTCAGAATGAATTAAATGGCTTATTTTTAATGGGTTGTGATATATTGCTGCTTTTTACTGGATCTTAATCAAAATGGAATTTGAAATTGAAGTAGAATAATTTGTATGTAGTGATGTATAGACGCACAGTGAAATGACAAAAACTGATAATGAACTGATTAGTAATGAAGTGATACAATGTTGCACTACAGTCTAAATTGATCTTGATTTAATGTTTCAGCTCAAAAGCAATCCCAAGGAAATGACTGGCATCCCGGTACCATGCAATCTGGTCAGACAGATAGCACAGGCAGAGTGACCGACTGGCGTGTTGGTCTAAGCTACTAAATCCCATTGGCTGATTCCAAGCACATCGGTTGTGTCTTTCAGAGCAGAGTACACGGTTTACATACAACACCCCCCAATGTAAGATAAACTTTATTGATCGCAAAGGGAAATTCTTGAAAATAAATCTCCTTGGCCAAGTTAGGATGGATGTCACGCTGTGACCTGGATTCAAACCAGCATTGCTACAGTCATAACACAGAGTACGAACCACCACATGATCACAGGGAGATGCCTGGGATGTGGCTAGATTTCCTGGATTTTCTTACATCCACAACTGCTCTTCAATCCCAGCAGTTATGTCAAAGAACATTTACCTACATATCCATTCAATTTTTTCAGTTAAGCAATTTTTACCTAAAGTCTGACACTTCTGCTAAGTCACTCTAAAGAAAAATATGACATCAAATTGAAACGTATATGTCAAATGGATCTATATCGATCGCATACCTTATTGCTGTTTACTTATATGTGTGTGCCAACCTCACGTGACGTATCCATTTACTCGGAGATATTTGCAGCTTCTTAAGTGCCTGTTAAAAGTGCCTTTTGTCTTCAAATCAGTTTACATCAGCTGCATTATTCAGACAGGCTATTCCCTGATGTCTCCATAACAAAAGATTACAGATAATGGTGGGCTGTCACTTCCCATCAGGGAATGTTCTACATGTTCCTCTCAGAATCTGTCTTAGCAATTCCTTGACCCTCTTTCTTGTGCATAGTCATAGTGTCTCAAAGGTAGGGAAAGGCTGAAAATTGCATTAGATTATACTTTAACGGAAGTTACATTATAACTTAGCTTTACTTTAATGTATCTTTAATGTCAATGCGTGCACATAGATGTTATGACAAGACTGTCATAATAAAGTTTTCAAGTTGACCATACTGTAAATCTCTAGATATGCACAAATACTTTTTCAATCACTCATGTATGAACATACAAACTGTAATGTTTAAATATTACAATATAAATATAAACCATATTAATGGTCTGATTTCTGTACTTGAGTGTTGATGTCCAGATATATTGGGATGTGTTTTTGAGAGAGTTGAAAGTCGGTGTCTTGTCTAGAGTAACAATCTCAGGCCTCCTATTGAACCTTTCTGGGTCATGTGACTTTTTGTTTTGTTCCTCTGGGTTCTGTCAAAGACACGAAGAGAGCTGTTTTCACACGTGAAATCCAGATATCGTCTGGAGAATCAGGTGCTGCGGACGTTTTACGGAGTTGCCATTTAATACATGTGATAAACTTTACGGCGACATAGGCATGCTAAGGCCTACATGTTGCATATTCAGCATGATCTGCCACATTTACGTCAAAGGACGCCTCACGCAGCCTGTCTCACGGATCCGCCGTCACTGTACTGAAAAGCTAACAGGTGTCCATCTTATGCAATTGGGTTCATTTTAATATAAGCACAGACAAGACTGTGATGGTCCTTTACTTCTCCAGCTTCTCACCCTTCCGTTGGCATTAAGTGATGACGATCTCGATGAAACATCATCATTACGCAACCATTTTAAAAATTCCGGTATTCTGCCAATAGGAGTCGCTGATGCAAAACGAACAGTCTGTACCAGCGAGGTAGCTGCCATTTACTGTCTTAAGGGGTTAAGCTCCACCTACCTGTCAAAGCTCAGCTTACATTGTAGGCTCCTAATGAGTCTCTTAAAGGGATACCTGCTGAATACTTAAATAAATTTGGCCTGTCAATGTCACTGCACCTACTTGGATTGTGGCAGAAGAGCACATCTGTGGTAGTTACTTTCTCAGTGGTGCGCAGTCTGGTAAATGAGAACATGTACTGAAGCTTAGATTTCAGTTCACTTCTGAAAAGGTCTTTAGGAAAAAAATCAAAGAAAAATACTAGGAGAAATATATGGAAACTGATTGGCTTGGACTGGGTAGAGTTTTGTTTAGTTCAGTGTGTGATAATACTATAAATCCACAACACTGGGATAATTTATAAATTTGTTATAAATCTTCATATTCTTCTCCTGGATACAAAAACTCTTTTGAGGCAAGAAAAGAGTGTTTAACACTGACTACATCTAGGTTATTTTTTAAGTTTTTTTTTTTGATAAACAGAATCCGGTTAGACTATTAGGGTTGAAAGCTCTTTAGCAAATGAAGTTATAATGATTATGAACAGATGTTAATGTTTGTTAATGTTTAAAACGGCGTTTCAATGTGTGAAGTTATGATGCTAAACAGAAAGCCATATCGCTTCTGGATAATCTCCTCTATATTCTGGTTATGAAACAAGTTCATATTTGTGCATTTTGCAGTATGTTTGTTTTTTTTTTTGAGCAAAAATAATGTGCCATCACACATACCAGTAATTCATCTTTTTATATTTCTACCATTTTTTGTTCTTGAATTACTTCCAATTCCCAGTACCTCAAAAATATCTATCTCAGAGTATTTCTGTTTGCATCATATTTGACTATATCTGGCATATGTTCTTTGAAAATTTTATCTATGTGCGCGTGTGTGTGTGTGTTTGGTGGGGGTGTATTTAGTGACCACGACTGCCAAGAATGACAGTCATAAAAAAATGGGTTAATCAGATACAAATCCTTCCCTCCTGCTATTATTCTCTCAACTGGATCTTTACAAAAACCACCTACAGATAATTCCCCAAGCTGTGTTGTTCTCAAGGAAATGTGCAGCCAACGTATGCATCTCTCTACTGCAGCGCCAGTCCAATTTCACACAGCTAAAATGAGGATAAAAGCTTTTGAATAAATAGCACTTTCTCCCAAGTTCCCAAACAACCAATAAAAGGGTGAAAGCAGTATTCAGTTGTGGCACCTTGAGAATTTTAAGAAGAGGATTATTTACTTCATTTTATTCGTCCGTCTACATCATCAATGAACGTGGCTGTTTAGTTTGTTTTTGCATTAGTCTTGATTTTTTAAAACAGAGTTTTCGTTTAGGTTTATTTAAATAAAGAATACAATGAAGACAAACATTTATAGCACCAGGTGACTGTTTCCATTGTACAATGACTCATTCTGTCTGATTTTGCATGCAATTAGACTTTCTACACAAATTGTTCTTATCTGGATGGATTCAGAACACTGCTGCAAAAATAACAGTAGAAGTGCCTCCCACGGCTCCAAAGGAGCCGGCTGGACTGCTGAAGTTTTAATGTAGTTTGTTTCATTTATTTTTCGGGGTAGATGAAGAGCGCCGAGGCCGGCAGGTGGATCGGAGGGTAGGTCTGGTTCCTCTAGCTACCCTGGTTTCCTGCTGCAGTCCTAAAAGAGAAAGTTAGGGTAACTGACATCGCTAAATTGCCCATAGTATTCGCCTATGTGTGTAGATTTGGCTAACTGGCATCGCTAAATTGCAGAGGCTTCACATAGCATATGCCCCTGTGTGTGAAGATCAGGCTAACTGGCATCGCTAAATTGCCCATAATGTACGCCTGTGTGTGTAGATTAGGCTAGCTGGCATGGCTAAATTGCCCATAGTGTACACCTGTGTGTGTAGATTAGGCAAGCTGGTATCGCTAAAATTGGCTAATTGGCATTGCTAAATTGCCCAAAACAGTCATCGATAAATTGCCCATAACGTATTCCTGTGTGTGTAGGTTAGGCTAACTGACATTGCTAAATTGCCCATAGTTTACCCCTGTGTGTGTGTAGATTATGCTAACTGGCATCGCTAAATTGCCCATAGTGTACGCCCGTCTGTGTGTAGATTAGGCTAACTGGCATTGTTAAATTGCCCATAGCGTACGCCTATGTCTGTGTAGATTAGGCTAACTGGCATTGCTAAATTGCCCATAGCATGTTCGTGTGTAGGTGCCACGTGATGAGTTGATGTCTGCTCCTGGATGCATCCATTACTTGTTCCTCTGAGTTCCCCCAGTCTCAACCCTGTACTGGATAAGTGTTTGGAAAATGATTTAATGGAATTTCTTTACATAGTGTCATTTGTAGAGTGTGATTGTAGCCTTTGATAAAATCACCTTATCTGTCTGGACTGATGAGTCACGGGGAAAAAAATAACATATAATCACACCGACCGATTTCCATTTTGCTCTCCCTTTGATTTCACGTCTTTTAGAAACGCAGTCGGAATGAAAGAGCCGATAAATTGTCCACAGCAAGTGCCTGCTCAGCATAGCGTCAGTAATATGGGCCATCTTTTAAGCCGGCACTGGGAGCCAACATTGTGTCCAACAATCGAAACATTTCTCAGAAGCCGTGCCTATTCATTTCTGAAGAGCTAATGACACATGAAAGATCTGACATGGAGAAGGTGTTCCTTGGGGACTGAGATGTCCTGGGCAATGAAGGCTTCTTCAGGAGGGTGCTGGTGGTAACCTAGACTAAGCTGTATTTCCTACAGCAGGGCTCTTCAAATCTGGACCTCGATTCCAAATCCAGGCCTTGTATTGAATTTTCCCAGGTAGTTTGTTTAGTGATTACTCATTCTGATTGGCCAGAGGCTTCACACCTGGCTCACAGGTGAAGGAAGGCTGGAAAATCAGCAGGGCTCGGACCTTGAGGACCGTGATTTGAATAGCTCTGTCCTACAGTGATGTCCTTGAAAAATTAAATCACAGTTAACAAAGTTTTTTACTTTTGCCCATTGAAGAATTCTTTTAAAAATAAATTATCAAACCTCATAATCAGCTTTATTATTATTATTATTATTACTATTACCACATTATTATTATTAATAACATTTTTTGCAATGCAGGCTATGACTGCTGCCAAACCGAAATTGTGCTTTTTAGGACAGATTTAGTAATCTGACTCTGATTCAGTTTCTGAGCATTTGTGTCTTCAGGTGTGTTGTAACATTATCAAACAAATTGACTGAGATACTTGTGATGAACCTGGACGCATCCATCCATCCATCTTACAACCATTTATCCAGATCCAGGTCCTGGGGGGCTCTGAATGGGATGTCAGTCCATCACAGGACATTTACACACACAATCATGCTAGGGGTGATTTAGAGACTCCAGATTTTTGGGTCATGGGGTGGGGTGATGGGGGGAGTATATTCAGAAAAAACCCATAAACCCATGGGCAAATTGTGTAGTGCCAAACCTACACAACTTTATTTCACATTCCTCAGTTAATTCTACTGCTTCCAAATTCAATAGATAATTCCAAGAAAAGTACATGCTATAATATCACATATGTTCTACATCAAAGATCTGAAATAGTACTATTATGATGAAGATGTGGGACAAGCCAGGCTTCAAAGCCCAGAGTAGGCGGAAAGACCCAGAGGGAACACGTGTGACACGTGGAGAACATACGAACTCCACATACACAGAGTGCAGCTGGGATTCAAACCCACAACCCTGGAGGGACAGAACTGCTTAAAATAAACCTGTGCAGACACATTAGTCTTTATTATTATTATTATTGATACTTTATTGATCCCCAAAGGGAAATTTTCTTTATGCCTCGCCCAGCTGTAGGTGAGAGCAAGCTAGCCGTGAAGGGCAGCCATCCATATCAGCACCCAGGGATCTGGGGGTTATGGGTCCTGCTAAAGGACCTGCAGACGTGCTGGGGCCGGGCTCAAACCATCAACCTTCTGATCACAGGCACAGAGGATTAGCCCACTGAGCCCCAAAAGCTTGTAGCTTCAGAGGAGCTTCAGCGTTCTACCTTTAACCAGTGATTTCTGTTGTCATTTGAGAGGACCGCCAGCTGGGGCAGTATTGCATAGCATGCACTGTGGCAAATGGGTGATTTGCATGACGATTCCAGGGTCCCAGTCAACCATTCCTCCCTATGTGATGCTCTGAAGTGGGTGGTAACAGGAAAACCGCCTCTCTCCACATTCCTTGACGTTATTGGATAACTGACATGTTTTCCTGTTTGATTGACAGCAGGTCACGGCCCCTGGGACGGACTGCTGGGCCCTGTTGTCCCAGCACACATCGCCAAGGTGACGTCAGCCCTCTCTGGACCAGGAGTCACCATAATGACCAGCGACTGGGCAGATCAGGCACAAGCAGGTAAAGTTTTGCATGTTAGTCCTTCTGCTTGCCACTTTACAGAATAAATTCAACAGTATTAGTTTTCCGTAATTGTAACAGGATTAATAATGCTTATTTTATAGAAGTACAATCCAAACAGTCACACCATGCTATGCCCAACATTTGTCAAAACATAATAACACGTTAATCATCTTCTGCCTATGATGAGTGCGTTATCGGCAGAATTAATTACACTACTTCTCCAAGTGTGACAGACCTATGGTTTTAAAATTCATTTTTTCAATTTACATCTATTCAGTTATTATAAAAGAATGCTGAATTTTTACACAATTTGAAGAAATTATGGGGCTGTTTGCCACAAATATAAATATACACACATTATTAAAGTGTTCCACTAACATTAATAAAAAAAAACGTTAAAACATGTTTTGACATTTATTTTCCAACCGGGCTATTGAATATGACAACTATGTAATTAAAATCAACATCTGTAATATTTTTTTTCTGCCCAGCTCTAACAGAGCTATTAATGTACGCGAAAGGGGTTTTATAATGATGCAAATGTTTTGCTTACTGGGAAAAAAAACTGACATATTTAATGTTTTTAGACTTTATTTCTTTGGACACCAAACATGCCCATCTCCATGCCCTTACGAAAATTAACCATGGTTTTACTATGATTAAATAACCATGGTTTACAATGGTTTGCCGTTTTTCATGGTT
>JAODJU010000041.1:4874530-4888596 GCA_026776725.1 Gnathonemus echidnorhynchus
AGTACCATGAGGTACCATAGTAAAACTATGGTTACTGCATAAAAACCATAGGAAACCATAGTGAATTTTCGTAAGGGTGTATATATCAATGTCGATTGTACCATCATTTTAGTGCTGTAATTACATGCAAGGAAATGCTGACTCATTGTCGGTGTATGTGACTGACGTGGTTCATCTCCCAAATTTCCCTATTGCCTTGCAAATTCGTTTATGGATGTACAACCTGCCAAGCTATGATGTGCACGCTGTTTCTTTGCACTTTCCAGTCTGCTCTGTCGGCCGCATATTGAGCTTATGGCCTTGACCTCCACAGTGAGGCAAAGCTTCCTGGGATTCTTTTTGTTTTAAAAAAGTTATGAAGGAGATCCGGACTTGACAGAACGTTTTTGAAAGTTCCGCAGTGTAACTCCTAACTGCTTCCGTCCTGGGACGGGTTTATAAAAAAAAAAATAAAAAAAAAAACACAGGATTTAGTCGCCTAAGCTAATATAAACCCTCAATGACAGAATGAAAGGCTGAGGAAAAGCCGCAGTGATTTGGGTCGAGAAAAGCCACCATTTGCCAGTCGGCTGATAGCCCCGTCCGGCGGAGTCGTGCCTCGGATGCGTGCAGACGAGCTTTTCCCATTTATCTCTGTGGCAGTTAGGCGCGAGCTTATCAGGACGCTGAATGCTCATCCCGACAATGGGACTCAGTGTCACATCTGGTCATTTTCTCAGCTTGAATTTCCTTAAAATAATTATGTCTTGGCAGCTTGGAGAAAAAAACTCTGGAAATGCATAGGCTGATTATTAAGGACAGGATCTTTTAAAGTTGGGTAGCTTTTTGCTTTGTTTTTTATTGCATTTGTTTTGTATTCAAGTTTGTTTTTGTTTTGTTTATATTTATTATTTATTTGCTTGGAAATTCAGCCAACAGGAAGTAAATGATTTTCACCCCCTCTCTCCACCCCCGAATCTAAACTCAGGTTGTCGTTTTATCAACGTTTCGGGAGTGTACAGTCTGATGCTTGTATTTTATGCTTCTGTATTTTTATGTCCGCCGACTTCATACTGCGTGATGAATGTCGCCGGCGGTGTAAATCAATAGCGTGATTGCGAGCCGTCGATACAGGATGGTCTTAGGCCCGCAGTGGGGATTTGTGTGCGCATGGAGAATGCTACTCTGCCTCAAACAAAACTTTACAAAAAAAACACAGCCCTGTCTATTATATAATGGGGTTGGCTGTGACATTCAGTAAACATGGGTCAGATTTTAAAACCTGGTGACCTGGTGGATACTTCTATCTATTTTGCACTTGATATTTATCAATCCATCCATTTTTTGTAACCGCTTGTCCTATTCAGGGTCACAGGGGGTCTGGAGCCCATGGGTGTGAGGCAGAGAACAAGCCAGGATGAGGCAGTAACCCATCACTGGACACACACACCAGTCACTCACACTTATATGCAGTTTGGTGATTAACCTCAGCATGTTTTTGGATTGTGGGGGGGGGGGGACTAGAGTACCCAGAGGAAACCCCACAACGACACAGGGAAAACATACAGACTCCACATACACAGAACCCTGGTGGAGACTCGAATCCTTGTCCCAGAGCTGTGAGACAACAGTGCTAACCACTGTGCCACCAAACATTTGGTTTTTAATAAAGCAAAAATATATTAGCTGTTTATGTAATACTAACTAAATATAGCTACATGAGTATTTATGTGAGGAATAGAAGGACGCTGCGGTCATTGAACATAAATCGTTTCCTGTATCCAGGGGCAGCTCTGGAGTCAGGTGATACCTGGAATTTAGGCCCAAAACTGATGCATCGTAACACAGTGGCAGTGATTGTAAAGAAAAAGGGCGTCACTAAAGCCATTCGGGATTCAAGCCTTATGTATTTAGCTGTGCTAGCAGCTGTGTTCCGTTAGTGGACGGGCCAGAAGTTTCCCCGTTCACCTGATAAACAGGAGCAGCAGTATTTTTACCTTTGAAATTAATGAAGAACAGAACTGCGGGATATAGCTGCTCTTTATAATGCTAAATAATGCTCAGAGGTTTAATAACAAAGCAGTTTCTCAGCCCTTCCTTTCTTCAAAAGTGCAAGTAAAGGTTGACTTCAAGAACAACTTTTTAAGTGAATTTTCCACATGATTTCCAGAGAGCTGACTGAGAAAATAAGCCAGCTCTGCCTTGTGGCACATTAATTATAATGAATTCTAGAATTTCACATTTTGACCAGTCACCACAGAAGGCTAAGTGGACTTCCAAGGTTTCAGGTTGTGTCCAAGGAGATCACGAGTCCTGACATTCTTTTACGCCATTTGTTTTGTTTTGTCTGCCTTTTCTGCACAGTGGTCCAACACAATGAAAACACATATTAAACTGTCTGTCTTTGTACCCACAGATAAAAGCCTACACAGAAGAAAAATGCCCAGTGTCGGGACAGTGGTTCTACGTGCCGATCCATCACCGGAAAACAAAAACGAGGTCTGTGTCATATCTTGCCGGTCGGTTGTCGGTTGCCTGTTATCCAGTCTTGTCCAGTATCTATTCTGTTTTTTAAATGAATCAACAAATCCATTTAGCTACATGTGCAGCCCATAGTGGCGGATATGCATTTACCAGGAGAGCTAAACGGGCAGGAAATATGTATAGGAAAGTGAGAAGAGTGAGATTAACAGAGATATGAGCTACTTCTTTGTGGGGTGAGCGGACCTCTTAACCAGCAATTGTGGTGAGTAAAATCTCCAGTACACCAATTAGAAACAAACTCTCCACAAATGAAATTTGTCTGAAAATGAATGTGAGATGCAAGAAGTTCTACAGATTAGGACAGTAAGAGAAAAACACAATAAGTAATCTTTGTGGTCAGCCAAGCATTGCTGCCATAATTCATTTTTTTTTCTCCCCTTTCTAAGTGCGTTAGGGTATTTGTCATTGTAAGCCAGTTATCTTAGAAAAAATACCCCAGCCTCATTTTGTTATCAAATCTTTGTGCACCCCATAGAAGTGAAAACAAATGAAACGTCTTACATTTGAGTGGATTTGTATGAAGCAATAGTGCAAACAAAATAAGCATGGATTTGGACTTACATTAAACTCCATAATTTACGTCAACACGCATTTATATCACAATTACAGCTACACCGTCCAATTTATTTTTATCGTTTGGTTTCACTACTTAATTTCTACTTTTCAGCGTGAGAATATACCTATAAATATGTTGCTCTATTGCTAGAAAGATTTCCCGTAAAAACAATGAAAGGAAAATTACTTCAATTTACGTAGAGGGATGCTAATACTGGTATGTTAGTTTGTGATGTTTTGATTCATCCACACCATGTAACGTAGGGCTCTCTTATTAAACTGATGCTCACCCTGCATGCCAGTAGCATTCAAACACATAAAGCACACATAGATTTTCCTAGTCTCAAGTTCACAAGGTTCAACGTTACTGCTGGCGTCGTTCGTACTTCACTTCCTGATGAATATTTGATTATTTATGGTGTCCCTGTCGGAGAAGGACAACATGCAGAAGGGTGGAAGAGCGTGACTGGCAATAGCACCCTGGCCTCGGTCCGTCTGACCGCAGAGTTCCTCCGCTCCCTTCGCCATGTCCGCCTTCACTGACTGTTGACGAGGGTGTGAGTTCTGCATAACTGACAGGGGCCATGTCCGTGTTCCTAAAGGACGACTCCCTCAAGATCACTGTGGACGGGGAGGGGGCATTGAAGCATAAGAGACCGGTTGCGTCAACTCCAGTCCCTGGATCGCCGTGGTAATTCGGAAACACCATTTTCTAACTCTGTATTTCTGTGTTTGGTACTAGAACCATTTAAGAAAACTGCTTGGAATAATAATAATAATAATAATATAAAATAACAAGTCCATGATCAGACTTTGAATTGAAATGTAAAATGTTTTACTTATTTTCTGATATATACAAAGAAGTAACCAGCTACTAAGCTAATAAGCTAATAGGCTTATTCAGCCTGGTTCAGTTAAAAGAGAATGCAGTTAATTTAACGCTTGTAAACAGTAAGTTACACGACGTACAACTTTCCATTGTTTGGATGCAGTAATACAACTTGCAGTGCTGCAGTGGTGTAACTGGTGCAGCTGCACTAGGCCCCTCCTTCTAGGGGGCCCCGTCCAAAAGAGGAACTGGCCTAGAGAATGATAAGCTACATAATAATAAGTTATTAATTTTTTTTTCATTGATTGTATGCAGCCACATTTCATCTGAATGCGCCATTTTGGCTAAATATTAGGACTGCAATGGTACACATATTTGTCATGTACTGTTCAATACCTTATTTTTGGTTCACTACACACAATGGAAGGGATGAATACATTTATTGTCAATGGTGAAATCTAAATTCACAAGTAGATGTTCAAAACGGGGAACTGTATGCTAACTGTGGTTGTGAGTTGGTTCTGTGTAACGCTGGTTACCATCATAATCAGTGGTTTGGGAACCTTATGCCCGGCTCTGTTATTCTAAACTTAGATATGTAGCCAAAAACATGAGCAAACATGGGAACTCGTTTGAGACAACATCATCCAAGTACGTGTACGTCCTGAGCGAGGCAGAAGCATCTGCATGTTAGTCTTCCCGTGGCATTTAAGGCACTTTTATCTGGAAATTCAGACTAGGGTGAAAAATACCTACAGGAAAAGGGATGTTTATTGCTACAGATATGTGACCAAACTCAGTAGTAGAGAACACGTGGTTTAGTTTTGTAATTGACATTGTTGTGATATCAAAATTTTATTTATGTATTTGTTTATTGGTTTCACATAATTGTTTATGCAATGTGCAAATAAGCGTCTCTTAGGTTTTGTTATCCCAACATGTTGACAGACGCATTGCCTTTGGATTGCAACTGTTCCTAATTGTGTTTGCGTTTGCAGTAACTTCAACTCAAACCTTAGGTGTGTACCAAACCGTGAGATTTGTGTACCATTACATTCCTACTAAATTTACGCTGGAAATACACTTAATCAAAATCCTATCTTGGACATGTGATCACATAGCCTAAGCTAACGTAACGTGTGTGGGTACTCTACCGTTTGGCCTTAGTTAGTCGAGAAAGGTCACACTGTAGACTGCCAGCGACTGGTGAGGTACTATTCTTCATTATAGTTGCATCAAACAGTAACAGGCACAAAGATTTCCATTTATGTTGGTTTCAGCTGGGGTCCGGAATAAGTTGACTCCCCCTGAATCCCCCCTCTTCTCAGAGACAGGCCTGATGCCACCAGGGTCTGGCACCTAACATACTCATTTCATGTCAGCCACTTAGACTTAATTGAAAGTACTGGTAGATTTTATCAGATAAATCTTGGTTAATGGCTAAAAACGCGAGGGATTCGTTTTCGTTTTCAAGGGCTTGGCAGCGACAGTGTTGATATCTCACATGTCATTACCATACATTGAAATGATGATGTCATTAAAATGGGCTCGTTAATCTCCCTCGCCATGTCGCGCATGGCCTGCCTGTCAGCTTGCCTGAACTCCGCCTTCACTCTTCCAGCCAGAAGAGCACCACACACCACAAAACATGGGTCAGAATGTTAAACCAGGAGCAGAAGCTTTGAAATGTGCAAATAAAGTATTTGACTTTCAAGTGTTCTGTGACGTTTCGTCCTGTCGTTCCAGGGACATTGGGGATCGGATTTCCATAGTCAGGTTTCTTGTCAGTTATGCTGTTCCTGGCAGCTGAGACTAGCTGGATTTGTTGAGAACATTGTTTTCCCATTTATTTATCAGACACTTTTGCCCAAAGCAACGTTCAAGTGAGAGAGCACGGTCAACCAGTCGCTGGAGCAATTGGGGTTAAAGGCTTCGCTCAAGGTCTCAGCTTTGAAATCACTCAGTCGACCACAGGTTTTGAACTGATGACCTTCTGATCATAGACACAGAGTGCTAATAGTGGAGTTACACACCGCCCCCACAGCAGCACTTCTTGAGGGTCGATTCCATAACATTCTGATATAGAATTCAGTACCTTAATTGTTATATAGCCCATTTGCGGGCTACCATTTCCTTCTGCATTAGTGGGCTCAGCACAGACGGAAAATTGCATAAGAACTTTCAGTGAGGAATGGCCTTGAAACACGAGTGGAAAGTCCTTTTTGACATTACAAGCATTTTCCTCCCAGTAATAGACAATTCCGATGATGATCATTCTGTTATTGAAAGCCTGATTTATTTGTTTTCTGGGCCCCGTATGCGCGTTTGGTTCTGCTTCACAGGTAATAGCTATTGGTTGTCAGGCGTTCTAAACTCTGACGCATGGCTCTGAATAATTGGAAAAAAAAGACTTAAATGAGACCCAGAGTTTACTGCTGGAGGTATTCTGTTTGGCCTTTTATACCATTAGCCGTAAAATGATGTGCTTTTGTTCTGGGTAAATGACATTAAATTTGCCGTTTTATATATTATGTGTAGTGGCCCAGTAGGCTGCACTGTTGCCTGTGTTGTTTCCTTTTCTTTGGAGTTTACATTCTTATGGGTTTCTGGTTTTCACCCACAGTCCAAAGGCATCCCAGAATAGCCCGTTCTGTGTTCGTATGTGTCGTGTGAGGGTGGGGCATGCAGTCTGGGGTGTCTTTTGCCCTCTGGTGCCTGGAACAGGTTCCCGGCCCTCCAGCAACCCTGTCCAGGTTCTGTGACTGGAAGATGGATGGATGTATCATATATTATGACGGCAGGCATTCTGTGCCAGTATGCTGACCACACAGTAGCTAAGGTGATGAAGAGGGCAGGAGAGAATTCACCAGTTAGATACAGGGGATGATTAGGAGGCCGGATTTGAAAGGTCCACCGTGGGCAATTTTAGCCAGAACATCAGGGTACCACCCCCTCTCTTTCAAAAGATGCCCAGGGATCCATTGATGTATTTCAGGGGTGGCCAATCTTATCCGCAAAGGGCCGGTGTGTATGTGGGTTTTCGCTGCAACTCCCTAATTATATTACTAAGTAGAGGACTGATTGGCTGAAGAGTCCTCACACCAGGGTTTGAACAGCTGACCTACAGGTTATCCCAAAAACCCGCATACACACCGGCCCTTTGCGGATAAGATTGGGCACCCCTGATGAATTTACATACAATCAAAGTGTGAAAGATTGTATACTGAGTCAACTTCTCTCCATTGACCATGTCCAATCCAATATAAACAGAAAAAGAAAAAAAACAACAATAGTAGATTGTAAGATCTCAGAAAGGCAGCTGATACTGACAATACATTGAAAAAAACTCTTAATTAAATGCCACAGATTCTTGTTTGCATTGGGACAAGATTGTAGTTGCAGAGAAAAACAAGTGATTTTCAGGTGCGTGTTTTGGACTGTTGGAATGAGCTCAGCATCTGCAATCAAAGATGCCAGTGATCATTAGCAGAACTCGTTAATGTCACACAATGGCAGTATTATATGAAAGCCCTCATCTTAAAATATTTACATGAAAAATGCCCTGGTTAGGTGCGGATGATGTTCTCGTGCTGTTCGCAAATGCCGAAATGTGTTTACCGTACAGCCCTGATGATATTAGAACTCTCAAGTGCCTGATTACAGTATTTCATTATTAATCGTCATTAATCACGGAGGTATGCATATGAGTTCTTTACATCAGTCGGTGTCTCTTTAGATTTGACTGGGCTGCTTTAGTCATCTGGTCTGCCTAGACACGGTGTTCTATGACAGATGGGATGTCATGGTTACACGTTGCGCTAAGGAAAACAATCTTCACCTGACCTTTGAGAGTTGCAATCCAGTATATTTGTGGCAGATGTGCCTTAATTAGCATGTGACTAACAGCCAAAGTGCCAAGTCAGGTATCTTGTCATATCGTTCTAGACTTTAGGGTCGATGGTGGCGTTTAATTGTTATTTTTGTCTCTGCATAGCAATGGCTTCTGGAGTGACTAACAAGCTCCTAAATGAAGGGCCAATTAAAGCAGATTGTTTCCCTCCTAATTGTCTGCTATTCCAATCACTGGGAAAAATCACATCATCGGATGCATGTTATATAAAGTGTGCAGTGAAAATAGACCACAGCAAGTCCTCCTAACCTTGGCCAAATTATTCTAATATTTTAGAATCTTTTTAGAGTCTGCAGGGTTAAATGATTTTTATAGTCATAGTGTGACTTTTATATTGCTACAGCTTTTGGATTTGAGATTTATACTGTACTAGCATACAGTAGTTAGTTGATTAAACTGAGCCAACATGGCCTCACAGAGGAATGTAAAGGGTCTTCACTATGCATAAGTACATGATTCATAATTACTTTGCCTCACAAATTGTTGACATAAATGACAGAATATTATAAAATCATGTTTTGGAAGCTTACCTATTCTCTATTTTGTCCTTTGTTTTGAATAATCGGAAAATCCTGAATAATTTGAGTTTTTATTATTTGAATAGGTAGCAGAATTTGACTTTCCATATTGTTATGACAATATAGAATAGCCTTTATGAAAAGAATGGATTGTCAGCGGTGCTTGTTCTGAAATAATGACAGAAACCCCATCTGGATTTAACAAAAGCCCACTTGATGTTGTCAGCTGCGACTGTTCTTGTTTCTTTCGTCCTTTGGCTCACAGGTGCGTGGTCTGGACAGGAGATGACAGAGTATTCTTCTTCAATCCCACAATGCAACTCTCTGTTTGGGAGAAACCTGTGGACTTAAAGGGGCGGGGAGATCTCAACAGAATTATTGAAGATCCCCCACACAAAAGAAAAAAGGATTCATTATCAGGCAAGTGTATTTCTGAGGCCATATTCACAAATAGATGTACATTATCACATAAACATACCAAGATATTTCTACTATACATTCTTGCCATTTATCAGGACATGATTTACATATTTTTGTATATATTTTTGTACTGTAAATGTGTAAACTTTAACGTATAAAAGTTCAGGATGTCTGTATGTGTGTCTGGATGTATAAAAATTGAGTTACGCTTGATCTCATTAGCATATTTTTATCTAGTACGCTAGATTTCCCCCAAGGTCATTTGTCGGATTTAGTCTTCATTGATTTAGCCTAATTGCAGTTTTTGGGAGACCACGTGTCGCTGATGTGCCATCTCAGAGCCACTTCTCACATCACGTTGATTGCCCGTCTTGATTGAGCAGTTTATCACTTACATCATAACAAAGGTCAGGGAGTGCTATTAGCGTTAGGTATGTAGTAAAATTTAGTGTAGTGACTGTTTTTGACCAGCAGGGGGCCTCACATAAATATGTGGTTTGAATGGTGTTAAGCACAGCCACTGTGCTGATGGAGGTCCGTGGGCCGTTACTGTAAAGGGCCATCGGCTTATACGCCTCTTTCCGGCGGTGCCATTCAATTAACCTCTTAAGTGCTTTTAGTCGTGGCATCTTAGTTCTGGTGCTGGGAGTCAGCGAGTAGCACATTAGTGCTGCCAAGGAGAGCTGACACGAGATATTGCCTGATTAAATTCTTTAAAAATAAGTACTGCCACAAGATCACTGCCATGGATGCTGGTGACCCATTAATTTCCTGCCGTGAAAGCAAAAAAAAAAAAAAATAAAAATCACACCTGCAGCTTGAAAATGTTCCTTTCAGATAAAAAATATAAATAAAATACATTTGCCCTTCTGATCGGAACTCCCCATGCTGCTAAGGGAGCTGTCGCCACTTGTGTTTCTG
Organism: Gnathonemus echidnorhynchus; assembly: GCA_026776725.1. Lineage (NCBI taxonomy): Eukaryota > Metazoa > Chordata > Actinopteri > Osteoglossiformes > Mormyridae > Gnathonemus > Gnathonemus echidnorhynchus. The sequence continues at coordinate 4,884,207 of JAODJU010000041.1, forward strand.
ATGTCGGTTTCTGTCCGCAGATGACGGGTCAAATTCTCTCTCGGCAGAGGACGAGGATGCAGAGGGCCACAGTGCCAAATCCAAGAGGAACAAGTACGTGGTCCTCGATGTCTGTATGGGCATTTGTGCTGTGTGAGTCTCTGCCTGCAGAAGAGGCTCCGTTTAGCCATCAGAGGCATCCGCGGAGGGACATTGGTGGATTTTCGCTCCTTGAAGCTATAGAGATTTCCTCTGGATTTCTGGCAACGAGGCGAGTGGACCGCGAGAAGCCAACCCTAATCACTCAGTTCCCATCTGTGTCGGGACTCGGGTGACAGTGCAGTCCTTTTCAATCCCGTCATGCAATTGTCTGGCTGTAGACTGTAGATGTACGTAAAAGAATTTTTAAATGCAGGAAAATCTTATGAGGTGACTGAACAACCGGAAACCAGAAGGATGTTTTTATCCTTGAAGTCACGATGGTCAGGGCTGGAAAATAAGCTCAGTCTCTCACCTGAGGCAAGTCATTTAAATGAAAAATGGTTGGTTCAGAAAGATAACCAATCAGATTATAGAGGAGGTGGGTCTAAGCAACTAGAGGAGGCGGGATCAAGACATCTGATTGGTTGGTCCCAACTCTTCTACATCCTTAGACCCACCCCCTCTACAATCTGATTGATTATCGCTCTGAACCAATCATTTATCGTCTTGCCCTCAGAACATTTTTGTGCAAATAAAGCTCCCATGAGCACAAACACCTGAACGCCAGCTGGTAAAAAGAATTCCCACTCCTGTAATATAATATAGATATGCAGCTCTGTGTTCATAACCAAAAAATTATGTGGATTTTTCCATACATAATGATCAAACATAGTAAATAATTCGATTTGCACATTCGATTCCCCATCCTCTGGCTTGGTGGGGTGATGTATGATGTAATCTGCCAAAGGTTACAATGTAAGTGCATTAAGGAATATCTGTAATTATCCGATGAATAATTATAAGTTCCATATCCATAAACCAGCCTCTTCCCACTATGTTTTTTTTTTTTTTTTACTGAGATCATTTGCACAGAGATTTGGCTTGAGTGGCTCATTGTGAAGTACGGGGGCATCAGGAGTCAAACAGAGGCTACTGATTTGCTGGTTCCTGTGGCGGGGGCAGCAGTGAAGGGCAAAGGGCCGCTCCGCTGCCTCCTTACCCATTCAGAGAGCGCCCAGCCGGGGCAGAGGTGTACCACAGACATCAGGGGTTACGGTCCAGACCATTCAGGCTTTTCTTTGGCTGACTGTTGAATTGTGTTTTATAATACAGATGTTTCTAGGTAGGTAGTCTTGCCTGAGATTACGTGTGGTTCAACGGAGAACAGATTGATAGACAGACAGACAGATAGATAGATAACTTCATTAATCCCTAAGGAAATTGCAGGTATACAGTACAATCCACACTGTTAGACAGTAAAAAAGACAAAACAATACACAGTGACAGTGTGTGAATGTCAGGAGATGAACTGCATGGAATTCTGTAGTATAGTAGTAGTCTTTTTGGTTCTCACATTAACGGGGCTCATTTGTTTTCCCCGTGCTGAGTGAGTTTTCCATGGGGACTCCAGTTTCCTCCACGAGTGCTTCAGCTTGTGAATGCCTGTGCACGCTCTACAATGGACCGGCATCCCATCCAGGGTGTTCCCTGACCTGTGCTGCCTGGGATGAGCTCCAGAACTACATGGGCGTTCAGAAAATGGACGGATCGATACATCCAATTCAAAATTCATACCGTCAGTCCCAACTGCTGTAAAATGACCCTCTCGTGTGTTGATGCCCATTAAGCGTCCATTTGACTACTGTCTCTCTTTTATCTGTTTGTTTTTTGTAAGAATGGACGACCCTGCTACCTCTGACCAGGAAAGAGGTGACGAGGAGGAAGAGAAATGTGCCAAAACATCACCCCACCTGTCCCTCCTTCCCTTTGAGCTGCGGGTTACCCATTTCAGAGACATGCTTCTGGAGCGAGGGGTAACGCTTCCCGTTCGGCGTCGCCAAGATTACCGCCGCAGATGGGAATAGAAATAGCTAGTCCTGCTCATCCATCCATCAAAGAATTTATAATTGACATTTATGTCACGGCTACGTCTGTACTTCGCGGTGATAAATCTGCCTCGATGCTTCTTCGTGATCGTAGGGGAGTCATCCACTGCCAGCTGTAATATCCCTGCCGTGTGTAAAATTATCTCTGGAACTGCAAATCATACATAAACATAACTGCTAGTCACTAATAATAAAAAAATTGACACTGATCAGGCTCCTTTAATGAAAATAAATGTCTGTATGTGGACATATATATATATATATATATATATATATGTGTGTGTGTGTGTGTGTGTTTTCCATCTTTTAATGCAGGTATCTGCATTTTCGACTTGGGAGAAAGAGTTGCACAAAATCGTCTTTGATCCGCGTTATCTCTTGCTGAGCTCGGAGGAGCGGAAACGGGTAACGTAAAGTCTCCTTTATTTCATTTACAAAAAAAACGTTCCAGTAAACTTGATATGTTTTGTAAGCTTCCATTGTTAAAGTGCGGGGGGGGGGGGGGGGGGGGGGGGGGGGGGTAGTGTGGGATCACACTCATCTTCGTTTTTTGCTTTTGGATTCCAGATTTTCGACCAATTTGTGAAGGACAGGATAAAGGAAGAGTACAAAGAAAAGAAAAGCAAGCTGCAGCAGGCGAAGGAAGAGTTCCGGAAACTTCTTGAAGAGGCAAAAATTACATCCAAGTGAGAACAAATCCATGCCTCTGTTTCAATAGACACATTCAATCAAAAATACACTAATAATAAAATCAGAATGAAATAAACCTTTATTATTAAGTATATTGGAAAGCTTTGCCTACTAAATCACACTCTCCTTGAGACACAGACACACATGCAGCTCAGAGCAAGCTGGGGGCCACAGTGAGCAGCGTCCTTGGGGCTGGGGGTTAGGGGCCTCGCTCAGGGGCCCGAGGACGTGACTATGTTGCCGAGGCTGGAGCTCGAACCGGCGACATTCTAATGAAGGCACAGAGCCCCACTTTGCCACTCATGAAGTATGAATTATTACAACAACTGTGGAACAATTATACAGTTAATGGTGTTCTGTCTTCCATAATTAAACCACAGCAAATCAGTGCTATGGCCTAGATCTCAGCTGCTTTTGACAGATGTTGCCGAGAGAGAATTTGACACCTGAAAATCAATAGACGAAGGTCCAGGGTTTGCTGGACCTCTTTTCTGAACACAGGTTTAACTGCAGATACTTCCAATGTATGTTTTTAATGATTAAAGAGAGCCTGAAGCTCCTGATCCAAATGTATACAATACAACATACTTTTGTGACTTTTCAACTTCACAGTTTACACATCACATTAGTACAAAAATATGTACAAAAAATGTAGATCACGTCCTTGAGTGAAAGTGATTTTTTTAATAATAGTTTCTCCAGATAATTATTTTGCTTCCGGTACATAATGAATGTTCTAGCAATTATCTGGGATGCACACATTTCTGTTTTTAGGAAACGCTCTGGCAATATTAAAAAAATTCACATGATGTACTTGAGCAAAGTTTTGATGACTTCACTTGAACAGAAACTAGAGAAACAAACGTAGCAATTAACCCGCAGTGCTTTTCTCCTTGGGCTTGTGGTTTCTTTTGCCACGCAGGTCGACTTTTAAGGAGTTTTCTGAGAAGCATGGCAGAGACCAAAGGTTCAAGCAGGTTCAGAAGAAGAAAGACCAGGAACATTTCTTCAATCAGTTTGTCAACGCGCTAAAAAAACGCGATAAGGAAAACCGAATGAGACTGCGGAAGATGAGATGAAAAGACGCGGATGTTGCAATAACTTTGTCAAAATACTGTGAAAGGTTCGGTGACCACTAAATGAAACACATTGTGTAAAATGCCAGCCAATACCCTTGAATCCATATTTCAAATGGACGTGGCCAGTAACTTGTCCTGTTACTTTCCCAGTACCTTCTCATCTTAGCCATGGCAATGTCTGTCTTAGCTGTACAAAGAATGAAATAAATCAAAGATCAGAAATTTAAACTGTTTCATATTGAAGCTCTATTTTAAAATATGGGATATATGTGTTCAGATGAAATATAGTATGTCTGTATGCTACATACACCGTACACTTGTAAATAAATTATACATTTTCAAAATACATAGTGTAAAATCCTTTTGAAATTACATAGGACAGTTTGTATTAATATAAATTTCAGAACAAAATCTGATTCCCTACAGCATCAATGAAATTACATAAAAGGTATTGTGTATGTAAGTATGTCCTGTGGTGGGTTGGCGCCCCATCCTGGGTTGTTCCCTGCCTTGCACCCGTAGCCTCTGGGATCGGCTCCAAAACCCCCCCCCCCC